>CM053791.1:440498035-441098035 GCA_028749045.1 Cupressus sempervirens
TTTCTAGGAGAATATTTTAAAAGCACTATTCTATTATTATTCATTTATGAAATGTTTTTTTTTTTTGTGATTTTTCAAATATATTCTAACATTCTACTCTTAAGGAAAATCTTATATGGAAGGTTCTCAAGAATATAAAATTTTGTCATTTCGCAAGGTAATTGCTTTATCTTCTTGAAAACAAAATAAAAGGGTAAGAATGAGATACTTCAAAGGTGGAATGGTCTCTCCCACCCCACTGTAACAAAGGACAAAGTTAAAGTTTATGTTTATGACCCCTAATTCAAACCCTAGAATGATGGTGAGCATAACATGGGAACATAATTTATGACAATAACTTAGAGTAGCATTGCACCTTGATTGAGAACTGAGCTTAATAGAAGAAAGCATCTAGTGGACATTAGTGTTTGACACCCAGAGCCATCCCTAGGCAACTAAATAGGAATATAACAATAGATATTCATCTACAAGTGGAAGTGATGATTCAAATTGATTGATAACTCTATAAAATAAAGAATATGGGAATTTTACATTGCAAGGGGGTGTATAACTACCTTAATCAATGTTTCATTCCCATTATGGGCATTTCATTGGAGCAACTTGTATCAAGAACATTAATGTGTAGACTCTCGTAGATACCAACCATTATCTAACAAGATGGGTAATAAGGTAAACAAGAATTATCCTTGAGTATCATGGCAACCTAGAAAGAAAGGGAATGGATAGAGGATTTGGTTTCATCAATCATCAGTAATATTGATCTTATTAAATCAAAGGGGGTAAACCATGTTGTGATAGAATATTAAATGATCGATAAATTGTAACAGTCAAGAGGACTATAATTCATGCAACCTTTTGATCATAATGGGTCTATCCCTTGTGTAAATCATATGAAAGCGGTGACTTCATTTGAACCATCTATAATAAACGATAAATGATACTTGAAAAATGAATTGTGGCACAATCATACTCAATCAAGATATTAATGTATTGTTGACAAGTTTTTGTTCGCTTCTACTATTATGCTAAACAAATGTTTAGATTTTCAAACTCAGAAAGAAGTCATCATATTTGATATTAAACAATATAAGTATGAGTGGGAATTTTACATTGTGGGGGGAATAATATTCAATGTTTCATTTCCCACTTAAACCTTCATTAAAAGGGAAATATTCTCAAATAATCTATGAAGACAATTTTGGAATCTTTTTAAGAAAACAAGTATTCTTATCTTTTTTATTTATCTAATTTATAGTTTCTCTCTTATTTGTAATTCTTTACATACTATAAGGGTTCTTTTCTTTGATCTTTTCCTTTATGTCTAAGGATATTCTTATAGGAAAGGAAGGTTGGTACTTTACATATGCTATCAAATATTGTGTAGACTAAATCTAATAATGGGAGCTCCAAAGACCCTGATGATCAAGATGGATAAAGTGAGGCTCTTGAAGCAAACATCCTTAATGATTGAGATTATGATATTCTTCTACATTGAGAGGGAGTATGATACTTATTCTAAGGTAACATAAGAGCTTAAAATATTGATACTCAGAGGGAGTTCAAAAATACATGTGGGTGAATCCTAATTCAAACATGATGTGATGGGCCTACTCCTATGTATACAAAGTGAAGAATTAGGCAATTGTTTTAGAGTTTGACGGGCATCCTTGGGTAACAAGAATTTATGAGGAAGTAACTAAAAGACCTGACTTCCCAGGATCGATGTTCAAAGGGAGAAATTTTGAAATGCAATCCCTTGTGGATGATATCTTCTCTATGAGGAGAAGTTCTAAGGGAAATGTTAAACTGACATATTTCAAAGGTAAACTTGATATGTTCAACATTTAATTATATAATTCTTGCTTTAGATATGTAATGAAAGGTGACGATCTTTCATTGACATATATAAATAAAAGGTAATCATTATAAGGTGACAATCTTACATATGATAGGCATGTTATCATGGATCTTTGGACTAGAATTTTTCAGACACCATGATAATAAAGAAACAAAAGGTAATCTTTGTAAGATGACAATCTTACAAATGATAGACCTATCATCATAGACATCTCTAGACATTGCTTAACTGCAAGTAGAGATCATGAGTGTATCATGGACATCTCTAGACATTTCTTAAGTGCAAGTAGAGATCATGAAAATTTTATCACTATGGACATCTCTAGACATTGTTCAAGTGCAAGTAGAGATCATAGGAAATATTTTATGTTGCTAAGAGATTCTAATATACATTGTGTTGATTACATAATGATTTTGATTCTAATCTAATGATGTTTTACTTCTCCCTTGCTAAAGAGGGAGTGTTAATGTTTTAGCATCAGTAGAAGTAAAACATTGATTATCTGATATACTGATTTGTACTTATAGATGAATTAGATTGCTACTGATTATCATACCTACATATATATACTTATATACATGTAGTAATGAATGTGTATTATATGATTAACAACATCTATCTAATCCACTATTATTGGGCTCCATATTGTTATTGGCAGATTTGTTATTATTGGGCTCCATATTATTATTAGCAGTTATGTGATCATCGGGCTTCTTGTGTTTAAACTCCTTATGATTTGTTTGGTTAATTAAGATATGTTATGTCATGCCTCTGAAGAGGCATGACCCTACGTGGCCAAAGGCCATGTAGAGTCATGACTCTTCATAGTCATGACTTTCTACCACTTATAAATATGTCGTGCAAGTCACTGAGAAGGGACATCACTAACCATCATCTCCAACCCCGCGACTTGTTCATTTATCTTGTTCACTATAATATTATATGTAGGATTAATTGTATTCATTTGTATCTTCAACTTATCTACGATCTGAGGAAAGAAGAAGACTGATCTTAAGCAACCTGCAGATCACTGTTACAAAAGTCATATTCAGCTCTACTACTATTTAATCCCAAGATCGAATACCATTCTACACATTCAAACACACAATCAGCATTATCTCTACTATTATTTCTATCAGAGATCTTGAAAACAATAACAATCAGGAGCTGCTATGTTGCTTCAAATAGGTACACAGTTGCCTTGTGCTGACATTCTTCCCAATCTAATAAAAGCATACAACCCTCTCTATAGTCTACTCAATTAACATGGTTAGTGAAAAATAATAACTATATTAATTAATGGAAATCTTTTGAAGTCACCCATTTATCCTAATCTGAAAATCTTCCATAAACAAAATAATACTAGCTAATTACAACGCCAAATAGTGCTTGACAAAAGAAAATTAAGCTAACAACAAAAGAATGATTAATCTACTAATCAAAACATATAAACCATTATTATCTAGATAAACAGATTATTATAATAATGCTAATAAACTGCCACGTGACAAAGATATTAATATAATACAAGCCCCTGACCAAGGAGATACCCAAAAGGTCACTAGCATATGTAATTAAGGAAGAGAAGACACAATTTGTCTAAAGACTAAGTTACTTAATCAGATCTAAACCGGAGCGCCATGAATGATTATTTCAATGTCACAAGCTAGCAAACTTAACCTCTATCATAGACATCACATCTTAAATCCAACTCACTGAAACATACATAGAAGCCTAAACACATGGAACTCACACCATCTCAGATGCCTCTGCCCAATGTAATCAGAGACTATTAATAACCCATATCTAATACACTGAATAGCTAAATTGAGAGTCTCAATAAGAAATTTAAACAGCAAACTTAGCCACAAAATGCTAATCTAGAGTGACCCCAATCAATGAGTCTAGTATAATTAGATAAAATGCAAGCCCATAGTTATGGGGAGAAATTATTCAAACGAGAGGCAGATGGTAAATTAACCTATGTAGAACCTCCTCAATACAGAATGGATCCATGATAGACTAAAACTATCTACATACAGCCATCTACCATCTACAACCATCAAGGAAAAGAAACATAGATATAAGTCTTATGGTATTATAGAATAGAGCAGGGAGCTCGAACCGCAGGGGCTTAAATTCAACCAAGTTAATACCATGTATCCAAATAGAGTATTTAAAAGATTAAAATGCAACCAACCTAATAAATCATCAGCAGAGAGACACATGAATCAGGTTCTCATGATATAATCAAAATATAGCCAAAATCAACTGCCCAAATTCCAAACAAACTAAAAATCCCAACAAAGATTAAACCAAACAGAAATAGGATCAACACATACCATTATATGTTAACAAGAGCTATTCATGGAACCATATAGCATAATATTATCATTACATTGTTCATTTGAAAGTAGAGGAGCTAGTATCTCCATACAACTATAAAGAACTATAAACAACCCTATCATAGAGTGCCTACTAAATACATTGAAATATATATAGTCCAGCGCAAACCAAAACATAGTATAAGGCTGTATAGAAAATGCCAACCCTAACAACATATCGGTCTAAACGATACAAATTCAAACATATTGTCCAACTAAACCAACAAAACTTCCTTATTTCAAGTAAACCATTATGAAATCAGAGATTTCTTTAGGATTTTCTACATGAAAATTAGGGGGAAATTCAAAATCAAATTTAGCCCTACTTGTCTTCTCCACATTTGGAGTGCAGAAATTTAGGGCTTCCAAATCCTCAAAAGTAACCCCTGGCTGAATGTAAGCATTGAAAGCTTTCAAGTAACTGAGTAACCAATCTCTATTCTCCTCCTCCACAATGCCCCTCCATCGGAGAAGGAATTGGATACTGGCCTCCATTTTGGGCCATTCTCTGTAAAAGGCGTAATTTTTCCAAATAACTAAGGATGGACGGCGGAAAGCAACTTTCGGCTCTAGCTTCCCCGACAGGAGATCCATGTATTTCTCTGGGAGTGGAATCCTCAACTTTTCATCAATACTACAAATTGCTTGTTCTAACCCCTTCCTCCATGTTGGGTCAAAGATATTGCAACAAAGACAGATGATAGAATCAAAATTCACCCTTGCCCTCGCTATACATCCAATGAAGGAACCAATTATGTCGCTATTTTTTCTCCTCGTATACTTGTAAGCGAAGACACCCTCCCCAATTGCTCTGCTCACTGCAATCCTTGACATGTTGTCCATAGGATTCAGAATCTGGCTCCAACATTTAGGTTTGACGTTGCTACAAAATGCCATGGTGCGGGATTTTGAAGTATGGAAGACATAGACATTTGAATCCATACTCCAAGAACTCAATCAAACAGTAACCAGGGAAAACGACACCAATAAAAGACAAAAACCAACCCTCTAGAAGTCCAAGCTGTCGTGACCTCATCTTGCTGACGATAGCAAACCTAATCACGAAAAAATTACCATAATGATAATGCCAAAACCACGAAATCGTGTCACACAAATTAAAAGGCTGAAAGGAAGCCACCACTCCTAATGATAGGCCAAGAAAGGATATGATTAGCTCATATCCTAAACCCAAAGCACCAACAAAGAAAGTATATAAAAACAAAACAAAAGAGGCACCTCCCCATACCAAGGTTGAACCAAATAACAAATATTTAAAAGAAAATAAAATAGCAAAAAATAAACCTACAATAAAGAGAGTGAATACATTGACCTATGAGGAAGAACTCACTAGGATGAAATGTGATCTATACATAATTATAGATCTGAAAATTGACCCCGTCAACTCCTTTGTTTGCTAAATAATTCGCTTTCTGATTACCTTCTCAGAAAATATGACAAATTTGAATATCCGCGAACCGGTCTAGAAGAACAAGAACTTTGCCCAATTTTGAATTCAAGACCCAATTGGGGGTAACACACTTCCTAATCGCATTTAGGATAATTTGAGAGTCATGTTCTATGATGATCCTAGTCAACCCTAAATCAAGACACAACTGCAAACCTTTGTCCAAGGCTTCAAGTTCTGCCAGGTTATTAGAGGTAGGAGGAATAGACATAGCTTTCTTCACTACCCAATTGCCAGTATCATCATTAATGATACAACCTATTCCTACCACACCAGGATTACCTCTAGCTGCTTCGTCAAAATTGAGTTTAAACCATCCATATGGAGGAGGTACCCATTTGCACCCGTCCCTAGCCTCCTTGCTTTTCTTGAGATAAACAAGAGGCAGACTAATCAAGTTGGCCCAATTCTTCTTCATGAGACCATCCCAAATAGAGAAAGATCTTTCCTCTTTTATGGATTTTCTGAGATGGGAATTTGTTACTTCCACTATGCTAGCCTCAATTTTTAATAATAGCTCTTCTAATTTCATTTCGGTTTCACAAAAAATGCATTGGTTTCTCTCCTTCCAAATTTCTCATGCCACAATAGAGGGGCATATATTCCATAGTTTATTATAGACTCCTTTTACCATGCTTGTAGGCCATGCTTAAAGAAAATCTAGGAAAGATTTCAGCATCAATGTTGACCACCCTAACCTAAGTTTAAGCCATTCCCAACAGGCCTGGGCAAAAGGACATCTATATAAAAGATGATCCATATCCTCGCTGTTATGTTTACATAACACACACCTAGATGGACCTAGAACGCCAAATTTGGATAATCTATCAGCTGTCAAGATTCTATTTTGGAATGCAAGCCATAAAAAGAAACCTGCCTTAGGGAGAAAAGCAGCATCCCAACAGAGTTTGAGAGGAATTTCAACTTTATTCCAACTTTGTGAGTGGACCAATGCTTTGTATCCATTTTTCACACTATACCTTCCATCATTTGACGTAGCCCAAATAAGTACATCTTTCCTTTCTGATTGCTTAATCTTCCTATCTAACAAAATCTTCTCATAAGCCTCAATAGAGAAAGGGTCTATCCCCAACCCTTCCAAAGATCTCCAAACCCATCGATAGGTACCTTTTGAAGAAATTTTAGTCTTGTAATTACTGACTTTATCACCCCATTATGAGACCAATTTATCTTTGAAAACCTTAGGGAAGGGACAGGAAGTAATCGAAGGGAGTCCATCCCAGGAGTCTTCCCAAAATAATGCTTCATCACCCCAACCCACATCCCAGGTGAGAAACTTGTAGACTAAATGCCGACATTTCGTCATAAAATTCCAGCTCTTTGACCCTCTAGGAAGATTTTTCATTCTGAATATCGATAAAGGGTCATCTAGATTAAGATATTTGTTGTAAAATATCTTAGCCCACTTATGGTCTCTTTCATTATAAAGACGCCAAATTAATTTCGCACCTAAAGCTTCATTTTGCCATTGTAGATTCTTAATCCCTAACCCCCTCAAATCCTTAGGTTTATATATATTCTCCCATTTGATAAGCACCAATTTTTTATCTTCTTCACAATCTTTCCAATGAAAATTTCTAAATTTGGCTTCAAATTTCAAGAGAAAACTCTTAGAGAGGGGAAGACAGGAAAGAGGAAAGATCGGAATGGCAGATAAGAAAGAACTATTTTTTGTAGTCTTTCCTACCTTTGAGAGCCATTTATATTTCCAACTACCAATCCTTGCGTCCATCTTGTCAAAAGTATTATGCCAAATCTTACTAGATTTCGAACCCTTCTCTAAAGCAATACCCAGGTAATTGCACAGAAACTAACCTTTTTTATAACCCATTATCTTACAAATCTGATCTTCCATTTCTATTTTAGTATTTTAAAAATATATCTCAAATTTGAGTTCATTCACTCTTTGACCTGAAGCGTCCATATATGACTTAATGATAGCCTTAAGTCCCAATGCCGCTGAAACTGTACTCTTGCCAGGCAAAATTATATCATCTGCATATTGTTGATGTGTAATGTTAGGCATATTCCTAGCAACAGTAATACTAGAGATTTTATGATTATGATAGGCATTTGATACAACTCTCCCAAAGGCTTCCACCATAATGATAAAGAGGGAAGGAGATAACGGGTCTCCTTGTCTTATACCCCTTGATATTTCAAAAAAACCATCGGGCGTCCCATTGATAAGAATAAAAAATTTGGGAGTGGAAATGAATTTAAAAACGAGATTAATCCATTGTTGAGAGAATCCAAAGACTTCGAGGACCTTGTAGAGAAAATTTCAATCAACCATATCATATGCTTTTTATATGTCCAATTTCATAAACATGCATGCCTCTTCATTTTTTGAGGCGGAATGAATAGTTTCTTGAATTGTAAGAATGCCATCAAGAATGGATCTGCTAGGGACAAAACCCATTTGTTTCTTAGAAATTAACTTCAAAAGAAAACCCTTAAGCCTATTTGCTAGAATCTTGGAGAAGATTTTATAAACCGTATTGCATAAAGTGATAGGCCAAAAGTCCCTAGGAGACTCCAACTCATTCTTTTTAGGGATCAGAGTGAGAAAGGAGTAGTTAATTTCCGATAGCAAAGCTCTGCCATTCCTCGAAGCTTCAATGGCTTTCCACAGATCTTCCCCAATAATATCTCAGCATTCTAAAAGAAGAAGGCCTAAAAGTCGTCAAGACCTGGAGATTTATCCAGATTCGTATTAAAAACTATCGATCTCACTTCTTCCAAAGTGATCGGTTTATTTAAAACCTTATTATCCTCGGGTGAAATTAATTTCGGGATAAATCTAAGCAGCTTCACTTAGGCCTCTCTATTTGACCCTTCGTAATTATTTAATATGTCCTGAAAAATGGGCTACAAAATTATCCGCAACTTCCTTTGGTTTCTCAGTTTGTATACCCAAGAGATTTTCAATACTAGTTATTTTACTCTTTGATCTATTATATAGAGTGGAATTGTGAAAGAATTTAGTATTTCGATCTCCCTCATCTAGCCATTTTTCTCGAGATTTGTCTCCAAAATATTTCTTCTTTGGATAATATGTCCTCTGTCTAGCAAGAAGTTATTTTTCTAACTGGAAACTTTCATTGTTCATGTCTTTCTTAATTATTTCTAGGTTCAGATTTTTTAATCTATCTTCTATGTCCATTTTTTCTTTAAAGATATTATTGAAATGTTCTTTATTCCATCTTGGGATCCTTTCTTTTAACATTTTCAGTTTAGAAACGAAGATAAACATCTTGGAGCCTTCAAACTTGTCTTACACCCACCAATCTCTAATATTCTTAATGAAGTTAGGATCTTGGAATCACATCTTTTCACATTTAAATGGATTCCTAGTAGGTTTCAATGGCTCACTAAATTCGAATGAACTGGGTAGTGATCAAACCCAACAATAGGCAGAATGGAAGATTGGAAATTTAAGTTATAATCATCCATATCTCCAATGATTAAAAAAAAAACCTATCTAATTTTTCAGCAATGAATGCAAAATCCTTCCTTCTATTATTCCATGTGAAATTTCCATTGTTGATTGGAATGTCTATCATATTATGCTTATCAAACCATGCTTTAAAATCCATAAAAAGATTGCGAGAGATGTTGAATACCAGCTTCTTTTTCCTTTAGGTTTAGAATAGTATTAAAATGACCTCCTACCAAAAAAGATATTTCCTTAAAGTTATCATTGAAAGAGCTAATTTCATCCCAGATGACTTTTTTCCCTATATGACTATTCGAGCCATATACATTAATTAAAATGAATTGTAGATTTGATTTTAGACTCTGAACACTTACACTAATCCAATTGTTACTATATTTTATATAGTAGATGGATACCTTCCTAGGATTCCAAATTAAACCTAGACCCCCTAATGCACCTACAGGCTCTTGAAAGTGGAGCCCCAAAGACCTAGCATCTTATTTAATTTGGTACTTTCTGCCTTATTTAACTTTGTTTCTTGTACTAAAATGATTTCTAATTCAAAGGTTTTAAGATTTTGCTTTACTAACCTTTTTTTGCTAGGGGCATTTAAGCCCCTAGCGTTCCAAGTGGTGATCTTCATGATTCTTTGGGAAGGCACTTCCCCTTCCCGTTATTTATTAGTTGATCTATCTTTTGTTGTTCTCTGTTAAGTCCATTTACTTCCCTAAGTTTCTTCAATGATTTTCTACCTCTTTTACCTTTCACTCTGTCATAATTAGGTGAGCTCAGGCCTTCTTGATTCATTTGGATCCCAAGGTACTCTAAATTATTTTCTGCACTTTGAATAGTAGAAATCTCGTTGCCACTTTGTCCTTCCAATTCTTCATTTTCGAGTTCTCTTATGATCTGATTAATTATACTTGGTTGATCTCCATCTTCCACATTTAAACCTACCATGTTTTCTTTTCCAGTCCCTTTATCTTTATGCTCTGTCACCGCTTCGTTTTCACATATCTAAGTCTGACCCATGATATTATCCTCAATCTCTATATTTAGTAGGTCTCTTCTTAAATCTTCAATTGTTTAGTTGTTACCCCTAATTTAAGGATTCTTTGAATTAATTCCTCCTTCTGAGTTTCTATACTATTATCAATATTATCAAAGCTAAATACCTGGACTAACTCATCAGTTAATTGATCAAGATCCTTATCTTCTGAATTTGAGGTTTCCAATACTGGATCCATAATGATATCCTTGTTTTAAAAATTCTGAACTTCTTTTGACAGGGAGTTGTCTATTCTTTTTGCATTGTAATTCTTATCTGTTTGATTACCATCTGGAGCAAACGGTGAGCTTACAATGGCAAATGGAGTCTACCAAAACTTGGAAGGTCTGATAGCAATCTCTTTGCTGGGAGTTGTATTTCTATCTTCTATGACCCACGTCTGACACTATTCCATATGGATATCTTCCTTCATGAGTTTGTGAATTTCATCTCTATTTGTATTTGATTCGAAAAGCAAGAAATTATCCAACTTCTCTATGTTATCTTTTTCAAGAACCCATACTACCTTATTTTGTGTTGATGCTAATACCTCTTTATCTAGTTCTTCCTCACTCATTAGACTTAACTGGTTATCTGGGGCTCTACTACGAGAGGTATTTATGTCCTGCTATTCAAAATTAGTGGGACTTGATGAATTTAATCCCCTTACACTGATAGTAGACTGTTCTTGAATCCGTTTTGCCTTTGTTTCATTGTTTGTCATGTCTTCCCCTTCATCAGGGGTCATACTTTGCCCTAAATTGCTCTTTGAGGCTTTCTGCTTCTTTTTAGATCTCGATTTAGTTGATACATCATTCTTTTGTATCAATTCAAGACTCTCTTTGTTCTCAACCACTATGATAGATTTGATTCTTACATTAGATTCTGGACTTTTCTTATTCTTTTCATAAGCAATCCTTTCAATGCATCGAAGATCAATTTGAATATTGTTCTTCCCCTAAAACTGTGAAGATGTAATCGTATCTGAGGATCTAATTCCCAACTTCTTTTTCTGGATGCTTATCATAGGAAACATACTCTGAAAGTCTGAAGTGAGAGGCATATTTTTAAAACCTGTTTCCTTCTTGTTCTCTAACTTTATAATTTTTGAACTTTCCCCTTCGAATGTTGGCAAATTTAAATAGTAAGATGCCTTTTTTGTTATCACCTTTTTATGTATATGAAGCGATTGATTAAGCTTTGTTCTAATCAACAATTTCACATTATTGTAATACTAAAAGGAGGCATCTATCCCTATGAGCTCTCCTATAGCAAACCCTATTGATTTGAGAATCTCAATCTGATTCAACTCAGGCAGTAAAGACTGAATATTGAACCATATTGGGCACCTAAAATCTATCCCTCTTAAAATTAGGACTTCATTCTACAAATTTGATAGCATGACCATTGAAGAAACATTCTGAAACATTGATAAATTCTTTTTTAATAGCCTCATCCATACAATGCAAATATAGGGTTTTATCTAAAAAGTAAGAGATACTTACCTGGTCGCAATAGTTTTCTTCTAACCAATTTGAGAGAAAGAACAAGTCTTCATTAGGGGTCATTCCACACCGCAAAAATTCCAACTTTTTGGCATTCACACCATGCAGCTTCAAATTCCTCATTGTGAATAAAGATGGAATTATCTTCACAAACTGGATTAGCCTTAGAATCTAACTTTCCCTTAGGGTTTGATGAATTCCTGTTAACCCTATTCGTGGATCACCTATGTGGAGGGATATAGGGGTACATGAGACACAACAGCTCTAGACCAATTGGAGTGACAAGGAGCAAAAGAAGCTATCCTATCAAACTTTGATGGAAGTTGAGGCGACTTATAGAGGTTGAGGTGGGCGTACTTTGTAAGATTGAAAACCCTAAATTGATTATCCAAACTATCTATAGTGAAAATTGGCTAGGGAAGAAAGTTACCAATTAATTTTGATGCATCATGAATGGATTTAGCTTGAGAAATCTGACATGGGACTCCTTCCAAATATCACATCTTGTTGCGGAATTGATTCACAGAGATGTTGATTCTGTTTCTTTTTTTCTTCCAAATTTGCCAAGATGGAAAACTTATTCGCAATCTTCACAGCATATTTTGAATGTGGTAAATCCCAAGTGCCTGCAGAGGAATATCTGTAACAATATTTTGCCCTAGATTTGTTCCCGATATCTACAAAATGCTCTATTTTAGGGTGCCTATATTTGTTTTGATTGCCGAGTACCTACTCTACTTTTTTTCACATGATTGCCAAATTTTGTCATTTTTTTAATTTCTTATTAATTATTATTTTTTCAAATATCATACTAAATATTATTTTAATATATTTATTTTCTTGTTTTATATTTTAGTATTAGTTTTAATATAACTTTATTATTTATTCAATAACATTGTAGTATCTAATAATTATTAAAATTATATCTTAAAATGGGATATGACATTGAAGGGCAGCATCCTAGAAAGATCCTTCTTGTATTATATGACATGGATGGCAGAACCCTGGCACCAAACCGGAAAAGCCTGAGTCACATTGACCTTCATGGCATATGAAATTTTTCCTATTTTCAACACTTCTGATCGCTCGGTGATAGATCATTCTAATGACCCAACAATACATTGTCAGAAATGGACAAAAAACAAGAGTAAACACAATTATCACATTCTCCACTAAGACTCGCTGAGTTCAAGCGAGTGTTGGAAGTGACTCACCAACAATACTAAGGGATATGGATAATGATAACATTGAAAACTGCAGATATCCAAAATAGATACAAGGTTGTCCCTTAAGAACAATATTTTCCGTTGCTATATAAATATTATAGATTAACAAATTTCAAGGACAAAATTACCAAACAAATGGTAAATGGCTTTTTGAAAACCAGTTGACATTCCCAGAACTTTTTCATCAGTGCTGTTCTCCTAATCTAAGCAAATTGGTGATTACAGGAAAACAGCAATCATTTCACAAATCATGAAGACAACTCAAGTGCTCTCAGTTGGTTTCAACTACCAACTGCATTAGCACAATTATGAATCCATCACAAGCTTAAATATGCAGTTTCACATGTTTCAAGCAATTGTGAAGAACATTAATACAAACGTTTTCTACAATCGATGGCACCACAATAGCATGGCATTTGCTTGATTCTACCTTCTCCATCAACTACACTATCCAGAACATAGCCATAGTCGTAGGTAAGCTCCTGCAGTTTTTTAGAAAACAATTTTGTCAGCCTCAAGCTTCAACTTGCTAAAAGATGAAACATAAATTTAATTATCCATCAGCATGCAGCAAAATTCAAAATACCTCGGTGCAAGTTATTTTTTTATATTAATTGGACTTTGCAGGTTGACAGTTAAATCTAACCCATACTTGCTAGGAGACTCATTCCCTGACATTTGGTACTCGTATCCCATATTTGGAGTAGATCCTTGTCTTAGAAACCCATATAGTGATTTCTCTAAATCTTATGAGACTTGATGAAGATTATTTGCATCATTATATGCCTCTTGGAAGCATCCATTAGAAATAGAGAAAATTTCCTCTGGCGGTTTCTCAAATTTAATTATGTAAACTTGGTTTTCCTAAAATGCCGATGTGTGGCTGACAAAAGCTAAAAGCAGTAAAGAAATGCACTAATCCACTTGTAAAATTTATTATTTGTGTTAAAATTAATAAGTTTGTTTTGTAGCATAAAACTTTCTTATCAAACCTTAAAAAGGTAATTGTACAAGGAGAAACAAGGGCTAAGGTGTGTATATCCACTGAAGTTTTATAAATTGATTGGAAATGTAATCATCTCCAAGGACCCCAATACCATGTTTTTATTTTATAATATTTTATATTGTAATAATGATTAATAAACATCAATATCATTCATATTTGCTTCTGTTGACATTTATTTCAAAACCTTCCAAATATTAAAAAATTACGTATTTTAATATTTTACAATTTTGATATTTGCATACACATTGTATGGTTATTTTTGTTTAAACTTAAATTGTGTGTGCAATATCACCAGGCACCGATTTCCAACTATCTTTGAAAATGGTGTACCAGCCCTATCCCTCTCTCCTGTACCAGCATCAGACCCCATCTTAAGTACAACAACAGTCCCTATTTCCTGGTACCCATGATCTCACCTTTCCATTACAACTAACAATTGCAACTTGGAAAAAAACTGCAAGAACTCATGCAGGTCATATGAATTGCATTTT
This sequence comes from Cupressus sempervirens, assembly GCA_028749045.1. Taxonomy (NCBI): domain Eukaryota; kingdom Viridiplantae; phylum Streptophyta; class Pinopsida; order Cupressales; family Cupressaceae; genus Cupressus; species Cupressus sempervirens. The sequence goes on from CM053791.1 coordinate 440,512,479, forward strand.
ATACCTGAAGTGGAGGAATATTATCAGATGCAACTAGCATAACCCGTGCAAGCCTGACATCATGGTGAGAGCTCAATACACATTGCACAAAAAGATTTGGGTCACAGCTATGGTTGATGAACCTGGCAACTCCTCCAGTTGTTCCTGCATCAATACCAAATTCAGGTTGTCCATCTTTCTTATCGTCAAGCTTGTCCATTTGAATGTCTCTGTGCTTTGATAGCTCTCCTAGGCGCCTCTGCCAGATAGTAAAATACGAAACAAAATGTGTGAAGAGTTTTTTTTATGATTTCAAATTTTACAAATGCAAAACATCCCAGAGATTGCAATGCAAACTTGACTACTTGAAAACATTCCAAACACTTACATCATAAATGAAATATCAGAGGTAGTCAATGGCTACTAACATTATGGCATGATCAGTATTATCACTTTAGCACCAAGTAAATGTATGCTATATGGTATACGAGTGTTCTGTGTTAATTTCATTTTGTCTTTCCATAATGATTGAAATTCAAGTGCACATATTAAACCAAAAATTTTAACTAGAAGTTCTGGCCCAAATTTCAAGAGAAAATACTGCTACTTGAGTTAAAGCTCAAATTCGAACAAGAATAAGTAAATTAGCCTCACGTGATAAATTTAAATCCTTGCATAAAGAAAACTGATTTCAATCTCAAAAATTTTGAACAGGAATATATTGACCTGTGTATCAGCCAATGCCAGGGGCAATGCCACGCCCATGTATCTTATGTCTTAATTTCACCAAAAAATGACCTATGGGTCAGCCTATGATAGGGCCAACGGCCCATCTGTGTTTCTTTTTCAAAACAGAGTTTTAATCAGACAGATGAGCTAGACATCCCTTGTTGATGTTTGTAGCTGCAGGAGATATCCTGATTACTTGCATGGTGCTCTTTCATTTACACATATTTGGAAATATGAAATGACATGTAACATGTGAATTGACATGCATTTGGAAAATGAAGAGATTTTTGGTCATGATATAAAGAGCATCTGATTCAAGATATATATGACTGCTTTGAGTGATGAGTGAAGTATTGAGTTAAAACTTAAAAGCATTCTACTCAGACCTCAGTTATTTAATTAAGAGATATATTTTTTTGTGTGCCTATATTTTTCCCCTCAAGTTGGAGTGTTCTCCAGGATAAATTATTGTGTCTTAGTGTTCTTTATTTTGTTTATTGTTGTTTATCTTTATTTCAGGGCAAAACATAAAAATAGCATCAGAGCGGGTTAGATAATAGCAAATAAAAGAGTTTCACTTGTTCATTATGTTCAGATTTTATTTTTATATTTGATAATTTGCCTGGGACATTCGCATTGGCTGGATATTTCTAGGGTCAAAAACTTTCAGGGATTTGACAGGAGAGCTGGACAGAAACCTGGTTAATCTTCAAGTGGTAGATTTGCGACGGAGTCTACAATAGTGCTAAATCTGGTAGGATTCAAAGTCAGTTTTGAAAAATTAAGAGATACATTTCTTGTTTGGAAATTAAATTACCTAGTTCTGAATTTTATAAGTATGGCAGTAGGAATGTATGAGACAGATTCAATATACAGCCGTCTAAGTTTTGACTCTTCAATATTTGTGATTGATTGATATTATGATACCAACCGGTGATTAGTATTGGTGGAGGTTACTTCAATTAAAGTTCTTAATTGATAAAATAAATATTCTACTGTGAAGTTTGAAATTAAGTTTTAATACAGCAGTAAAGATTTGCAATTGCCACAAGTAAAGATCAGTATCAGCAGTCATATTGTGTGAAGTGCTACTGTGAATATATTTCTTGTCCTCTTTTCCAGTGGTGACACCTTGCATTCTGAACTGTCTTCTACATTGTCATTCTTTTGGAATAATGCATTTTGGGGCTTTGTGTAGTAGCGAATTAGACCATAACCATAATTTGGTGGTGCAGTGAATAGCTTGTACGAGCTGGACCAATCATCGTGGAAGAGACTTCGTATAGTTTGTGGCACAATCTCAACCACTAGCTATCATATAGGGGTGAATGACAATTTGTTGTGGGAGCTCAACGTTTGGCCTTAGCTGTGCCTGCCTGTAAAAATTTATGTGGCTATCACCTTGTACACTTCTGCCAAGGAAATTATATTTGAAAATTGCTGAGAATAAACTCCAATAGCAGGAGTCATTATTTCATGCATGAGGTCGTCAGTTTCAATCTAATTGATTCTCTGCAGAGTTGAATGGTTTCTTAAAGTTGTTTGTCAATTGGTAGAAATTTGCTGTGAATCTATTTAGCTTTTAAGTCAAGGCTGTTGTGTTGGCCTTCTGTGTGCATGTACCAGCACCCACATTTTTTAAAGGGTATTTTGCGGATGAAAGAGGAAGATCTCTGTATATCCTGCTATGCATTGAGCACAAGAGCCATGTGTTGTATGTCTGGATCGTGCATCTATCTATTTTTTGTGAAATTTGTAAAGTTTGCTCCTTTTATTCATGTGAAATATTATGTTGCTGGGATAGGCACGATTAAATGTTCAAGGAGGTTTTATCTTGGTGAGTCTCTTCTAAATTCTTTGATTATGAGTAATGAAACTGTTGTTAACTGCATGTCTGCCGAGGGACTTGTGAGAGTCAAATTCTTTTGCATAGTTTTGGAAAATTGATTGAGGATGACAGTGACTGAAACGAACTATATATTCTACAAATATTGTTTGCAATGGATTCCTCACTCTCAGAATGTTCTCTTCAATACACGGAATGAAGGAAAAGTAGTAATCACAGCTGCTGTGCATTGGCTCTCACACCGTCAGAGAGCCTCATGCAGCTCTCTCTCTCTCTCTCTCTCTCTCTCTCTCTCTCTCTCTCAGGTGTGTTTTTTACAATTCTCTCTTTGTGGTTTCCTTGCGGTTGAAGCCATGTGTCTTTTCTCTATAATTGTGATTTTTCCATATGTTATAATATTGTTTCAATCTATTTGGTTGACTATATATTTATCTTGGTCATTTTATATTTGTGACTAATTGTGTTTTGCTTCATGTACGGATACAATGTTCCCTTCAGTATCTGATTGGGAATGTGGTTTTGAACCCTGCTCTTGGGGAAAATGCCAGACGATATCAGTGACAGTGTGAACAGAACTACTGATATTCAGCCAAGGAGGCCTTGCATGTGTAGGAGACTGTGAAGGCAAGAGGGAAACCAAAGATTCAAAGGGGCTGCTGCCAATAAATGTTATGTACGTCTTGAAGCTGTTGTTGTGAATGATGCAAAGTGTTCTGTTGTCAAGCTCAAGTGTGGATGTTATTTTCACTTTGACTGCGTTGGATCTGAATACATTACAAAGAGGATAATTCAGTGCCCAAATTTGCAGAGATAAGGATTTCTTTTATATTTAATATTGTTCATGAATTTTATGTAGTAACATTCATGCTATAATATTGAGAATAGTGAATCATGTAAATCTTTAGCATTGATCTAAATTAGTTTGATTCTTTGAACTACTACTAATCTATCCTGAAATGCTTCAAGTACGGATGAAGAAGCAATGGGATGATGAGAAATTTCATGCAGAGTCATGCGGGCTATAAAAAAATGTACATGAAGACACTGCTGGCAGCCATAGGGCTGAATTTCTATCACGTAACTTCATTATAGAGGAAGATCCTACTGAGTTTGTCATTATGATTTGTTTCTTCGAAGAGGAAAAAATGAGATTCAGAAGGAGCATGAACAGCATATGTTGAATGCTAAGTCCTTTACAGAGGATCAGCAAGCTCAAGTAGCAGTGTGACTGCAAAAGATCCTTGTTTGCTCATGCATTGGAATCGTTCGTAATTTATTGTGTTAATATAGCTGTGAGAATGCAGCCCCTGCTGAGACAGAGTCTCACCACTCAATTGTTCTTATCATGTACTGTAATTTCTTCTTCTTTGAGAGGGAGAAACTCGAGGTGCAATACCTGGTTACTGAGTTCTTCTCTGCAAGATTAGTTCGAGGTGAAATTGCTTGTTTAATGAGTTCTTCTCTGAGAGGGAGAAGTTCAATGTGCAATCCCTTGTTAATGAGTTCTTCTCTGCAAGAGAAGTTGGAGATGAAATCCCTTGTTAATGAGGTCTTCTCTACGAGAGAAGTTCGAGGTTAAATCCCTTGCTCCACCCTCTACAAGTAGGCATGGTGGAGACACATTCTTCTGTGGGACAAATTTGAGATGAAATCCCTCGTTCCACCCTCTAGAAGTAGGTATGGTGGATCTTCCCTCTGCGAGTAAGTATGGTGGTCATCATGTGTGAAACTCCATAATTTAGTTTTTCTATTTCTCCACCCTCTTGGAATAGCCATGGCAAATATCAAGCTAAGAAATTTTGTGATAAAGATTTTTTGCTGACACACATGGGTGCCGCCATTGTGTTTTTCAAGATGTTATGAAATCTGCAAATGACATCTCCTTTGCTAAGAGAAGTCTTGATGTTTGTAGCTGCAGGAGATATCCTGATTACTTGCATGGTGCTCTTTCATAGACATGTGTTTGGAAATATGAAAAGACATGCACCATGTGAAGAAATGTGCGTTTGGAAATATGAAGAGACTCGCATTTGGAAGATGAAGACTGCTGGTTACAATATGAAGACTCTTCAATTCAAGATATATATTATTGCTTTGAGTGATGAGTAAAGTATTGAGTTAGAAGCATTGTACTCACGACCTCAATTATTTAATAAAGAAATATTTTTTGGTGCAGCTATATTTTTCCCAGAAGCTAAGCACCATATATTTTTCCACTCAAGCTGGAGGATTTTCCTAGGATAAATTATTATGTCTTTCTATATCTTAGTGTTCTTTATTTTGTTTATTGTTGTTTATCTTTATTTCAGGGCAAGAAATTAACATCTCTTGGATTTGGACTTTAGCCTAATCATCCCATTTAAAACATACAAATGAAAAAGCTCCTCTAAACGTAAAATTTCACAATGATTCATCTATTAGCAAATGGCTATTCCTATGTTTTAGGAAGGAAACCAAAAATTACAGTGAGGAAAAAGGTAAAAGGATTGAAGACATGATAACTTAAAAGGTAAAGCAAGATCCCTTCTATTGGTTACTTTCTCATCCTCGATGTTCTGGCCAAGGACTGTTGAAACAAGAATGAACATCAAATAGATTGTTTATTTAAATACATTTCATTATACTAGTTCTAAGAAAACCAGTGGAAGGGGCTAGAAAAGTTAAAACCCTCGAGTTCCAATATGCTATAACTATACTCCCACTATGAAAAGGTGACAACTAAGGCAACAGTCAGTGGTCGGAAGAGACTAATTGTATTATTGGTATCAATAAAGACTTTCCCAATATCTTCAAACATCAGCATATATTTATCCATCTAGGGGAAATCAGTTTCTGTAGGGAAAAACCAGTTTTGTGTATGTAGACTCTCTTGTCAATGGGCTACTCCATACAATCAATAGCTGTTTTACAAGTTAACCGTGACTTGCCTTCAAGAAGGAAATTTTCAGATATATATTTATTATCCTCAAATTTAGGTTTCATCATGTTAAAGTAGTATCATTTTGTCTTTGCTGTAACTTGTAATAGCACTCTGTATTTTTCTCTATGTTTCAAGTTACCTTCTCAATGCATATTTATATGATATTAAGAGATGTGTCTCCGTAGAGCCATGTCTCTTGAATTCTTATTAGTTATCATTAACATTTTCTAATTACCATGATTAAGCATATGATAATAAATTTATATATATATATATAAAATGAGTTGAGTATATATCTTATATATACACAGTATATATCTTATATATACACAGTATATAACATATATATTTTTTCAGTGAATTTTATCCAACTGAAACTACACTAACATTAAATCTCCCTCCTAGTGAAGAAGGATAAACACATGGGTAAATATTACACCATTAGTAGTATTAGGAATGATACATCAAGGAAATCTTTGATCATAAAACTTCCATTATGTCATATCATAAGAGTATTGGCCTTTCAAAATACCAACACATGATATTCAACAAATACTATTTTGTTATCATATTAGATAACATGAGTTATTGGCCTATCAAAATATCAACACACGATATCCATCAATTTACTCTGAGTAATGGCCTATCATAACATCAATTAAATGATATTCACCAAGTACTCAATACGGTAATCTATCAGCATATCAAGGCAAGATATTCACCAAATGCCTACCATATATCTATACAAACAACTTATAGACCATCAATTTAATGACACCTAGCACTTAGTTTTTTATTTACAAGATAAAGCCTTTCATGATCTATTTCAACATTCGCACAAAATGCATATCATGACTTACTTTATTGTGAGATCGTCACCTTCCAATAACTTCTGCAAATACAAGTGATAATTATTTAGAAGTCGTCACTTCCTCATGATGTACACAACGGGCAAGTACTTACGTGACATCAAAAGTTCATATGGAGTCACCACGGACACTATCATGTGGTGTTTTCATGACATCCATCATGAATCACATCAGCGAATAAGGTTTTCACCTCAAACTTATCTCTCATAGGGAAGAATTTATTACGAGGGATTTCTTTTGGAACTTCTTCACGAAGAAACACTAAACTTTTGACCTCCTTGTCAAGGTTATTTTCAATAAGGTGTCAAAACTCCCTCTAAATCTGAAGCATATCATCTATCTACTCCCTCTCTTTGTCCAAGGTTGCCTCTAATGAACTATCATGCTCCTTGGTTCACAAGCATCTGTCTATTTATAGTCTAGACATCCTTGGATCACACGGAACATCATCTCGTGAATCATAGTCCCTTTAACTACTATAATTTTATGATTAGTAGAGAAACCATCTCAACATAGTCTATTCCTTTTGAACCAATATGACCAAGATTTTTGGCAGCAAACTGAAACATATCATATGTCTCCTCCCTCTCTAACAGATGTACCAAACTCCCTCTTGCTTATAAGGGTACTCATAATGTCAATCATAAAAGATATTCACTTCAAGAACCTCACTTTATCCAGCATGAACATCAAATGACTAATGAATCGTAGATCAAAACTTCTTTGGAGCTATTGTGATAGGATTGAGTCCTGCAAAATATGTGCTAGCATGCCTAATGTACCATTCTTCTTTTCCTACAAGATTATCCTTAGAGATAATGGAAAAAATTAAGGCAAATAACTCTTATAGTATGTATAGAAATACAATTGGATAAATGTAACACTCAAAGATAATAAATACTTATCTGCACATCCTTGATACGAGTTTCTTTAATGAAGGTCCATATCAAAAAAGTGCCTTCTTAGATTATATGAGAGACATCTCTTTTGAATCATCTCCTCACTAAGAATGGTTCAAATTTGGGAGTGGAATATTAATTATTATTCCCCCCACAATGTGAAATTCCTATTCTTATATCATTTGAATAGTTCTGCATCGCATCAAATATAGTTAACTTCCTTTTGTTTATCTTTTTGCAACACTGGTACTCTCTTCTATAGTAAAGCTAAAAGATGTCTTCATATTATGAACTACAATATCATACACCCTACTTGTAGTATTGCAAAGGAAATATTATTCCTTAGCTTAAGAGGTGATAAGTATAAATTTTGAGGCAGTGTAGATATCTTTGTTCAACCCTTGCAAATGATGCAAAATATGGAAATGTTAACCCTCTTACAATCTGAAAAATATAACCTAGGAAAGACTCTACAAAATCTGGAAGTGATAGCCCTCCAATTGTGACAAGGATGAAAGCAATAATCTATCTCAGGTTCATGTCGTCGTCAACACAACCATGTTAACTATGGAGTCACTGTCATATAATAAATGGTTGCTAAGACAACCATGCAAACTGTAATGTCCCCCTGATAGAATTGTGGTGAAGGGTTCTAAACAAACTATTCTTAGTAATCTTTGAAGGCTCAACCTTGAAAATAAATTGTTAAATACCATGTTAAAGTTTCTTCTACACAACATTATAACCAAACCCCAAAGGATGGATAATATTTCATCCATTAAATACTTATATAAAGCAAGAAACCTCTTCAGAACATGTCATTTGGCTATCTTCTTGAGCTCCCCCCAACCCAAGATAGATTCAATCTAAGATCACAGAAAAATACTCTTGACCCAACCCATCGACAACGATGTAGCCGTGATAAGTAAATGAGATCACATGAGAACTCTTGACCCAACTCAAATGCTCTGAAATGTACCCACGGTTCCACTGCATTCTTAATTCCTGGTATATGTCTGCAGCTTTGATCAAATCTTGTATAGATTCAAAAACTATCTTCAAACACATGACAACGTGCTCAACATTATGGAATTTCTCCATAATGCATTCTCTTTTACACGTACACGACATTTTGAGTTATAGAGTTCTAATTGTTCTAAGAAAAATATTGTGTTGTCTACTTCCTAAGACAGATGGATCTGTGTGTGTTGGGTATCGATTTCTCTCTTTTGCATAATACACTTACTTTATATATTCTAAGCTTTGATTTATTTGCATAAATATTGTTTGATGTCTCAAATGATGCGTCCAAATATTGAAGAGATAATCATCTTGATCTCAATGTCAGAAGGACATAAACAATTAATCTCTTGCTAGTCAATACAGAAGCCTCCCATATGCAACCCAAGGTGGACTTGTTCAGCAAAAGAAAGATCACAAGTGGATGAAATTGAAGTGTTTCCTACAAAGCACAGGTAGTCTAAGTTTACAAGATGACTCTTCCTTAATGTCTTGTTGCACCCTAACCATTTCTTTAGGGTTTCTCAGTAGCTCAATCATTGCCCACTCTATTGTCATGACAAATGTGTATTTTCCACCATATCATATCCAAGACAATTGCTTTGATTTGAATATGATAGACTTGTATCTCAAATCTCTCACACTCATCCATGTCCAACAACACGTTCATGATGCCCATTGAGTTCGACTTGTATTTCAAATAATAAATCCTAAATGCCCGAAGGATGGACATGAAACACAATGCTCACTATCTGCCTATGCCATCGGGCATGCATAGCCTCATTGCGCTTTTGGCTTTGCTTCCGCCACCACGGGAGGCACGTAAGGTAGTCTTACATGGTGACCAAGTCACTTGACTCCCCACAGTCACTATAGTTAGGCAGCCTGAGATATAGTCTTGCCAAGAGAAACGTGTGGATTTAATTTTCGCAGAGCATGAACATCCTTTTAAAGGACAAGCTGTCAATTTCAAGCTCTGCCACTATTGATGGTCGAGGTTTCAGCATCATCATTGGCAGCACCCAACTCATTGTTTATCGATCCCAATCGCATGATAGGAATTGCCAAGATCATATCCGTCAACAACCTCAACACGAGCATCGCCATTTCCAAAATTCGTTCTCGTCAACACGAATTTCAGCTTTCTATAGGGCAACTCTGATGAGGAACGAAGGGACAAAAGCATGCGCATGACAATGTACAGAAACTGGTTCAAGTATTTCATCCAACGCATGCCTCATTGAGAATATTGCCATGTTGTAAACAAGCTTTGATAAATTATTTGCATTTTCGATCTGAGGGTTAATCCCACCTTCAAATTTATTAGAGCTTAGATGGATAACTTTCACATGAGGCAAACCCCAAATATCATCAAATACATTGTCATCAAGATTAGTGTTTGTGAAGCGAATCAAACTTTTACAATCCCTATCGTAGGACACCTCAGAAGTATCTCCTCAACGACACATTGCAACAGAACACCTACAATCTTTATTACTCCCTATCCACATTAAAGATTTATGTGCCAAGTAAATTATGTAGGAGGCTTGAGAAGAAATTGCCTTTCAAATAGTTGTTTTCCGATAAAATTCTTCTGGAAGAATTTGAGCAATTCCTAAATAATTAATCTCACTCTAATAATTCTTATCTAGCATTTTTCTTGTTCCTGAAACTTCGTAGGATGATAGGGAACCTGCTCTGAAACCATGATAAAGTAGGATCATTTTGTCTTTACTGTAACTTGTAATAGCACTTATGCATTTTTCTATGTGTTTCAAGTTACATTCTCAATGCATATGCATATGATATTATATTAAGAGGCATGTCTCTTGAATTCTTATTTTATATATATATATATATATATATATATATATATATATATATATATATATATATATATATATATATATATATATATATATATATATATATAAAATTTATTATCATATGTTTAATCATGATAATAAGAAAATGTTAATGATATATATATATATATATATATAATTTATTATCATATGCTTAATCATGATAATAAGAAAATGTTAATGATAACTAATAAGAATTCAAGATATATGTATTAAATGAGTTAAGTATATATCTCATCTATACACAAAGTATATAACATATATATAGTTTCAGTGAGTTTTATCCAAGTGAAACTACACTAACATTAACATATCATGGATGCAATTCCAGAAAATTTGTTGACAATCCTCATTAAATCAGAGAAAAAAAGTACCAACTCAATAAAGAAAGTCAACACTAAATAAATTACCTGTCGTCCATCAATCCCCTTCATTGTCTGTAGGCAATCTATTTCAAAGATGAAACTGTTATCTGTTGAATTTTTATCTAGCTCATCTGTTCTCATAAGAATGCCAGTGTATTCACAGACCAAAGCTCCAGAAGGAATTGAATCCCAAGACCTCACAGCCCAACCTTTGTTTGGGGTACGGAAAACCTGCAGCATAGATTGCTCTTAGCCATAGTTATTTTTACATAGGAATATCAAACACTTATTAACTAAAATTTACGAAGTAAACTACATTTGACTCCAAAATTCTTAGACATGACCTGGTGAAGACAAAACAAAAGTTATCTGCTTCCATGCTTTAGATTAATAACAAAATTGTATCGCTATTAAAAGAAAGATAAGTAAATTGGTTAAATATTCAGGATTTGCAGGTAACATTTTTATAAGCATCATCAAAATTGGCAACTTCAAAATGCATGATTTGCAGAAAATTATATTTGGATCAATACGGGGTGCTGTTTTAAAGCATATTCTGTCATACCAAAGCCCAAATGTATGTCCCTATAGAGCACGTCCTTTTAAGACGTAAGCATAACCTAAATTTTAATATTTATCTCTTTAAAAATTAATCCTAATGATCATAGGTGCAGACAACTATGACCTCTATCTCAGCTTGAGATTTAAAATGCTGATCTATGAAAAAATTTGATTCTAACTATCAAAGGTATAACCTCAAGTCGATATTTAAGCCCATGTTGAGAAGCCCTGTTGATACAATTAGGCCCACAACCACAGTTAGGACCACATTCATATACAACATCCTTTGCTTCCACCAATCTGCACAACAGTTTTAAATGAAAGAAACATTAATCAATCTACAAAAGGATAATGAACATAATGAATGTTCAGCCCGTGGTTGAACAGGAAAGAAAACATATAATCAATGCAAAATACTATTCATTATCAGATGCTTTCTGCACACAACAATGATAATGATGCCAAAATAAATAAGTGTTCACGACATTTATAATGTCCGAAACAGTGCCAATGAAATGACACAACTGTGTCCGCACCGGTCACTGTCTAACTAGCCCTTTTGCCGGACAACAATGAACAAAGCCAGAGCCTCCACATCAAAGATATAAATAGTGTAAACATTGAAGAATAGGGATTTAAGGGCATTCAATACTAAAAAGTAAGAAATCAAATGCAGAAAGCGACATCCACTATAAACTTCATAGCCAATGGAAAAATGAAGTTTTTACAAATTACAACATACCATTTAACACAAAATATTATTGAAGGGCACTTTTAGGGCAGAACCCAGCCAAATAAATCAGGTTTCACTCACTATATAACTCAAACCAGAGATTCCAAATACAAAAGAAGTTTTGCACCTCCCTATATATGCCAAGGTACTCCACAGTGGAAATGTCTATTAGCAATATGTGTTTAGTGTTGTCATTGATGTCAAGCTACTATCTGCATTGATGTCTATGTGATGGCATTATTGTTGTCTGATGTATGGAAGATGGTAGAAGTCTGCAAATGACTATTCAAAAGTTGAAATAATGTTAGGTGATGATGTTGAGACGGTAGGAGGTGTCTCCCGAAGGTGCCAATATGGGAAGCTTGAACATGCAGGAAATAGTAATTTAAGTCTTTATGGAACAACGCTCTACATTCCTCTGCTTAAGAAGGTGACGGCTTGCAGTTCTAGATTACATGTTCAGAAGGTTTTTGTAGTGTTCCAAATCAGAAGTCCTATGTTTCGTCGCTCTGCAAGTGAAAGTTGTTCTATTGTTCGGCATTGTTGTTTGTACTAGCTTCTGGCCTTGGTGCATTATCTTAATTGAATTATGACCTCTTAATCTGAATATGCATTAAAAGTTGAGTCAAGACATTGAAATGGATCTTACAATGCCATGTGGAGATGTGCATTGGAAGATGATTTGGGGATGAATGCTTAACCTACTTTAATATTTCTCTACACCTTACATTTGATGTTGACTTTGGAAGTCGGTGCATTGTGTGTGCTTTGTTTAAAGCAATTGTGGAAGATGAGTTGCGATGTATGTAGGTCCCCTTTATCCTCTAGGGTGGATCATATTGAGCACAAGCAATCATGGTGGTGGCCTACTTTGTGTAAATAATGTCTATTTCTATCATGGCCAACCTAGTTGAGGGTTTCAAAGTCAAGTTGATATATGTAGATGTGTGATTATTTGAGTTTTGGTGTGGATTGAGAATTTGAGAGTGACTGTGGAAGTGAAAGTAATTAGCTTCTAATACTATTATATTAGAGTACAACAGACTATTCAAGTCATTCATATACTAAATGTGATTCTCATAGTGGTTTTCCACATAAAAATCTAGTGGTCATGTGTTTTATGTTCATTGCATTATATTCCATTGATGGCTAGTTGTATAAAGATAATGATGTGTTTGTGACAAAAAAGTTTAAGGTTTTCTTAAGATTTATTCAACATCCCCAATCTTGCAATGTCTTCAACATTGTCCACTTATCTACACCCAAGGTGAGGGTTCAAGTTTGAAACAACATCCAAATATCTTTCCAACTACACATCACTCCTTTTCATCATAGATTATCTTACATACTTTATTTGTAACTCTCTCCTTCATGCTCTTAAGAAATAACTTCCATACCCTACCCTAAAAAAGTGGTCAATGGTATCATCCAATGCATTTCATGGATCCCTCCAAGGTTTTCACCCTAGTAAAGGAGTAGCAAAGATTAAAACAATTATAAAAATCAAAATATTGTGTGACTTGCAAATTGGACAACACACCTGATCTTATAACCTAACATTCCCCCACATGTGTTCATGGCAATAACATAGGAAGCCAACAAATAGACAAAAGAATCTAGCAACTAGGGGTTGGAATCACCACCAATCTGCATCTGCATACTTCATAATACTCATAAACTTGGTCAACAAGTCTACAACATTCTCCAAATTATCAACCTTATTTATAATTAACCTTTGATCCTACTCCATGTCATGAAGAAAATAGTATTGCACATTAATGCATGTTTTCAATGTGTGAAACAAAAAGTTATTGGTCAAACAATAGCACTCTAACTATATAATCAATTTGCACCATAGCCCATCTCATCCTCAATCTTAGGGCACAACTCCACAACTAACCTTATTCCCACAAGATTAGTAACACACATTGGCTTACAATCTTGTATTTTAATACATTGGAACATAGAATAAACATTCATTTTCATTCAACCAAAAGTTTATGTTAGCTCTATTAAATTATATCTTCTAATATATTTTCCTAGAATATATTTGACAGCCCCTAGATCTTCCATGACAAACTATAATTGTGGATTGAAAATTTATAAAACTTCATCATATCCTTATTGTTAACAATAGCCATGTGGTCAAGATATAGAATGAAAACAATAAATGATCACCAAGCTTTTTAAAGTAAACAAAATTACTAAATCTAGCTATAAGAAATCTCAACTTCAAAACATACATATCACTAGCAAATTGCACACATTTGTGCTTGCAACGATGAGCCGATAAGTGTTTAATTATAAAATTATATTTTAAAAATAATCTAATTTGAATAAATTAAATTACAATTAATTTTCAATTTAAGTAAAATAAAATTTTGAAAAAATAAGATTTTAAATAGACAATATTATTTTATTTATATTTAGTTTATCATATATGAATAAAATGATCATCTAACATAGTCTCCACATAAAGAATCTATTATGAAAAATTAATAGGAAAATTGCATGAAAACAAATAGCACGAATAAAAATAAAAGTAAAAACAAACTAAAATAAGTAAAAAAACTGAAGATTACCTAATTTAAAAAGCTAAAAACTAAACATACATGTCACATTTTAATTTTTTTTAATCAAAAGTAACAAAGCACTTATATTTTATTAATATCTATAACTAGTTCAGGAGGCTTCCCAAAGAAAGAACTTAAAAGAAAACTCTAATTCACAACCCAAGAACCAAAGAAGACCAAGATCCAAATCTACCTTCAGCAACAAATTTTCCTTAAAAGGATCAGCTGAAGATCACAATTTGAATTTCCCGCTTACATTCTATAATATATATGTTAAAGTGCCAATTAGATAGCATACATGTTGTAATAACCCTTAACCAGTTACGGCTTTGACGAACATCAACTTCCTTTGCTATTCAACAGTTTAGCATTTTGTCAAACACTTGGCGAACATGCCCACTCTAAGCCAACTCCCTCTAAGCTATGGTGTTAATGTGACTTTCTTTGTTTTGAGTTTTTGAATATATAAATAATGATAAAGAAAAGACAATGCTAAATTTTAACAATTCACTGGTCGACAAGTTTTGCAATCAAAATGCTACTACAACTTTATTTATTTAAACTCGAAGGACATTCTTCATGGAAATTTCATAATACGGAACCTGTAATAACTACGGCATTCTTCAATACTGGCAGCAAACAATAAGTGTAAGCTCCTCACAAAATTCATAGTCCTCAAATTGAGTCACAGGCGTGGAAAGAATGCCCAACGTTGCCACAGGGAGACATCAGCAGCCTCCAAAATGTTCAACAATCCTCCAAACATCAAACACAAGTGCCTCAAACAATAAAGCTGGCCACCCAACTGAAACACAAGCTTCCAGAGATAAACGCAGGACTCCTATAACAAACACAAGCCTCCCAAAGTGTTGTCGCAGGCCTCTAATCGATGCAACAGGTCCTTCCAAGGTGAAACGGGGGTCGCTAGTATTCAATTTGCATCAATTAGAATCACCAAATGCTGCCCAGAAATGAAACAGCAGTCACCAACATTGCAGTTCGCACCCCAAATCATAGTTGCAAGGGCACATAAAAGGTTTACGCAATATCTCCCACCAATACAATGAAGAATATGATCAATCTTCAATCTACTTCTCAATTATAGTCACTACAATCAAGAAGCTATTGCAATTTCTTAACATCAACAATATCTCCCAACCATAGACAAATACAATAAAGGAGAATTAACCAACTTCCAAATTGTGATTAAATCACTATACCTCAGCAGTGATTTATTACGCTTCTTAACTTCAACCCTTATACTTAAACAAGGGCATAGATATCAACAAACTCAGAAAACTCTTTACAAGCAACAAAACAAATAGACGATCAGATGCTTTTCTCATCAAATGGGGCTCATATTTATAATCTCCAAATGGCAGGAGTTTCCCAAACTTAACTCCACTTAACAAGCTTCCTCAACACATCATTTTATAACATTTGAATATAATAAGTGTCATGTAATAATGAAAAATTACTTAATAAATATGAACCCGCACAGTAAATAGCCCCATCCACTACAGGTGATGACCAACTACCAACACCACCATTTACACTACCAAATATGGTAATTGCCCAAATTAGACTTACTATAAATAGTAAATCCACCTCTAAGACCCTCAAATCTCATTGTAAGTTCACAGGGGTCGCAATGATGAACTGACTCGATTAATTGCAAGAGCTCGCCAAAAATGGAGACATCGCACATGTCAAGAAAAACCACCCAATTCCATTCAAAATATACATCACATACATGGAAATCCAATATTTGTATAAAATCTAGATCATAAAAGGAGGCCACAATGTTTGGACAGCAGATAGTGTTTGATATTAAGCCATTGATGTGAGCCCTTAACCTGCATGAAGAATTCAAGTAAAATCCGCAAACTAGCAGGAAAACAAAGAATCATTGGTTGCTTGTAAAGAAGTCCATCCCTGTCAACATTTGAACCACACGCAAGATACTAGGACTATCCAAACCATCTTCCTTAATGCAGAATAGCATGCCAAGTACACAACATTGGAGATAAATGGATCATATGCGCCTTCCAAATCAGCATTATCAATGAGATGGATTTCCCATAAACCAAATTTTGCTTGCCCGTCTACACATATTGCTCAATCTATGAGATGGATTTCCTCCCTCAAACATCCATGAAATAATACTCTTTTCGTCCATCTACTAAACTATTAAGTCATATGTTGTTGCTTCGTCATCTATTGGAGCTTTGGCTAAGGTATTGTTGTCCATTGGAGCTTCGTTGTCTCTTGGGGCTCTACTAGCTTTGGTTGGGGTTTTCTCACCTACAAATGGGGTTTTGTCACCCATTGGTACTCTGGCTAAGTTTTGTCCTTTGCAGATGGAGGGTTGTTGTCTAATGGAGCTATGGTTGGGGTTTTTCCATTCATAGGACTTTTGTTATTTGTTGGTTGGGCTTTGGTTGGGGCGTTGTCCACTGGTGCATTATCGTTTGTTGGGTCTTTGTCAACTATTAAGGTATCTTTGTCTAATGGATCTTTGAAGTCTCCAAGAAATATCTTGGCTAGGTCTTCGGCTCCTCTTTCTAGTGGGATTGAGATTGGTGGTGGCTCGGATTTGAAATTGAAGGGACCTTTCCCTGGTTCAAACCCTATCTGAATCACTTTAGAGGAGGATATGGTGAAAGACATTGGGGCTGCCTCTTCTATATTTTCTGCTCATGTTGTGATATGTTATTTCAAGGGTTTCTGGCCAAGCCTTCCTGGTTTGCACAAGTGGATCTCTTCTATGTGGGAAACTATTTTATCTGATATTGTTTGCATCTTCCCTAGGAACATGGGATTTTTTCTTGCTTAGTTTGAAAATGATGAGGATAGAAAGTTGATTCCGTGTGATCACTCTTTTACTTGTTAGACCTTATCTTTGACTACATTCTATTTTCAATTAAAGTTCATAAGTTTGGAAGCTTCCAATCTTTTTAGGCAGTTTGACTTATGCAAGATAGTTTGCACTTCCAATTCCTAACTTTCTTCAAAAGTAAAAGAAAGGCAAGGGTGTGAATGAGTCATTCATTATTAATTCCAATTTTAAGCAAGTATAATGTAGTTCCTTTCTTTTAACCTCCTTATCTATAAAAGAAAGACAAGGTTGGGAGTGATTTATTCATTATTAATTACACTTTTGAGCAAAACCAATTTATTTCCTTTCAAACCTAGGAAGAATATTGTGCATTTGCTATTTTTTTATTAATATCATACTTTTTTAGATTGCATTCAAAACAACTTTTGAATTTCCTAATGTTCAAGGTTTAACATTCAAGTATTGATTTTGCTACCATGATCAGAAAATATAACACTAACAATCCTAGTTTTACGGAAATCTATGAAAGCACATTGGCAACATGCTTGGCTAGATGAAAGTTGACATTATTGAGATGGACCCCTACCTAGAGTTCTACCACAAGCATATTTGCCAATCATCAAAAAATTGCGGAAGAAGAATAACACCCCTCTACAAATGGCTGCATATACATTGAATTTAAAGTGATATGTAGATAGACCTGGTAAGATTGTTCCCATTGATGAACCATGAGGTAAAGAATGGCCTAGTGAAGGGTTTTAGTGAAAAAATGGGTACTCCAAATGAAGTTTCATTATTAGATCAAATATACTAAACTTGGTAGGATTGGCAAGCATACTTTGGCACAAGAAAAGCTAGCTAGATAGTGACAATTCTATGAAACTTCAATATTATTGCACATACTTGTCTCACACATTTCTAGTTTTGCTACTACTTTAACAAGTGGATCCACATATAGCTTTATCCATTTGCTTACATGGAATACATTGACCTATATGAGAGCAAAATCGCCTCTTGTTCTACTAAGTACATTACATTTCATTGATCGTGAGACACCTAAGTATAGGCATAGCTCTATAACACATTAGTTGTAGAGCCTAAGAAGATACAAGAAGTTGATGAGGCAACTAAATAGGTTTGCCTCACATTCCAAGTTAAGGATATGGTTCACTCCAATGATAAGGATTTTCGCAAATGTCAAATGGACAATAATTGTGATTTTGAGCTTATTGCTATAAAAAAATAGTTGTAAAAGTCATTTTGGGCATTCCCATTTTGTCCTTTTGAGGTTTACTACTTGTAAATTATAGTTGGTATTCTCATCTTGTTTGTACATTGGTCATTAAAACCATGTGATGTTAGCAAATACCATGATATTCATATAAACAATGTTGATTTATCAATTACCATTAACTTTAATAGTTTGACAATTGACATTGACTATCAATTGGAAACAAAACAGAATGTTTCAAATTATGCATTTTCATTTTGATATTTTGTGCAAGTTACGGTGTGTGTGTTTGGGCGAGAGAGAGAGAGAGAGAGAGAGAGAGAGAGAGAGAGAGAGAGAGAGAGATGTTTGAATTGTCCCTACATCATTCCATACATTTAGTGATAGCTTTGTCCTTATCAAAACCATATCCCCGCATGCCCCCCAATCTAGAAACTCAAAGAAATATCAGCTGTAATACAAAATAGAGAGAAGTGGCTCGCTAATGAGGAAATTAATCCTTCTAAAGAAACAACTATGGATAAATATTCTATAAGATGTGAATGTTGTATTTATGATCTTCCATTTCTTAAGGTTTTTGTCCTTTTTAAGAAATATGAGTTGAGGCGAACTGATTTTTGATGTCTTTGGATATCAAAAAATGAACCTTGACTTAATTTTAGAATAAATATTGACATTTAGGCCATGATGATTTAGTTCAATTTTAAGCCATCCTGATGAATGGAAACATATGCCATGGTGCTAAAGCTAACATTTTGGTGATTTTTGTTCCATGTGATCAAGTTTTGGCAAAAACCTACTTAGTTGTTTCCACATGGTTTTTGGGGTCAAATGTTAGAATTCTGACCAGAAACTGATTGTGCAAATTGTGCTACACATTATGAACAACCAGGCAAATTTCAAGTTGATAGGATGCCACATAACGATCTTATGGATCCTATACTTCCATTGGCTAGTTACTAGGCATATTTGGAAAGCTCTTTGATGTTTGTTTGACAAGTACTTGGCTGAGGATCTAGGTTGAATGATGCCTTATTTGTTGCTCCATTACTGATTATGATTACTGCAATTGTATGCTACCTAAATTTTTAGCTAGCACAATTTTCCTTGGAATGCCTCAAAGACCATTTACAGCCAAGCAGAACGACATTTTCAAAAAAAAAAAATTCACACTTTTGACCTCTTTGATGTTTGTTTGACAACCACTTGGCTGAGGGTGTAGGTTGAATAGTGTCTTATTTGTTCGTCCATTACTATTTATGATTACTGCAATTATATTATACCTAAATTTTGGCAAGCACAATTTTCAATGGAATGCCTCAAAAACCATTTACAGCCAAGCAAAACATAACCACATATTCAAAAAATTGTTTTCACACTTTCGAAACGGATGAGCTCAAGTGGCATAATTTTAGAGCTTCGAAATTGAAGCAATGAACTCAAGCCTCCATGACACAAAAAATGTTGAAATTGAATTAAATGCCTCACACAAATCATAGAGCCTAGCATATCCCAACAGAAAAGCCTAGTGCTAGTCCTAAGCAACTCAAACAAAAGAGATATTGCTTAGATGTGGCATCTTATATGATGATCAAAAGGGGAATGCACCAATGAACATATATTTTATGTGTTTTATAATGTCCCCATTCTAGGCCACAATAGATGAAAGGTAGACCTATTACATGGGTTCCCATAGGTCAACGGTATGGCTAGAGGACTCATTATGAGGGTCACAAAGCTTTGCAGGGGCTCTGTGAGCTGCACTGGACCTTCAAATGACAATCCTTACATTTCAAAGCAGTCTCCTATTTTCACAGGGAGAACTAGCAGTTGACTAGATGACCATCCGAGGGACTCGTGATGTCCCCTCTTCGAGATAGGATTTAGTAATAATAAAACTAAATGAAATTAAAACATGAAATAAATGAATGAATAATATTTCAATAAATAATAACTATAATAATCACATAAGTCATATATATATATCTATATATATATATATATATATATATATATATATATATATATATATATATATATATATATATATATATATATATATATATATATATATATATATATATATATATATATTGACACATACACACACATATATACTATAAAAAGTTGCTTCTACAAACAATATATAATAACAAATTCCATGACATTTATCAATGTGAACAAGATATTACAACATATATCCAACATTTGTGGCCAACAATATGTCACAATGTTTGTGGGCCTTTTCATCCAAACTACCATACAAAATTTGTGAAGTATTGATTAAAATTAGTATATTCAAAAAGGAAAAGCATTTCACAAAATCATTGCAAAGGACTAAGGAATATCGACTATGTATAACGCAGAACCATCTTGGGTTCAAAGCAATCTTGTATCAACCAATAATAGTGTTTAATTTTCCATGCTTTATCAATTTCCAATATGTTGATCATTTCAGCAATCCTTTGTTTGATCGAGTCACCACTTGCAATGTTCAAAGTATGATTTCAACCTAGTTTGGCTCCTATACCTAGGTTTGCAACTCATTTGGGTCTATGTTGCTCGAAATATGTCTCATCTTCTCTCGAGTAGCACATTCTTGCCAGGGTTCATGTCTGATAGTGGACTTTGATCTTACAATTGAAATCTATGATCATGGATCTTCAGTGGTGCATTCAAAATTGTTCTTGGATCATGTGAGTACCTGAATTTGGGACCACAAGTCTCCAAATGTGTTATGTCATTTGTTCCTTGTGATTTGGAACTGAACCTATTTTGTTGTAATACGTTTCCTGTTCTTGGGGGGTATTCTGGATCTAGAAGTCGACCTACATGTTGCAATGCCTATATATTGTAATTATTATGATAATAGATAGTTTCTATTATCTATGTTTAGTATCTAATCGTTATCTTAATCTCCTGTAAATATTAGAATGTTTCTAATATTTAGTTTTATGTTTCTAGAATAGAATGTTTCTATTCTTTACAATTGTTTCCTAAGGAAACATCATTCAGTCTCTTGTATAAATTGATCTCTTGATCTATATTCATATCAAGCAAATATTTTCCAATTACTTCATAATATGGTATCAAAGCTAATACTTCAAAATAATTCAAAAACAATTATAACTTCTTGGGTGAAATTGCCCGTCTTTTGTTTTTGAAATTATTTTCTTGCATATTTACTTCCAAAACCTCTGGTTTGACTAGGATTTTCTACGAAAAAATCGTGCCATTTTGTCTCTGACTCATGAGATTTTTGCTAGTCTACAAACTCATGCCCTTCTATCTACAACTAGCGCGACTAAATCCCCTGAAAATCGAGGGTTATTCTCAGTTGTTCACGTGGAGGACTATTGGGCACCATTTCTCTGCAACTCATGCCCAGATTTTACTGCAACTAGCGTACATATTTCTCTAAAATTGTGCATCTGTTTTGTGTCCCATTTTTTCCCAAAAAAAATTTTAAAAAGTAGTCATTTATTTGCCTATTTGGAGGCATCTATGTTTTTAACAAACCTCTATTGTTTAGTTGCACCCAGATTCTACAATTTCCTCTACAAATCCATCACTTTTCTAAGCTTTTTTTGTAGCCAAGGTCGTTTTTGTTCGAAACCTTAAATTTCTATACCAAATCAAAAGAAAATTATAGATTCCTGATGGGTTTCTCGAGAGCTCAACTGGGATTTCGTTAGAGTTTTCAAGGTGCATCAAATTTTGTGTCTCAATTTTGAGCCAGTGGATCCAAAAACTGACAACATATTCTTTCTAAGTTTTTCAAGCTCTCTTCTTGTTACCCCTTCAATTTTTTTGGGTCTTCCATTTTTTTGCCTTGAAGTACATGCCTTCACAGATTTTCATGTTTTTTCACTAAAAAATGTACTATGGCATCTGTGACCAATATTTTGCTTAAGGGAAATCAGAAGCTCAACAATCGCAATTATGGCATGTGGAAGTAGCAGATGCTAACCATCTTCAAATATTGCGACAGCAATAAGGTGGTCCTATTTCACAACAGTCTTCTCAGCAAAGCTCCTCTACAACTTCAGAAGGCTCGAGGAAAAAGAACATTCAATGCAACTATTGCCACATGTATGGGTACATGAAGGTTGAACGTCAGAAGTGCTTAGCTGCCCTATCCAAGCAATCTGATTCACAGCTCAGAGCAAAGAGTGTGGAGCACACTGAGCAAACAGAATTTTCCTTTACACCTTTTGACAACTTCGTGCTCTAGATAGATTATCTGTTATGACCCTCACTATATGAATCACTAAAGTACAAGACTAATCCGTATGAAATGGATAATAATAATGACAAAATTCAGAGAAGTGATGCAATTTCGAGTATTACGGTAATAGAAATTCTATTTTATTGACAACCAAATGGAATAATAACTAAGTCTGAAAAATTGAAATTGACAACTGAACAATATTGAGAAAGGAACCTGATAATTATCATTTCACTTAATCAAAAATTGCATGGGTTGATCGAAGCCGATTATCTTCAAAGACTGGAAGAAATGTAGGTGTCGTCTCCTTTTTAATCTGCCGTTGGAAACTTATCTAGGTCAAAATTCGAGGATCTTTTCCAACTATTCAATAAACCATCATTCTTCCGCCTGGCCCATTATCTCTCGTCACCTGCGGTTGGTATGACCGGAACCCGACTGTGATCAGAGCGCAACTTGTGGAGGCGCCCGAACTGTCGGCAGTCGAGCCCGCTGGTTGCAAGGGTAATTGAAGCCAACAGGAGAATCCAAATGCACGACCGCCCTCTGTAATCCAATCTCAAAATCGGGTGACAAATCTGCAATTAATCCAACCTTGATGCGATTACCATTTCCGTTAGCTTCTTCTATCTGCCGCTCGAAATGTTATGTCCAATCTTTAATGCATACTGTTGATCATGTAAAACTCTGAACTGTTGTTTCGGACTGGAAAGAGGGTTTCGCGTTTCAATTTCTCCATTACTCAGGACTCCAAATCGTCACCCTCAAAATAATACGAATATGCAAATAATCTCAACATGAGATGGCTGAAGACCACCTCCAATGTGCAACCCTTCGGGGGTTATTTCAACTCCTCAGTTATGCAGATCTAAGGGATTTTTCGTTCCCGAAGACCTATTGGAAATTTGCAGACCAATGACTACAAATTGCTCCAATTAAAGAGAAATCGAATCCACAAAACCGCTTGTTCTTCAAATGGGAGCCTTATGCCCTCTATTTATTCACTTCGCTGAGAAGTTTCTGGAAGTTTTCCGGAACCATCTTTTATGATGTACTTTAATTATTAACTTTATAAAATTAAATAAATAACTTTATAAAGTTAAAGTACAACCTTAATTTAATATTAGAACGAGTAGGCCCCACTTAATTATTATTCTTCGAGAGCAAAATTGTAATTATCGGAAGACAAAAATGACCCTCTTCCCATAATCATTTGCCTACGAGAGTCGATGATAGGCAAATCTCCTGTTAAAGTTACGTCGCAAAAAAAAGGGACATGACATTATCTAACCATTAAGTGTGTGTATTACGATAATAGATAGTTTCTATTATCTCTGTTTAGTATCTAATGGTTATCTATTGTAATCTCCTGTAAATATTAGAATGTTTCTAATATTTAGTTTTTTGTTTCTAGAATAGAATATTTCTATTCTTTACAATTGTTTCCTAAGCAAACATCATTCAGTCTCTTGTATAAATTGATCTCTTGATCTCTGTTACTATCAAACACATATTTTCCAATTACTTCATAATAGCAATATCGCGTATCTCTTGAGAGATTGATTCATAGCATCAAGATTGTAATTGTTATAATTGGACCTGTTGTCCTGCATTTTGTCACCACAAAATGTAGGTAACAGTACGAAACTTTTTCAAATTAATTTTGCATTTCTCTAAGTTGATTTCATTATTTAATTGGTTAGTATTGATCAACCAATCGATACCAATTGCTACAATGAATCTTTTTATTGAAGGCCTTCGTCAAGTCTTTTTTGTTTTGCTTTTTGTCGAGCCTTTGCTTGATTTTTGAAGCCTTCACAGTCCGTTCTTTGCTTTTGAATTTGTGTTTGCTTGTTTTTGGTCTTTTGAATTTGCTCATGTTATGCCTTTCGATCTCCCCTTTGATCGATCCAACCTAGAGGTCAATCGGAGTTGTCAGTCAAGAGATATGGTCATTTTAGTGCCTCAAAAGTGGACATTTTAGGTGCAACAGCACGAATTAAAAATATGATGTTATATTTTCATTTTGACATTCACTTTTTGAAAATATAACATTTTATTCACTTTTTGTTATGTTTTGAAGTTACTTTTAATTTAAATTTATAACTTAAAGTGACTATAATGCACTTTATGTTATAATTTTAAGTTGAGTTACTTTTTAATTTTTCACTTAAAGTGACTATAGAACTATATAGTTATTTTTTAAATTTTTTATTTTTAAATCAAATACTTATATAAATGTCACTTTAACTTAATGTTTATGACTTATATTGATTAATATAATACATAAATATTATTTTTGACCCATATTGTTGACGTTTTTATAAAAATAAGTGAAATGCATAACTTAAAAGTCTAAAAGTGGACATTTTATGTGCATATGCATGTAAAAAACTATGAAAAGTGGAAACTTTTCATGCTAATGCATATGAAAACTCATTTTGAAAACCTTTTTCATGCCATTACATCAAATGCTTGTAAAAGTGGACCTTTTTGATGCAATGACATGAAAAGTTGAGTTTTTATGCTTGTGCATGAAAAAGGTGAGATATGTTTATAAAATATGTAAGTGACTCCAAAAAGTGAGATTTTGGAGACTTGCACATTTTAAAATATGTAATGGGCCTCAAAAAGTGAGATTATGTCTCAAGACATATTTTAAAACATGTAATGGACTCTAAAAAGTCCTTTTTTGCTTTCCTACATGTTTTAAAATATGTAATGAACATAAAAATGTCCTATTATGTGAAGAAAAAATGTTCTTGCTCCAAAAACCTCCTATTTTGATCATAACTTTTAATTTTCTCCATGGATTTGAATGAAATCAGTTGCATTCATCATGTTTTGGAGAGGTGATCATTTTGCCCTCATAAAAAATCAAGTTATTGCACCCAAAAATGTGTTTGAAACTCTTAATCTAGGGCACGTTTTTTGCATAAAACTCCATAAATCTTCAAAGTTTGATCACATTTTTGTATGGAATCAAATCGTTTTGGCCCTATTTGCTAATTACATCACATAGTGATCACCATTTTTGTGTTTAAACATCAAATCGTTTTGTTTGGAAGATCACTGTTTTTTGCTTGGAAAAACACGCTTTTGCTTAAAATGCCCGAAAAATTGGAGTTTTAATCCACTTTTATGCGTTTTGAAGTCATTTTTTTGCATTTTGATCCATGTATATCCATTTGAGGAAGTCGTTTTTGCATTCACAAGTCAAAAATGATTTTAAAACATGCATTTTTTAGTCACGTTTTTGCAAAAACGGCCCAGATTTTTGAATAAAAAAGTCATATTTTTGTTCAAAAAACTCAAAAAAATGCATTTCCAACCCATACATTTGATCAAAAGGGATTGTTTTTGAGTTTTAAATACATGATATTGTTTTTGGAGACCATTTATTTGGCACTTTCATGTCAAATCCGACCATGGAATGTCCATTACATGCAAGTGCGGAAAAAGTCAAAAGGTTCTTTGAAAATCCGGATTTAAGGGAGAATTGGTCTTAAGACTTTAAAACTTGCTATTTTAGAGCATCTTTTCCTTCATTTTTGGCATTTAATTTTCATACAAGTGGACTCTTTCTTTCTTGCTATTTAATTTGTGCTAATCTTGCTATTTTCATGCATATTTTAGCTTGAAATTGCCCATTTGTCCATATATATGCCATGAAAAGTGCATTTTGCCTTTTAAAAGGATGAAAACTCTCATTTTCACACTTTTGGAATTTCCCCAAACTCCAAATTCGAATTTGCATATTGAAGTGGTTTCCTTGTTGACATGTGTGAGTATTTTGCCAAAAGCATGTGTTTATTTTGTGTTTGTTTTTATATTTTGTGTTAGAAAGGTTAATCTTCCCTTGGATGTATTAATTGGGATATTCCAAGGATCCCTAATGTAGTTTGTCCTATTGTACACATGTGGAGGACATGTCATTGTTTGTCCTTTATTCCACATGTGAAGACAACTCATTTTTATAATTCCTTTATTAAGGAATTTAGTTTATCCTCCTTAAGAGGATTGTGACACTTTGCACACACCTATTATGAATGTGGCATTCATAGAAATGGGAGTTACACATGCAACTCCTTTCTCATCTCTTTATAAGAGATGCTCCTCCTTCTTTCTTCTTTACTCTCATCACTTTGATGTTATTGTATTGAGTTATTTTGCTCCAACACTCTCTCTCTCTCTTCTCTAGGCATTTGCCTCCATTCATAATACTCACAAGGGGTTTTCTTTGCTTTCCTCTTATAAATCCTTGTCTCCATTGTTGAACCATCTTGGTGTATGCTCTTGGATTTTGCTTATCTCATGGTAACATTGTTTCACACTTAACTTACTTGGATTGTTTCTCGTTCTTTGCTCAATCTTATCGTTTCTTACATAGTATCAGAGCTTGGCTATCTAATCTTTGTTTTAAGTTTTGTGTTGAAGGTTGCCATTCATTGGAGCACACCTTATTTGGAGACGTCATTGAGAGAAGAAGTTTGTGTTGCGATTTTCCACTCATTCTAACATCCTTTGTGTGCAGATTTTATTGCATCATTTTTACTAACCCTCTTTGGAAGGCTTGCCGCCAAAGGGGTTTCTTATAAAAATTTCAATTTTTTTTTTCTTGTTTTGGAAGGTGTGCCGCCAAAACAAGAAATATTACTTCATATCACTCATTTATTATTAAGTTGTGCATTTTTTTCTAAAAAAAAAAATTTTAAATATTTATATATATATATATATATATATTTTTTCTCCTTATTATTATTGAAGGATATCATTATTTAAGTGTGCTTTTTAAAAAAAAATTTAGGTCATTCAATAGATTAGTTTTAAAAAATTGAAATTTAAATCATTCCTTATAGTTCTACTTTAAATTTTATATCTCATTTGAGATATTTTAAACCTTTCATATTCATATTTAAAAAATAAATAAATATCTATTTTGAGTTATAATTTTTTTTTTTTTAAATCTATGAGATCTTAGATATCTCATTTTTTTTCAAATCTTTGTTGAAGTTTTTTAAGTAACTTTCCTTCTTTCATGTCGTTTCTCTCTTTCTAATCTGAATAAATCTATAGCCTTTTTTGGTAAAGAATTTGCTCACAGCCAACGCCTAAACTTGGAAGGTCTAGCTGCAATCTCCATCTACGATCTCGCTGCTAGGAAAGCGGAGTCACTATGCCATAGACGGAAGTGAATGCTTCCTTAAAGAATTGAGTGCGGCAATCACGTCCCTCGTAGATTCCTTCGAAGCTCAGCATATGTTCCTGCCGCAAGGTCTCCCCCCGTCGGTATAGCTTGTACTTGACCATCGTTGTTGCACAACAGATTGAAGTTGCTGGTATCAGAGAAGGGCAATTGCCTCTCACTTCCCTCTTTTCCCCTTTGGATTTCGTTCAAGTCCTCGCCTACAGCTTTGTAGGCTTCTAGAACCGTTTTTTTCAAAATGTGCTGCTAGTACGTTAATACATATTAACGTTTCTTGTTTGCAATCATTTTTTTTCTTCTTCAGATGTTTAATATCTCAGACGTTTTTTAAAAGTGCAATCATTCAAAGGCATTTTTTTTGTTTCAGTTTATTTTAGCCTCGTAGCTTTGTTTGAGGAATATTATTTATTTTTAGCATTCCTTAAAAAAGGCTCACAGAAGGCTCACCTTCTGTGACTCCTCTATATCTGCAGAATCCGCAAGTTTTTTTTACTATTCTTTTGTGTGCAGCTTGTCCTTATGCTTGCATAACTTTTTCATCTTTGCTTATTCGCATTTGTCATTTTGCCGTCCTGGACCTCTGCATGTCAGTGGTTTCAGTTATTTAGCAGCTTTCTATTTCTTTTGGCAGTTACTTTCTTTTTCGTTTTCTTTCTTCAATCATTCTGTATCTTAATTATAGCAAATTAGATTCCTCTATCTTTTTTTCAATAAAAAAACACTTTAATGCTGTATTACGTTTTTTTTTAATCATTAGGAATCATTAATATAGCCATCCTAAATATAGAAAATTGGATTCGTTGTTTTTTTAAGGCTATAATCATTCTTAAAACGCTTCTGCAGGATTTTTTTTATTTTAATCCTTGTACTAACGTTCAGTTGCAAAGTTATATCATTTTTTTTTTCAAAAACTTATTCATAATTCAAGTTAACATATAAGTCATATTTCTATTAGGGGGGACATTTTTTTTTCATAAAGATGTCAACCTTAATTCCAGAAATAAAACTTAGTCATTCCAATTATCATTCCTGGAAAACTCATATTTCATTCATTTTTCGTTTTAAACACCTCTTCGAGATAGCCACTGATCCTTCTGTTGAACCTGGTTCAGTGGCTACTCAAAACGAAAAAGATACTTGGAAAACTAAAAATGAAGAAGCTTTAGGTTTAATCGGTATTTCCATTATTCCAAATTTATATGTGTTAATTGCTCACTGTTATAAAGCTCATGATGCATGGTCAATCTTGCAAACCAAGTATGACAGTGGAGATGAATACCTCAAAATACAGTTGCAGGATCAACTTGAAGATCTCAGGTATACAGATTTTAAGAGTATGGATGAATTTCTGTTAAAATTTGATTCTCTTAAAAGCCAAATTATTGCTTTAGGTGTTCAATTAGAGGACATTCATTTAATTCATCTTATTCTTAAAAAGTGTCTTCCTAGACAGTTTCAACAGTTTATAACTAATATTCATGCAAAGCTTGCTATTCCTACTTTAACTTCTCAGTTAACTTATGTTATTTTTCATTCTTTATTAAGACAGGAAGAAGCTAAACTAATTCAGTTTGGTACCCTTAAATCAACTGAACATGCAGTTATGTCTCGAAATTCAAATAATAATAATTTTCGTTCAAATAATAATAATAATAATAACAACAAACAATATAATAATAATTCAAATAATTCCAACATTAAATTTCATGCGAAATATAACAATAATAACAATCGTAATACTAATAATCAAAGGAATCATTCCAATTCCAAACCTCATTGTTCTTATTGTGGCAAAGATGGTCATGTTGTCAATAACTGTTTTAAAAAGCAAAATGATAAAAAACCTATGAATATCAGTAACCATAATCAAAAATCAAATCATAAAAAAAGTAACTCTACTGGTTCTAATTCTCATCATGCTTTTACTTGTAACTTTAATCTTTGCAAACCTTTAGAATGGATTGTTGACAGTGGTGCATCACAACATGTAACTTCTCATAAAGAAATTTTTGATTCTCTGCAACCTAATATTGCTAACATTCCTATTCAGTTAGCTAATAATCAGACTTGTAAAGTTGAAGGTTTAGGTGATGTAACTATTCCTAATGGTAAATTGCATGATGTATTGTACGTACCTGATCTGAAAACTAATTTACTTTCTGTTTCACAGTTATGTCAGGACTATAAAGTTGAATTCTATAAAGATACATGTTATGTCATAGATCCTCAAACTCAACAAGTGATTGCTCATGCTAAAATCGATAATGACAACTTATTTAAATTTCATGAATTTGCTAGTTCACGATATTCTTTACATACTTCTATTGATTTCAATATATGGCATGAAAGACTTGGCCATTTAAATTCGGATTATATTACCTTCATGCAAAAAACAATATCGTTGATGGCTTGCCTCACATTATTCCTTCTAAGATTGCTTGTACAGGTTGTATGAGTGGTAAGATGCATAGGGAGCCCTTTCCAAGTGGAAAATCATGGCGAGCAACTCATAAGTTGCATCTTGTCCACAGTGACCTTTTGGGCCCCATGGAGAATAACTCCATCCAAGGTTCTCGGTATGCACTTACCTTTGTTGATGATTTTTCTAGACGAACTTGGATCTATTTTTTGCATAGCAAGGATCAAGTTTTTGATATATTCATTGAATTTCAGTTATATGTTGAAAGGCAATCTAGTTTTAAACTTAAAATTCTCAGAACTGATAATGGAAAGGAATATGTGAATAATGCTTTCCACTCTTATTTGAAATCATGTGGAATTAAACACGAGCTTACTATTCCTTATACACCACAACAAAATGGTGTGGCGAAAAGAAAGCATCAGACCATTGTTGAAATGGCTAGAAGCATGTTGCATGCTAAGAATCTGCATTATAAATTTTGGGTTGAAGCCATGTTTTGTGCAACTTATATTCTTAATAGGACTCCTACCAAAGCTCTCAAGGATATTACTCCAGAAGAGGCTTGGTCTGGTAGGAAACCTAATTTACATCATTCGCGGATTTTTGGATCTGTTGCTTATGTTCATACTCCTAAACAGAAAAGGCATAAATTAGATGCTAAGTCATCTCCTTATATGTTTGTTGGTTATGATGAAAACACTAAGGGTTATCGTGTTTATGATTCCACTTCTAACAAAGTTCAAGTTGCTAGAGATGTTTGTATTGCAGAAAATGGAGTCCATGACTGTTCTACTACACATGATGCAGAATTCAGTGGCACTAAAATTGTGCTGGTGGAGGACCAACCTCCTTCTCTTAACCCTACTCCTCCTCTTAACCCTTCAACTCAAGTACCACCTATTATTTCTGCTCCTACAAGTAATGATATTCAAGTAGCTACTAATGATGCTTTTATTGCTAATGATTCTTCCTCTAGTGATAATTCCATTGCAACTAAATGTAAACCTAAATGGGCTCAAAACTTAATCAATGAAGGTGATGACTACATTTCTAGATTTGGTGGAATTAAACATAGAAGGATTAATTATTGTAATTATGCTTTGATGACTACTATTATGAATTCTAACGATCCTAAGTCTTTTGATCAAGCTAACTCTCAACCTCATTGGCAAAAAGCCATGCAAGAGGAATATGATTCTTTAATTGCTAATCAAACTTGGGACTTAGTCAAGTTACCTCATGGCAAGAATATAGTTTCATGTAAATGGTTATACAAAACAAAATTGAATACTAATAATGAAATTAGTAAATTTAAGGCTAGACTAGTTGCTAGAGGTTTTTCACAAATTGAAAGATTAGACTATAATGAAACTTTTGCTCCTGTTGCTAAAATGCCTACTATCAAATTAGTTCTTGCTTTAGCATCTAAAATGAATTGGCCCATTCATCAAATGGATGTTAAAAGTGCCTTCTTAAATGGTGATTTACATGAAGAAATCTATATGGCTCAACCTCCTGGATTTGTTAAGAAAGGTAGTGAAAATCTGGTTTGCAAATTGAAAAAATCTATTTATGGTCTTAAACAATCAGCTAGAGAATGGTATTCTAAAATTAATTCTTTCTTTATTTCTCAAGGTTTTTTTAGAAGTAAGAATGATCCTAATTTGTATATTAAACATACTAACGATGATATTATCATTGTTATTGTTTATGTAGATGATCTAATTCTCACTTCTAGTTCAAATGCTTTGATTTCTGATATCAAGTTTCAACTTAAACAGAAATTTCAGATGACTGATTTAGGTATCTTACATTACTTCTTAGGTATGCAAATTTGCCAAACTCCTAAGAGTATCTTTCTTTCTCAAAGCAAGTATGCTCATGATCTTTTAGAAAAATTTAAGATGAATGATTCTAACCATGTTTCAATTCCATGTGAATTAGAAACTAAATCAATGGCTGATATGAATACTCCTTTTGTTGATGAAACCTTGTATAGACAATTAGTAAGAAGTTTAAATTATTTAACTCTTACTAGACCTGATATTGCCTATAGTGTTGGTTTAGTTTCTCGATTTATGTCTAAACCTCAACAAACTCATTTTAGAGTTGCTAAACGAATCTTGAGGTACATTAAAGGAACTATTAATATGGGATTATTCTATGATGCCAATTCTGAATTTATTTTACATGGCTATACTGATTCCGATCTAGGTGGAGATCCCAATGATGGGAAATCCACTTGTGGCTATTGTTTCTTTGTTGGTTCAGGTGCAATTTCTTGGAAAAGCAAAAAAGAACACTCTATTTCCCTTTGCTCAACTGAAGCTGAATACAAAGGTTGTACCAATGCAGCTAAGGAAGCTTTATGGATTAGAAGACTTCTTGACGATTTGGGTCTACCTCAACAAGCACCTACCCCTCTACATTGTGACAATCAAAGTCCTATTGCCTTGGCAAAGAATCCAGTTTTTCATGCAAGGACCAAACATATTTCACTTCAACATCACTTCATTCGAGAACAAGTTGAAGACAAGCAAATTACTCTTCTTTATTGTAAAGGTGAAGATCAAGTGGCCGATATTTTAACAAAACCACTTTCTAAAGAGAGATTTCAATTCCATTGTAAAAATTTGGGTTTACAACCCATTGATGTAAACTCCCCAAGTAAAGATTAAGGGGGGGTGTTAGAAAGGTTAATCTTCCCTTGGATGTATTAATTGGGATATTCCAAGGATCCCTAAATGTAGTTTGTCCTATTGTACACATGTGGAGGACATGTCATTGTTTGTCATTTATTCCACATGTAAGGACAACTCATTTTTATAATTCCTTTATTAAGGAATTTAGTTTATCCTCCTTAAGAGGATTGTGACACTTTGCACACACCTATTATGAATGTGGCATTCATAGAAATGGGAGTTACGCATGCAACTCCTTTCTCATCTCTTTATAAGAGATGCTCCTTCTTCTTTCTTCTTTACTCTCATCACTTTGATGTTATTGTATTGAGCTATTTTGCTCCAACACACTCTCTCTCTCTCTTCTCTAGGCATTTGCCTCCATTCATAATACTCACAAGGGGTTTTCTTTGCTTTCCCTTTATAAATCCTTGTCTCCATTGTTGAACCATCTTGGTGTATGCTCTTGGATTTTGCTTATCTCATGGTAACATTGTTTCACACTTAACTTACTTGGATTGTTTCTTGTTCCTTGCTCAATCTTATCGTTTCTTACATTTTGCTTGTTTGCATTTCGGTTTTTTCTCCATTTGGAAGAAATTGCAAGTTCTTTCTCAAGAACTTGAGCACGTTTCACTTCACTCCACTTTCCATTTCCATGTCACAACACTTCATCTCTCACTCAATGAAATGTGATTACATGTTTTTCATCTCATTCGCTATTCACACATGCATGTAATCTCATTTTCCGTTTCCATTTTCATCCATCTCATTTTTCGCTTCCATTCGCACAACACGATTTCACGAAATGCCTTACATGTAATTGCATCTAAAAAGTCCAATTTTGACTAAAAGTCACTTTTTGAAAAGTCAAAAAGATGTCATTTTCTCCTCTCCATATGCATTCATACCTCTATGAACAAATACATGTTTCCGTATCTTTCCATGCTTTCCATCTTAGCCTTCATCCGCATATGCATGTAAAGTGTATCTTTCACTCACACTTGCATCTCATTTCACCCTCCACCTTCCGTTACATGTTGCATTTACATGTAATCCATTTTCCGTGCAGTGACATCTTGAAAGCCCAAGTCACTTTTTGAAAATCAGCAATCTCCATTTACACGCATTCCCATGCCCCAAGCACTTTACTCCAAAAAAAAAAAAAGGGGAGTTAAAGGTGCTAGTGGAAAGTTGTTTCGAGTGTACATCCGAACATCATCAAAAAGGTTTTCAAAGTGTCAAAAACTCCAGTTTGTGCTGATCTACAAAGGAGAATTCACAACAACTTGAGCGAGAAAAGATGGATCACATCAAGTTTCCAAATGATAATGGACAATTCATCAAAAGATGCAACACTATGGTTATCAACGTGAATACAACAGTACAAGGTATAGGAACTCCCAATCCTGTTATCATCTAGGATTGCATCGTCAAGTACAAAGCCTTTCAGAATTGTTCTTTTCTCTTCCATCTTCTTTCTTCTTCTTTCATGTTTGTAGTTGGAGAAGACGCATTACATGAAAAAGTGTAATTACATGTAATGCGAGTTACACGTATGTAAAACGATATAATGCGAGTTGTACATGCAGTTGCATGTAACCCTTTATTTTCTGTAGTTAGACTTGGTCAAAGTTGGTTGAGTTGCTCCCACTTTTTCCTCCCCCTTTTTCTCAACTTCTTTGCCTATATAAAGGAGTGCCCCCTCATTGTAAAAATTATCTTTTGTTGTATGCAAGAAAGCTCTGCCACATTTGTGCAAGCATAACTTTGATTGTGTAGTACGAATTTGGGAAAAAAGTAAATAAAAGAAACAATTGGATTCGAAGCTTTGACTGGAAGCAATTGTGATAAAACAAATTAGAAGCTTTGACTATAATTTGTGCCTATTGTCTTGATTCGTGTTATTATTGTATGTTCAATAAAAGAGCATAGAGAGTTAAGAAACAATTGAAGCTTGAGCTTTGACCAAGAACAATTGTACAAATCCATAGCTAGAAGCTTTGTCTGTGGCTTGTATTTTCATCTTAATTCACAAAATAGTTAGATTGTTCTTACTTTTAGGAGTCTTTGTGCCCTAATTGTAGAGCTTTTACCATATAGAAGTACGATCGAACTTAGAGCCAAACCGGTATGTTTTAGCTAGCCTTTGAGTTAGTGAAAATTTATCAGTATCACTATTTCCAACTCTTGATAGAAGTGTCGTTAGAGATTTACCTTGCCCATTATTCGTTCTACGAGTAAGTGGATCCTATCTTGAAAGTTAAGAAAAAAGGATATTAGTAACACCCTGTTTAAGATCTCTCGACTTCTTGCTTACCTTGAGTTGATCCAAAGAACGGTGAGAAGGGGGAGCCTTCCCTTTAAGGTAGGAGAGACTCTGTCTCACACGCTGTGGCTGGTCATCCTATTTTGCGATTGAATTTTTACCCAAAACTGTCGGTTGCAAAATATCCACCCAACAGGACCTAAGGTCTCTAACTGCGGATTATAATCAAGCAGGTGGATATGCGTCTGACATCTGTTGGTTAACAGATTGCTCTCTTCAAATTTATTATCAATGACTCTCTTCTGCCCAGTCTGAAGAAACCAATGAAACCAACAGTTGGAGAAATTGTTATTAGATTAACGATTTTCCTCTGAATTTTAGAAGTACAGTGCCCTCACTCTAGATATGCAATGAATGATGTTTCAACTTTTGAGGGTATGCTCTTAACCAAAGAGAAGGTGATGCAATTAACAATTACCCATCACTATGGTGTATTTGTGCAAATCAAAATGAAATACTAAAGATTAACACATTGCCGATATCAGTTTCCGTTCTCAAATTATAACCGAATATAAACAAAGATGAATGTGACTAAGCTCTATTAATTGCAGATGAATGTGCATCTCACATGTGAACACTTCAATTTCACCCTGTACTTTGCTTTCCATATTTTTGATGGATGATAATGTTCACCATTCATGTATCCTATTCAAGACACTGGATTTGATTTAATCGATGAGAACCTTCTCTTCAAATGACTAATTGATAGCTACAATCGGGTTGGCATTTCATCAAATAGGTCGCATCTATAGTATGCATTTCTCTAATATCATTAATTTTTCCTTATTCAATGCGCATCGTGCATTTGGCATATTGCTTATATGTATTCCAAACAACAAGGAAGGCGGGCTCGAACACTTGTACGCATCTTTATTCAGAACCAAGAGCAACATGAGCTTCACTATATTTGGAAATCCCAATAGCTAATGGCCCAATCTACGTTACCATACATATCTATGATTAGGAATGATTTCTTC
Source organism: Cupressus sempervirens (assembly GCA_028749045.1). Lineage (NCBI taxonomy): Eukaryota > Viridiplantae > Streptophyta > Pinopsida > Cupressales > Cupressaceae > Cupressus > Cupressus sempervirens. The sequence continues at coordinate 440,548,751 of CM053791.1, forward strand.
GATGCTTGAGCCATCTTTCGAGGAATGTTACGCGCATTATGGTATTGTGCATGCCTGGACCCGATTGTATGAACCTTAGTGTCTATTTCTCTTGAAGGCACAAATTCTTCATATACGTATGATCTTCCTTTCTGTCATGAACATTTTAGCAAACAGTTCCCAATCCTCTCTATTATGATGATTCCCCAATCTCTATCATTTATAAATTGATTGTCAGCAACAAAGTGTAACTTCCATTGATACGATTAAGCATCGACATGGGATGAGGCATTTTGATTGCTCATCGTACTCATCTTCTAAAATGGTATTCCCCTTTAACAAACTACATGATGCAACATTGTTTTGGGATAGAAATGACATGTGTTCGTAGAGACAATCTTCCTAGGTCCAGGAAATCTCTGATTTACAACCTTAGTGAATTGTCTTCGATATGTATTCTAGGTTCTTGAATCTTGGTGATGGCCCAACGTAGACATCATTAATGCAATGCTATTAGCATTAAATCATCTAGTTGTATAGTCCTTTTTGAACCCAATTGACTTGAACCTCTCGAATGATGAATTGTGCTTTGAACTGGAATTATGAAACTCTGACTTTGGATACCTAAACCTTGGATTTTGGATTGTGTGGTTCAAAATTCAAGTCTACCAGCTCCATGCATTGCTACCCTTTGCACAAAATGAGAACTTCTCAAACACGTTATTATCAAAACTGAAAAATCTACTAGGAAATAGAGGAAGTTTCTCTATGGAGCTCAGTTTTAGACGCCCAAAATTTTCAGGGACTATAAATGCGCCAACAACATCTAAGAAGGTCAATTGTCAAACCTATGTACATCTGTTTATTGATTAATGACTGTTGATCTCACTTGGTTCTCTTTGAATTATTGTTTATTGTTGTTTCCATCAACTCTTGTTGCACCATTGAACCTATCTCCTTAAGGTCTCTCGAATTAGGGACTACATCAATCTATTAAATAGCAACCGCGTCGAGTTAACTCGTGTTGCACCATTGAACCTGTCTCCTTAAGGTCTCTTCAATTAGGGACCACGTCAATCTATTAATTAGCAATCACTAACTAGAAATGGATCATACCAAAGGGGTGCAATAATCTCTAAGTAAATCTAAGCATAAGTAACAGTCTCATTTACATATAGATGATAATGCATATATAGGATGTGATTATTAAGTGCAACAATTAATATAAAGAGTTATAACGAATAACAACAATGATTAGCATCTAAATTAGTGGTTAATGGCAAGCTAGTGGTGACAATGCGATTACTAAAGACAGTGGACACACCACTTGGAGACATCACTTTTCTATGGTCTGATATAAATAGTCGCTTGATATCTTTTCAAGAGGATATAGAAGTAGGAATATATTGTTGGGTATAATAGGAAAGGGTGCTGTACTGACGGCAGTCTATGAACAATATGGGGAATTTCTCATGTACTCATACATTTATATCTACATTCAATATTAGGGACTGAGATTCATATGAATTCTATTATGGGCAAGGATTCATAAATGGTCTTATATAATAATAATAATAATAATATCAAAATTATACATATTTTTATGTATTTATAACAAATTGATAAATTTAGGCAAGATCTACAACACAACAGTAAGTTATGACCCTGTTATCTGGGAGGTCTTGGGTTCAAGTCCACTCAAATTTAATAAATTATAATAATTAATCACAATATGTAATGGCTTCAGCCTCTTACCAATCAAAAAAAAATAACATTGACAAATTTATAGATATTCCATTCATATTTCTATCTGAGAAGGGAAGGTTATTATATTACCAGGGAGGAGCTTGTATAAATCCAAACAAATAGATCTTATCAGAGGAAAGAGTAGGGATCAGTGTTCTATAAGCCTTTGTAATATGGAGATGGACCTGTAAACTTTGAGGGAATCCATTGTTGGTTTATAGACAACTTAGATAACACCTACACCTTCCATTGTTAAGTTGAAATAGTAATAAGGTAGGATGTGAGTGTCAAAGACAACTTAAATCTAATAAGATGCATGACTGATCCTATCAGGGGCCATTGAAAGACCACAGAGCATAGCAGGATCCTTGTGAGCTATTACAGGTGTTGGGAGAGAGGTTCCTATTTTATAGGGCAAGTAACTAGTTTTTCAGAGCTGTCAATTGGCGCGCAAGACTCAAGTAACATCAGTGATCCCAGTGCTTGAGTTGGAACTTAGTTCTGATTCCATAATGGCAAATTATGATTATCCAAGAAACATTTTAATATTTCCTTAGTCTGGAATTAAATAAATTAATATAAGTGAATAATTGTATTCACTTTATATGAAATAAATAATATTATTACTTTACATTATCACAGTACAATAACAAGTTGGGGCCCCTCTTGTGCCATGAGTTAAGTTTTTCTTTTTAAAAACTTAATTTTATTAATAAGGCAGCCTAAGGGTGTTGAGGAAGACGGAAGTAAAAAAAAAAAATTTAAAAGCAAGACAGCCCTTAACATGTTGAAGGCCATTTTGGGCATCATGCTATTCACATTTATAAACAACTTTGTGAGAATTGAGCTCTGCAATTCATTTCAGTAGCATAACAGCTTTGAGGAACAAAAACTAGTTAAAGGCAGGTGAATTTGGACGATACCCCAATTCACAGAAGGGAGGATTCATTTGGAATTCCTAATTTTGCTTCAAATCAAACTTGTTGTAGAAGTCTGAGTCATTTGCAGATAGGAAAGGGTTTCGAGACTTTAGAGGGATGTTATAATATTATTTATAGCAGTCATACATCTCCATAGCTGGTCATACCACCCTGGAGGCACACCTTGTGCCAAATCACCAATCAACAACAGTTACGGTTTGAAAATTGGGGGAAATCCATCCTCTGCAATTTAAATCAGAAAAAATGTTTGTCATCAGGTTCCAAATGTAAAACCTGGCCCAGATCAATAATTTTTTTTAGGGAAAAGTAGTGAATTCAATAATTTTGCCTGCAAGGCAGGTGTATATTGTAGCAATTTCAGTTCAATTGTTTTTGGTATTTATTATTGTTCCAAATAAACTTCAATGAAGTAGTTGGGCCAAGTTGGAAGCCCCTAAATTGTGTTGTATGCAAATTTCAATCAATAAAACCCTCTTGAATTGAGCATTGGACATCGGGTATGAACAATTCTTTTCTCATTCTGTCAATTTTTCTAAATCTAAAATTTGTCATTTGCCCTAAAATCAGAAATCTGAAAACTGCAATCAGTCAATTATTTTCATGTTTACTGTCTTGCAAAGTGTGTTATATTGGCATCGATCAATGATAAAACCACTGCAAAGACAACCTTATCTAAAACCCTTCCAATAAATAACATAAACAAATGTATATCACAATCATAACATAGAAGCATTGGCATTTTCGCTTATCAAAATGTTCTGCCTTTATACCCTTTCCTCAACTCCTATGTCCAATCAAATTGAAAAACTGATCAACGCATTACCAAAACACAATATTAAAATCTGCTAAGGGTTAACATCTAGGATGTTGTGTTAATTTTTGAGGATCGTTGCAAAATGTAGTAGCACTGTCTTATTGGTATGTGTTTTCCAAATGCAACAATCACTTGCATTTATATTGAGTATAAGCCATGAATAGGCATGTCCCTTCATGGGACATATCTATTCGTTAATCAGATAATTAATATAATAATATATTTAATCAAATATATATATATATATATATATATATCTCAATTATATCTCATATAATTATATATATGTTTATCCGACAGAAGCTATCAAACATCAACACTCCCTCTTAGCTAGAAGGATAAACAAACGAATTGATGTTACACCATTGGTAACATTTAGAAATGACACATAAGGACAATCTTTAATCAGAAGATTTCCATCAAATTTTGATATCACATTAGATATCATGAGAATTGGCCTTTAGAATATCAAACATATGATATTCACCAAATACTCCGAGTAACAATCTACAAAATATCAACACTTGACATTCACCATGTACTCAATAAAATAATGGGCTGCACAATATCAACACAAGATATTCACTATTTTGATACCACATTTGAGTATTGGTCTACAGAATATCAACATATGATATTCACCAAATACTCTAAGTAATGGCCTTTAGAGTGAGATGCAAGATATTCACCAAGTGTTGTGAGTAATGGCCTCCAAAACATCAAGTCATATGATATTCACCATGTACTCTATGTAATTGCCTCTAGAACATCAATTTGCATAACATTCACCATGTACTCAAAAATGTTTATAAGGTATGTGCACATGCATTCTCATAATGCTTACAATATAAACATCCACCATGCAAAATATAATCTATTATGATCTACATGGCCATCGTAAGATATCCATAATAATAGAAAACTAAGTTATTGTAAGATTGTCACCTTTCAATAACTTCTGCAATTACAAGTGATTGTCACTTCCTCATGATGTACACAAGGGGTAGACCCATTAAAACCAAGTAGTCACACATAATGACTTTCAAACTCCCTCAGAATATCAATCATCTGAGCTTGTCTGACTCCCTATGAATTTGATATCAATCTCTCTTTTTTCTGCAATAACATTTTCAGAAGAAAAGATCAAGGCACATAACTCTCATAGTACGTATAGAAATACAAGAGAGATTTACTATATTAAGATTAGAATTTGTAATCAAAAGAGAATACTTATCTCATGTAGTCAAAGGATTGTGCCCTCCAGATGACTACTTCTATTAAGCTTAGTTCTTAATTAAGGACAACAAAGCCATGCTCCTCATTTTACAATTTAAAGATAACCATCTTGTTGGCAATACACATCACGACCCAACAAGAAGGGTAGAGTCAATGCCAACACTTCCTATTCATTTAGTTGCAACTCGTGCCACCACTACTCACCATGCATTAATTTCTCAAATCTCTCCAAAGTAGAGAAATATTCATTATCTCTACCATATGTCATGTTGATTCCATATGCTGCAACATCTTACACTTTTGTATCTGCTATTATCTTCTCAATTTATATTCCTCTAAGGCATACTATTTTCTAAAAGCATTGTTCCAATATCTCTTTTCTCATTTGTAGTTACTAATTTATATAAAGTTTTAACTCATGCAATGATCTCCTATAATCCCTTTCCTGAAGACTTCTGAACTCCTATCATTAAGGATCTATCACTTGCTAGGAGTTTCTTGTATCGCATGTTACCTTTCCTTTGTTGTTGTTACATATCATTCGCCAACGCAATGATGTGCAATATGCTCTGATGTCACGCGATGAGTTTGACCCCTAACTTGGATTGGCAGTGTGTGCAACTGTTATTGGATTTGATGTTTTCATGAACTCATCACGGCTTTCATGATGGTTTTTATCATCAATGGTTATCTTGTGGTTTGTTAGGACACTTATTATATGTGAAGACTCACCGTCTCATCCTCAGACAAATCATTGTCTAGAACTAATTAAGATTTGATGTGTGCCAATAAGCATCGATAGACAAATTCTCCATTGCCCTATTTGTTTCCTGAGGGAGGTAACTGAATTCATATGGTTTCTAGACTGCCAAATCAAGCAATATTTCTTAACATCCTCATTTTTGCCTTGTTGACACCATTCTTTCCCAATAACCATCAAAATAATATGCTTAGGGATACTCCAAACTGCTACAATCTATAAGTGAGAATATTTGTCCAAATCCATCAATATATTTGAATCTTCAATAGTTTGCCACTAATATAAAGCTTCAGACTAATATTTCAACATGGTAAAAAAACTAGGGCAAAAAGTCTAGTAAGACGTCACTTACGTAAAAAAATTAGTGCATGTCACACACAACTCTATCATGTCAAGCATTGAAGCTCTTCCACACAAATAAAAATATATAATTTCAACTTCGCTGAACTTTCCTCCCATTTGCAATGAAATCTTCTGTGTTCATGAACCACATGTTCCTCCGACTATCATGGCTCATAAAATGCCTTCAAAGGAATGTGGTCTTGTGGAATAGGTAGTATCTACCCGATATACACCAAATATTTTTGATGAAAAAATTTTAGCAGCATTAAAGGTGCATCCCACAACTCCATAGCAGCTTATGAACATCCATGATATTGTAGTTGCAATTGCCACTTGTTAATTCTAATCACCTACGTAATTTGATATGTCGTTGTCAAACATTAATGCAAAGAATGAATGGGAGTTTTAGAATAGGAGATCAACATTCATCGAAGCATGTTGCATTGACAAGTATGGCTGAGTTCTTTGACAGTATACAGCTTAAAGAAATGTGATCTCATAAATGATTATAGTACAAACACATTGTGCTGAATATTCCCTAAACCTTATATATGTGGTCTTCATTTGCAACCTAGCTCTAATATCATGTTAATTTTTGAGGATTGCTGCAAATGCAGTAGCATTGTCTTATTGGTATGTGTTTCCAAATGCAGCAATCAATTACATTTATATTGAGTATAAGCCATGAATAGACATGTCCCTCTTGGGACATGTCTGTTTGTTAATTAAATTTTATATATATATATATATATATATATATATATATATATATATATATGTTTCTCTGACAGAAGCTATCAAACATCAACATGTTGTCCCTCTATTCCTAAGTCCTTAGCCAAAATTGTTGATGTTTTGGTAGCTTCAGTTGAATAGATTTTATGAGACAAACTATTGAAGATATATACATATATATACTTAACAAATATAATATATATATACATAGTTATATAAATTATTGTCATTATATTAAATTCACGAATAATGAAACAGTGTGTTAATGAATAGACATGTCTCTCCTTGTCTCATCCACAATATAAATACAAGAGAGATTGTTGCCTTTGGAACACATAGATTATAGGTAGTGTGTAATGTTCCCGTCATAAAATAAATGTTTTTAATTAAACCTTGTAACGGGCCAATTGATTTAATTTATCTCGGTGTCATTTTTATTTTTATTTGTGTGTTCGAAGTTGTGTCGCCATCGGCTATCTTTGTACACCCTCAGAATGGTTTCCCAACGGGTATTTAAGCACGGCTTGTAGGATGTCTTAGGTATGGTTTGGATTATATTTCTGTGTTGCGAATTCCTGCTGGAGTTCTGGATTGTTTGTCATTTTGGAAGTGAAAGATCTTCCCTATTTGGCTTGTGCAGTTTTGATGGGATTCAATCCTCACCCTATTCTATCGGTGTTCAACTCGGTCTGTATCTGGCAAATTGAAGACTTAAGTGCATGTGGAAATATCACTACCTATAAGTGAATCTTTTGGCTCTGCTTCTACAATTTGTGTATGTTACCTTCTACATTTTCAAGTAGTATCGTTACATTGTTTTGCACCCTCCATCCATTCACCATACCATACGGCCCCCTTAACGCATCCACATACATTCCACTCTCCACAATCACCGTACACCATTTCTAGCTTCCGTACGACCTGAAATTGCTTAGTTCGACAAGTGTCTTTCATCGTACGGCCATATTGGGCTTCCTCTCTAACCGTACGGGCACCTACAAACATCGTACAGCTTCCTACATACCGTACGGCATTCTCCACTAGCTATATGGCCTACTACAATATCGTACAATCCTCCATCTACAACCGTACGAACTGGCCTAGCTGGTGTTCGCCTCTGCATTTGTCTTCTCAACTGTACGGCTATCCCAAAAAGCTTCCCACACTTGTACGGACCTCTTGTAGGAACATATTCGCATCCCGAGGCACTGGAAAGACTACCCGAGGCACGAAGGAGAACATCCCGAGGCACTAGAAAGACTACCCAAGGCACGAAGGAGAACTACCTGAGGCACAAGAAAGACTTACCCGAGGCATGGAGGAGAACTACCTAAGGCACTGGAAAGACTACCCGAGGCACGGAGGAGAACATCCCGAGGCACTGGAAAGATTACTCGAAGCACGGAGGGAGAACTACCTAAAGCATTTTGCTACTGGGAGCATACGACAAGGCTACCTAAGTAATTGCCTACAGATCGAGATCACGTACAAGCTGAATTCACCTTAGGAACATTACAGTGGTATCAAAACTTTTGATCTTGCCTGCCTATGGAAGTGAATGCAAGTTTATACTCAGAGGAGAAGACGAAATAACCCTGTTGATAGAATGGCAAATCATCAGGATCCTAGGACAGAACTCCTGAATCTTTTAAGAGAGCTTAACAGAAATCAAATGCAAATCAAAGAAACCTAAAGGCTTATGCAGGAAACTCTACAAAAATTGATCGAGGGAAAGACAACAGGAGAACAAAATGGGCATAGTGACAATTATGTTTCCGAGTGGACAAACTTTCAACCCTCTCGCTCTCGACCCTCGATACACATCTTCCTTCCAAGGACGAAAGCACCACACAAAGGAAGAGAGCCCACTTTTGAGGAAATGCAAGAAAAACTTCAACAAGATTGGCGGAATGCAAATATGGAAGGTGATATATCTTATAGAGACTATGTTGATCTAAGAATGAGATATTCTTGCGAAGGAAATCGCGGATATTTTAATGATGATCTCAAGAGAAAGATCGGAAAGGTAAACTTATCGCCATTTGATGGATCTGGAGTCATTACCGCACAATCGTGGGTTCTAAAGGCAAATACCTATTTCCAACTCAATCCAATGCTCGAAGAGGAAGCAATCAAATTCGCAGCACTTCATCTAGAAGGAGTGGCACATGAGTGGTGGCATCATGGATTGGTCACTCTCAGTCACAACCAAGTGACCTCTTATGTTGAGTTTACTAAGAGACTCATTGATTGTTTCGATGGGAAGGATCCTGAGCTAAACTTCAAAGATCTAGCTCAACTAAAGCAAACGGGCACGATAGACAACTATGTCACTGAGTTCCAAAGGCTGTCAGTATTAGTCACAGACATCTCTGAAAGACGTTGAATTGTGTTATTCATGGATGGGCTAAGAGAGCCTTTGAGAGGCTGGATCAAAGGGTTCAACCCAAGTACACTCAACGAAGCTATTAAGATGGTGCGTGACATGACCGCATCTTCCTCCAAAACTCACGCAGTTACACCAACACCATCCCCACAAGAAGACAAAGACAAGGAGCCAATTCAGAAAAAACCTCAATTTGATGAAGACTCTTGGCAAGAACTCTGGAGGAAAAAGCTCTGTTTCACGTGCAAAGAACCATGGGGTCATGGACATCGTTGCCTCGAGAAGGGGAAGATTCACTGGATTGAGGTGATGCTTGATGACGACGAAGAACAAATACCTGCAACGACTAACAAAGAAATTACCCAGCAGGAGAGAATAAATGCCCCGATACAAAAAGGGGGTTCCATTGCTACCCTCACTACATCGGCTGGAGGTGGTATCTTCAGAGTTCGCGACACTTCACGAAAAAAAGTCCAAATCATGATTGACAGTGGCACCACACTCAATTTCATCAATTCATTTTTGGTCACTAGTAAAGGCTTGCAGGCAGTTGAGCACAATGGAATTGAGGTTAAGGTCGTAGGAGGAACCTTGTTACCTTGCACTCATGTGATCCCACGGCTACAAATTTCCATGGGAAACTATACCCTGGCAGATGATTTCTTTGTCATAGATTTGGTTGAGACTAATATCATTTTGGGCATCCAATGGTTGGAAACTCTTGACCAGTACACTCAAAGTTTCAAAAGGATGGACTCTTCATTCGAGACAAAGGGCAAGAAAGTGTTGCTAAGAGGTATGTCAAATAAAGGATTGAGGGAAGTCACAATCAAGAAGATGGAAGCAATTTTTAAACAGGATTTGGCCCCAGACGCTGCAAGTAAAAAGAAGATAGTCAACCCATCACCACATTCCTTGGATAATTGGCGGACTCATCTATTGGCCGAGTTATGTACACGATGAGAGATACAAAGTTATCGATGACATCATTTACTTCGACAAGAAGATCTACTTGGTGCCTGACTCAAAATTGAAGGAGTTGATCATGGAAGGTTTAGAACTGGGTTTGCATTTGCTTGAGGACAAGCAAATCTTGGGACAGGACAACTATAATGTTCCTGTCATAAAATAAATGTATTAAATTAAACCTTGTAATAGGCCAATTGATTTTATTTTATTTTTTGTGTTCGAAGCTTGTGTCGTCGTCGACTATCTTTCTACACCCTCGAAATGGTTTCCCGACAAGTATTTAAGCACAACTTGTAAGAAGTCTTAGGTATGCTTTGGATTATATTTCTCTATATTGCGAATTCCTGTCGGAGTTCTGGATTGTTCGCCATTTCGAAAGTGAAAGATCTTCCCTATTTGGCTCGTGAGGTTTCGGTGGGATTCAACCCTCACCCTATTCCATCAATGTTCAACTCGATCTGTATCTGGCAAATTGAAGACTTAAGTGCATGTGGAAATATTAGTACCTGTTGGTGAATCTTTTGGCTCTGCTTCTGCAATTTGTGTATGTTACCTTTTGCATTTTCAAGTAGCATCGTTACATTTTTTTGCACCCTCCATCCATTCACCATATCGTACGGCCCCCTTAATGCATCCGCATACATTCCACTCTCCACAATCACCGTACACCATTTCTAGCTTCTGTATGGCCTGAAATTGCTTAGTATGGCAAGTGTCTTTAACCGTACGGCCATATTGGGCTTCCTCTCTAACCGTACAGGCACCCAAAAATATCGTACGGCTTCCTACATACCGTACGGCATTCTCCACTAGCTATACGGCCTTTCCCCATAGCCGTACGACCTACTACAATATCATATAGTCCTCCATCTACAATCGTACAGATTAGCCTGGCTGGTGTTCGCCTCTGCATTTGTCTTCTCCACCGCACGACTATCCCAAAAAGCTTCCTACACTCGCACGAACCTCTTGTAGGAACATATTCGCATCTCGAGGCACTAGAAAGACTACCCGAGGCATGGAGGAGAACAACACGAGGCACTGGAAAGACTACCCGAGGCACGGAGGAGAACATCCCAAGGCATTGGAAAGACTACCCGAGGCACGGAGGAGAACTACCTGAGGCACTGGAAAGAGTACCCAAGGCACTAAGGAGAACTACCTAAGGCACTGGAAAGACTACCCAAGGCACGGAGGAGAACATCCCGAGGCACTGGAAAGATTACCCGAAGCACGAAGGGAGAACTACCTGAAGCATTTTGCTACTGGGAGCATATGACAAAGCTACCTAAGTAATTGCCTACAGATCAAGATCACCTACAGGCCGAGTTCACCTTATGAACATTACACAGTGCTATTACATTTGCAGCAATCATTCCTCAACATGGTATCAGAGCCGGACTGCAATTGTAAGAAAGTGATTAAAGGCATGGTAGAAAGATTAATTTCAGAAATAGAAAAATAAAATAAGAACACTGTGGAAGGCACTTCTCCATATTTGAAACATGCTGCAAGTAATTCAAATATGGCAGCTATGGAACAAAATAAGATATCAGTTATCCGCATCAGCAATTGACTGGACATGAATATTTGGAACAGGGAATATACACCATCGAACAAGGATCACAGTATGAAGGATAAATTAAGAAGCATACGAGGGTGGCATAGACAACAAGGGCCACGACAAATGTTTGAAGAAATAATTTGACACACAATGATATTTATACCAATTTCAATATTGTTAAGATTGGGGATAAATACTCAGCTCTCCAAAATCAGAAATAACAGAAACATCCAATGATGGGAACAGTCAACAGTTATGTAATGAAGAGATAGAAATAAAAACAAGTCTAGAGCCATTGGTTATCTGGGAGTACAATAAATGGAAGAAACCACAATTTTGGACTCCATGGTAACAAATACGAGAGAAACACCATAGAAAGACATGAGGATTGAGAATCCACTAATTATCATATGATTCAGATATAAACAACTCATTAGACGCTTATTGCAATCGCATGATGGTCAAATCAATATTGATAGGCATGGAACCAGTTCTAATAATAATACAGCGGTAATTATAGTATTGGAAGAGAAACCTTAAAAAGAAAATGAAAATGAAAATGAAAAGCATTCACTGATAGGAATCTCGACATCTTTGCATTGCAATATAATTCATTGACAACCTGGCAAGCGAACTCGTTCCACCGTCAACTAACACACTCGTGTCTTGAGAATTATGATTTCAATGTCAAATACTAATCTTGAACGACAATTATGTAGTGGAAGTGAATATATATTTATACATCAATGAGGAAAGTAGTGAGATACTAATAAAGAGTTGTTTATAATAGCTTGGTAGATAAATAGAGACTACGGAATTAACAGATGGAATGTTATCATCAGCATAATGATGGACTCAGTGTAATGGAAAATAGTTATAGTGGCATCAATAGCAGAAATAAAGTCACTAAGAACCAATGATAGTAATTCAGCATCAGTCTTGATTAAGACATATATCCCTCACAATAAAGTGGTTATTAACATTATAAAAAATGTTATTCGTGGTGACAAAGATCATTATAAGGAAATGCCTAGAGAACCAAAGTAGTTACAATACTAGAGGGGAATATAAGAAAAGAGGACATTTTATTGTTAAATAACAAACAGTATATTGATTTAGAGAAGTTGAATATTGTGAAACATCAATATCAAGACTTGTACATTAAATTTCAAAAACATCAGTCCCAAATCTTATAGGACTGGTTAGGAGAAAACTAATGATTTATAACATCAGCATATGAAAGAAATGACTATGGGGTGATCAGTAATAACAATAAATAGAAAAACTAGAGGATTTGCCTCAATTAACTATCAAGATCCTGCCTAAATTGACTGTCAAATATACTAAAGTTTAGAGATCTATTAAACAACAACAACCAAAAAAGTGAAGGTTGCCATATTTGATGTGATGCAAAATTGTTCAATGATATAAGAGTGGAAACTTTACATAGTGAGTTGGAATAATAATCAATGTTCCATTCCCATTGTTTGACAAATGTTTATATGGAGGCATATTTGTATTTGATGCATATGGACCTCCATTGGAGCAACTTGTATCAAGGATGTTGATGTACAAATAAGTATTTATTATCCTTAAGTATTACATTTATTTACTCACTGTAGTTTCTCTCTTATTTGTATCCTTATATGTAGTATAAGATTTGCCTTGATCTTTTCCTTTGTCTTCAAGGGTGTTCTTGCAAGAAAAGAAGAATGATACAGTAGGAATGCTAGCAAATATTTTGCAAGACTCAATCTTATGACGGTAGCTCCAAAATGGTTTTGGATCTAGGATTCATTAGTCATATGTTAATTATACTAGGTAAGGCTATTGGAGCAAGATATCTTCTAGGATTGGGATTATGAGTATCCTTCTATATCAAGAGGGAGTCTGACCTTTCATTAGAGGATGGACAAAGAAGTCAAGAGGTTGATGCATGTACTTGAAGCTTCAGAAGGGAACCACATTATCTTTAATGCTTGGTGTTGCTAAGCATGAAGATAAATCCACAAGTTTTGTACATTCACTCGTATTACTACGAATCGAGGTATGCTTTTGTGATAGAGGGAGCAGATAGAGAATATGCTTTAGTCAACTTTTGAGGATATTGATCACATTTATTCAGAGGGAGTAGACCATGTGGAGATGGATTCTCCAGTGATCAAGAAACTATAGCAATTAGAGGACTATGATTTGTGAGATAAAGCTCCATACGAGCAAACTAAAAGGTCTTTATGCAAATGCCTAAACTGTAGATGATACTTTTAATAACATTCATTCAAAGTACATTATCACTGAAGATCTGGCAACCGATAGTTTCTCCAAGCCTTCTGCCAAAGTGAACCTTGTACATTACTGAAGACAAGCTTGGAGTTATGCATCGCAGCCTTTAGTAAGAGGGACACTGAGCATCAATGATTTCCTGAGATGTACTTTTAATGCATCCTTCTCTGTGAAAGAAATTTGAGGTTAAAGCCTTTCCCCCACCCTCTGAAACTGTTCATGGTGGATGTCATGTAAGTTATTACATGACTTTGTGGAAGCATCATGGAAGGTGACGATCTTTCATCGATGTTTGTTTGTGGTAGCTATAATAAGATGACGATCTTACAATAGTCTAACCATCTATCATGGTGGATATCATATGATTGATGTCTAAGCAGAGCATGATATATTATATCTTGTAAATCACTATTAATCCTCTAGTAAATATCTATCTGTTGTATTGCATTCATATATATCATAGTGGATTGACATCCTTAATACAAACAATGTGTAGTGCCTGCCCCTAGTTTACATTTTTGTTATCATTGCCAAACTCTTTTAGACCAGTTTTATGCTTGATGATTAGCAGCATTATTTTGAGATTATCAAATATTGTTTCAAATTTAGTTGATATATGATGAGATTACTTGATACTCTATACTTTATGTATGCATGATGATTATTACAGTATTTTTAATTATTGATGATGATTAGTTAGATGGATTATCATATATGTTTTCTTATGGATACTTACTCCATACTGCATGTGTATGGTGTGTGTGTGTATGTTTTCTTTATGTACGGCGTTTCTGATGTGGTTAAGGAAGGGAGTCATAGTCCCTTGCTAGTCAGGATCTACACGATGTACCACTTCCTGCCATTGCCTATTCAATTTAGAATATTGTGTTTGTACATGCATGGATTTTATGCAGATTGCAAGTACCGAGTATCGACTTTCCTGAATTGCCAGGATGAGCGTACCCTATCACATTATCTCAATGGTAAGCGAGGGGAGATAAATTTTTAAGTCTCAATCCTAAACCTTTAATCCATTTGTCCTAGAAAATTAGGACAAGTATCCGAGTTGATTACCTTCTGAATGTGTCGAATGACATTGATTTGTGATTATAACCCTTCAGTTTGATCTTGTATGTGTTTTTCTATGATAGATTTTCATATTTTGTTTTATGAGTGCTTGTGATTTTTTAATTAATTAAATCAAATTAAATGAATAAATTAATTATTTAATTTAATGGAAAATTATTATGATTTTTTTTAATATTTAATTAATTGGGAGATTAATTAAATAAAAAAAGGAACAAAATATAAAGATAAAAGTTATAAGTTAAATTTTAAAACATGATAATATTTATTTAATTTAATAATAAAATATTTAGAGTTCATTTTTAAATAAATGCTAAATACTATTATTATTTAAGTTAATAAATATTTTATCAATTAATGTTTCGAAAATAAATTAAGAAGTAAAAAAAAGATATTAAATTATTAAAATTTTTAAGATTGCATAATGCGTGCATGAGATTAAAATTTAATTTATTAACTAAAAAGAGAGGTCAAGTGAAAATTAAATAAAATTATTTTATAATTCAATAAACGTGCATGGAAAAGATAAAGAAAAGTTAATAGAGTTGAAATCTGGTGAGCAGAGAGTTCTCTCGGGTGATCGCACAATTAGTGCCCCGATTTTAGGAGAGAACTCCATATCACAATTTGGGGGTTCATTTTCGAAGGACTGTGAATTTTGGAAGAGCAAAGGATTTTGGAAGAGAGAGTTTTGAGAGAAGAAATTTCTATCAATCTTCTTGGGCGTAGCGATTAGCATCAGAGTCCAAGTAAATTTTTGTACTCGTGAATATTTCAATATTGTAAATTACTGAATGCATGTCAATATCTTCTATATATGTGGAGGTTTAAAATATAGTAAAACAAACCTCGTTCTGTAGAATTGGAGTCTTAATTTTATTCAAGAAGGATTCGAAATGATATGAAAATTTTATATTGAAAAGTCGATTAGTTCGCTGAATTTTCCCTACCAGAGTTTGGTCATAATTCTGTTAAAAAATATATTTTTCCAATTATTTAAAAGAGAGGGGGGGGGGTTGTCTCGTTATTTTGTTTTGTAACAAAATTATATATATATATATATATAATTTAAAAAAATTTGGGAGGGGAGGGTATTACCCACCCCCTATCGCTTAAAAGCACTAGTACCTCTGCTTTGCAGGTACTGCGACAGCAATGGTACCACGTACCACTGCTGCCGCAGGCCTTGTGACAGCAAGGTACCTACTTATTAAAAGGCCGGCGGGCCTTAAAAATAAATGCATGTTTCCTTTTTTTAATTTAAATATTATAAAATTTGTTTTATTATAAATTTTATTATTAAGTTAATTTTATTATTAATAAATTTATATATATATATATATATATATATAAATTTAATTCATTTTTATTAGTGAATTTTATTATTAAATTTGTTAACTATTAATAAAGGATATTAATATAATTAATTCATTTGTATGGGTATTAATTAATTTAATTAAATATAATTTAATTAAGTTTAATTATTACATGAGAAGTATCTAATGGATTTAAATCTATTTTATTCTATAATGATAATGACTTTAATAAAATGGAAATTATTTTATTGAAAGATCATTAGTTATTATTTTAATAATTTAAATAAATAAATAATTATCCTTTAATTATTTTTAGAAAATTGATTTAAATATAATTGGGAGGGTAATTCTATATTTGACTCGAATAAATGATTGGGTTGACTTGTAGGGTAAACTGAGAATCTTCTTACTTAAAACGTACATTGAAACGAAAACTGAAACTTTACATTTAACTCAAACTATATGTTTTCAAAATCAAACCAAACTGTGAGACTATTTTATTCTGTATGTTGTCTATGTTTTGGATTTGGGTTGACTAGAGTGTTGACCAGTCTTAAGATGTTACCAAAGGCTTGGGAGTTCTAAATTTGTGATGTTATGATGTTTGATTTCGATCTTTTATACTCAACATTGGTAATGTGTCTGGTATGCTCTATGATGTGTGTTGATCTATTGATTGTTATTGCTTTCTAGTGTTCTTGTCACGCTAAGGTGAATGTATAACATACTTGACTCAACCTTTTTGAGTCGTTAATCAATTATATTTGGATTGCTTTATAATCGCTTTTATAGGACTGAGGTGTTTGTATAATTTGTCATTGGTGGTGTCATGTTATGACATATTTGACTTAATCATTTTGAGTCTTCGATCAATATTTTTGGGATGTTTTACAATTGCTCGTAGAGAACTGATGTGTTATTGTGATTTATCTTTTGATGTTTTCCAGTCACTTGTATAGGACTGAGGTGATTTTATATGATTCTTTGATTTATACTTTTATGAGCCTAGGGTAAATTATCTATATGTAATGTCGAGAAGTGGCTTACAATGGAGGCCGAGGCTCTAAGTGGCTACCAGGGTAACCCATTGTAAGTTATTTAATAAGTGAAAACACTACACTAAATGAAAGTAAAATGAACATAATAAATGTCTTTGTATGTTGTCACCCATGCCTCGAGTGCTAGTACGGACTAGGATGGGAGTAGAGAGAATGCTTGGTTGCGACCATGCATCGTTAGTATGCCTTGTCAGTTCAAGAGGATACTAGCGCCGCATAGAGATCACTAGGGGGTCGGGGTCCTGAGAGACTGCCAGGGTAACTCTAGCATGATTCGTGCGATGACACTTGCCCGCTTATATAGTAGGTTTCTTATGTGTCTTTGTGTGCCTCTGGGTTTAAATGTCGATTTATCTTGGAACTTTTGAGTTAGATTACTTTTAGGACTTCCTGGACTTGAGTGTACTTTTGATATTTGGATTGTTATCCTATTTGGGACTTAAGACTATCTCCTTAGCACGGTGGGAGTGGGCCATTTAAGTTCCACATGGTCAGGTGGTAGTGCTTTTTACTCTTACCATTGAGATCCATCCGTAGATACCATGGCTAGAGTTTCCTTGTCTACATTTCCTTTCATTCTACTTCTATATATTATGATGAATGTTGTGTATCTTTATGATGGATAATTATATCTTTATGATGGATGGTTTCATTTATTGTATTGTACTTTGTATCATGGATCCGAGAAGGATGATGTAATCTATTTTTATAAATGTATATTCTTTTAGCCTTTCATACCTTATGACATGTACAGTGGATGATTGAGCATTCCGAATTTTATTGCCAAGTGGCATTTGGAACAAATGTATATCATTTAAATGGACATTGGACTTTTAATTATTCTTTCATATGGATGTGGTATTTATTAAACTTAGTATTAATTAAATTTAAATGTGATTCAACGTCTTGGGATCCTTAAGGAATGTAACCTATTATGAATGCTTATAAATGATTGTATGTTATTGCTTCCGCTACTTTATGTTTGATGTGTATGTTATTCTTTCTTGTTAAAAAAAAAATGTTTGGCAAACTTAGTAAAACTTTAGGTTAATTCTTTTGGAGGCATATACCTTGAGAACATTTTTAGTATTTGGTGAATATAATGTGACTTGATATTTGGAGGCCATCACTCAAAGTCCTTCGTGAATATCATGAGAATTGATATTCTGAGGCTATTACTCCTGATATCATAAGATGATATCTAAATGGTGGGTATCTTTTGATCAAAGATATCCTTAAACATGTCATTCTTGATGTTACATTGAGCTAATAGCTAATCATGTGATTATCTTCCCTAGCTTAGAGGGAGTGTTGATGTCTTGGTAGCTTTAGTCCAATAAATTATGAAACAAAAACTATTGAAGATATATATATATATATATATATGAGATATATTATATATTATATATATAAATACTATTATTATGAAGAAATTAATATAATAACAATTCAAGAGATATTGTGTGTGTACGTAGTTATACAAATAATTGTCATTATATTAAAGTCATAAATAATGAAACAATATGTGTTGATGAATACATATGTCACCTGAACGGGCATGTCTATCATTGTCTCATCCACAATATAAATACAAGAGAAATCATTGTCTTTCGAACACAAAAAAATTATAGACAGTTCTATTACATTGGCAAAAATCATTTATCAACAAAAATAATCATATTGTCTTGTGCATTGTTTCTGCGATATCAAACTGCCAATTAATTTTCCATCCAAAACTTGTGCCAACTGTCATATTAACATAAGCAAACATAGATATGTCATACTAAATATTCTGTTCAACCTTTGATTCTACATCTTTCTTTGTTTCCTTCTCTTTAGTGTTCTTCTTCTTCGTAATCTTTGGCTTGTCGGTGTTGGGGCCATGAGCCTTTGCCTTTTTCCTTGAAGCTTTCTCAAGTTCACTATAAGGTGGTTCTTCTAATTTCACAGTGGGTGTAGACCTTGTTGTCCTTTAGGTACTTCAAACTTAAGGGAAAACTTGAACTTTTGTAATCTCAATCTCCTCATCATCTTTAGTGTTTGTGGTCTCTAAAATAGGCCTAGTTGTCTGTTTAGCACTTGTTCCCTCAAGCTTGGCTTTTGAGTAAGCTTTGCTTGCCTTCTTTTTGGCCTATTGCCATTCTTCCTTGCTCGTGCCTCCTTACATAGCCATCTTTTCCACTCTTTCCTCGTTTCTCACATGTAGTGTCTCTAAGTGAGTCTAGCATTACCTTACCATATCCTTCTGGTAGTTCTTGTGTTACTTCATATCAAATGGGATGTATAAAGATCTATCTTGGCTCAACTGCTTCCATGCAAGTATAGTCTATCTCTACCATAAAGCAAATTGTCTCTACATACTTTTCTACTACTCGTGGAATCCTATATCTTTGTTTCATCTAAATCTAAAAACCTTTAACCATTCCAAAGATATTTGTTGTGATTATTGCCTTGTCCTGTTTGTTATAACTTTCTACAATAAGGCCCATGGTACACCTATCATTTATCCATGTTGCAAGGTGCATGTTAGGAAATTGATACATGATATGGAAGAATATATACATAATCAATGACTCAAATCTAAAAGGTTGATATTTGTCATGTTTGGTTCTCTTCACATTCTCAAGTAACTACTGCCTTATGGTCTCCCATACATTAAAGTGTTCTCTGTCAATAACCATCTTATAAGTTGTTTGAATGACTCCTACCACAACTGAATTGTGCCTTGTGTTCTAATATATTTTGTACCCAAGTATCTTTGCAACTAATATCACATCCCTCTACCTTATATCTGACAATGTCATTGCTCTTCTATCTCACTTAGTGCCTGTGTTTTCCTGAACTTCTTTCTTTGCTAACTTAGTAGCTACTAGAATTGTATCAGCATTGTTCAATTCAGTCACTAGATGTATCAGTTATTTGGTTACCATAGTAGGTTGATCATCTAACCAAAACATATCATCATGAACTCTACTCAAAATGATTCTAATCCACTCAGGTTCCTCAAACTTCTCATAATCAACATATTGCAAAAAAAATTTTGACTTCAAGGTCTTATAATCATTATAAACCTTATCTAGGTCTAAACCTATGTCTTCATCTCCAGTTGATTCTAACTTGCAATGAATGTAGGTCCTAATGTCTTCCACATGTAAAACACCTTCAGGGGTTTTAGAAAACGTGCTTGACATGTTGTCTTCCATTAATATGAATGGGTGTTTCTTGAATTGGTACCTTGAACTATCCTTAATTTCACAAAGTTGGGGCTTATCCATGACTCTCTAACTTCACAATTACCTGCAATAGAAATCTCAAATTCACTTTGCAATACATTAATACCTTTTTACAACATCACTAGGGCATCAACGAAATCTTAGCAAACTCCTCCAATTCGCCTTACAATCACACTCCAAGCTCTTTGTTCGGTCTCTTTTCGCAAATGGTGAACAATGAATCCAATTTTGCCCTTAAATCGTTTCAAGATCATTTTAGCATTAATTGCAATCCATAAAAGTACAAAAAGTTGACAAAACTCATTGTATACACCAAAATCTTTAGTGTTCTTCAGATTTGTCGAATTAGCATCTACGAACAGAGATTCAGTATCTAGAATGCTTGACATACTTGTAGCCAACTTCGCATACCTTAACTCTTCCATATAGAGGTCCAACAATTTTCTAGTGAAGATCTCCCCTTTTAGCTATAATAGCTAATTTAAGGCTGAAGTAGAAGGTTTAGTGCTAGGCACTGCATCTGCCTTGTTCTCTATGCAATCATGTACCTTTTCCTTTCCACACTTTGATGTTCACCATAGATCCTTCTCTTACAAAATGTCTTATCAATACCATCATACTGAGTTATGTTTACATTATCATTCCTTCTTCCACCACTATTGTTCATTCTCGCATTAGGTGTTCTCATAGTGTTCATGAATCCCTTATATCAATAAAAACTAGTTGTATGTCCCACTTTATTCCAAATATGACATTTAACAACTGAATTCTCATACCTTGGTCCAAACTAGTTTACTTGCGATCTGCAATCTCTAGCAATGTGTCCAAAGTTGTTGCATTTGTAGCACATAACTCTATTAGCGATAATATTATTCATTCCCAAAGGTCATGTTGTTGGCATGCCAATCCTTTCATTTGTCCTCCTATTTGATTTTTGATTAGGCTACTTGCATTCATGGGATTTGTGTCCATAAAGAAAGCAATTGAAACAATATCCAATTAAGGGTTTAATGTCCATGTTACCTCTGAAATCCTTCTTCATGTGTCCATACTTGTTGCATGCATGACATCTACCTTTGAATGGTATCCTTTGATCTCTAGGTTGCTCACTCTGATCTTTAGTCTAGTTGACATGATCTGATGATTGATTTAGTTCCTATTGATCTTTGGTCCGTTAGATGATTCTTGTTCAATGTAGCCAACCCCTATCATATCACCTTTAGGTTTTTGTGCCATTAACAACTCATCAAGTTTGTCAGTGCTTCAATATATCCTCTCAAGATGGTACTTGGTTTGAACAACTCCTTCCACAATGCTATTGTACTTCTCAAGTTTTGTAAAATTCAAATTTGTATCTTCAAGTTCAGATGTTACCTTAGTAAGTTGACTTCATATTTGTGACCTCATTCTATAGATTTTGCTTCTTCTTTTCGCTCATTTGATATCATGTTCATCCTCAATGATGTGATTTCGAGTTCATGCTTCAATATCTCATTCTCCTTTTTCAACTTGACAACTGAATCTGATTCCCTAACCCAGTCTATTAGTTCCTTCCTCTTGGATCTTGAATTTTCAATCTAATCTTTCAATTTCTTGATGAAATCTTGTGCATCTCTAAGCTTGATTTTCAATTTGTCTCTTTCATCATTAGCCTGATCTAATTCCTCAAGAGTTGCCTCACAATTTCTTTCCGAATCTTCTAAATCCAGAGTCATCTCCCTCAAGTTGTTAAACTTCTTTTGAGTAATTGAGCTTTAGTTCTAATTGTTAGATACAAGGAATACTAAAAGGGGGGGTGAATCAGTATTCCAACACTTTTTACCCAAATATGGATATCATAAATTAACCTTAAACATGCATAAACAATTAAACTAAATAGCAATAAGAAGCATCCCACAACAAAAATCATAACACGATGTTTTGTTAACTAGAGAAACCTTGGCGAAAGGAAAACCCTGGTGGGAATGGTACCCATAAAGTGATCCATTAATAAATAGTACCTTGTGAAAGGTTTTGACCCTGTTAGGAGTCTATTACATACATATAGTGTATTTGTCCTTGTTAGAGGACTGACCTTGTTAGAGGCCTCAACCCTATTAGGAGTTGTATTACAAAAATATGCAAATTCAAAACTACTATAGAGAAATATCAAAAGCTGATTATATTGATATCTCATATATCTGATTAGCCCTTTTTTGTTCCTCGCATCTGGTCATGCCCTTACACCTCTGCTCTTCTCTGATTATCAAAACATAATCTAACCAACATAAACAAAGCTCACATATCACAATTATAACATAGAATAAGCATTGGCAATTTTGCTTATCAAAATGTTCTGCCTTTATACCCTTAACTCCTTTGTTCAGTTGGCTTGAATAACTGATCAACACATTAGCAAAACACAATATTAATATCTGCTAAGGAAAGGTTCACATCTAGGATGTCATCCCTCTATTCCTAAGTCCTTGAATTGACCAATGCCTTTAAAAAATTGATCATGCTGTCCGGTGTGCTCTGTTTCTTCAATATCAAACTGCTAACTGATTTTTCAACCAAAACCTATGCCAACTGTCATACAAACATAAATAAATATGTCAAGTAGACTCCTTATTATACCATGGTCCAAAATTGTAGCTCTGAAGATGCATCCAGTGAAGCTTGCTGACAAAAACTATCTGCGTGTACTCTGTTTTTCCTTGTCATACTTAGACAATTTCTTCATGCTAACATACCATAATTATATCTTCAGCATAAGTGAAATTAAATAAGCATAGTCTTGCCATTAATGACGACATCCAACCATGTTTCAACCAACTTGCCAGCAATAGTTTTTTATCAAGAAGAGGAAAGTGATTTGCATCCTACATTTAAAGGCACACATGGTGCAAGCGTGGGTCAAGATGATGAGAATGATACACCCCATCATAATTTTAAAATCACATTTGTGTATTTTGGGGCAGCAGATATAGAGCACTGTTAAAGGCTGAAGTATGGAGCTAACCAAGTGAAGTTTCTTTCTGCCCAAGCAAGACAACATTTGCAAGAGGTCAAGGAAGGGCACAATCAACCTGATAATGCAAGAGGACTAAGAGAGCCAGAAGTCATATCTTTATGAAAAAAATGCAAGGCAGCCCTAAAAACAAATTAGTGTTTGCGGCCAATAATGCAACATCTCGGAGACCATTTTGGGCATCATGAAATGAAAATCATTTTTACAATCAGCTTTGTGAGAATTGAGCTCTACAATTCATTTCAGCAGCATAGCAGCTTTGAGGAACAAAAACCAATTGAAGGCAGGTGAATTTGGATGATACCCTGGTTGACAGAATGGAGGGATTCATTTAGAATTCCTAATTGTGCTTCAAATCAGACTTGTTACAGCAGTATCAGAGTCATTTGCAGATTGTGAGAGGGTTTGGAGACTAAAGAGGGCAGTCGTACCATTATTTACAGCAGTCGTACCTCTCCATAGCTAGTCATACCACCTTGGAGGCACACGTTGTGCCAATTTCACCAATCAACAACAGTTAGGGTTTGAAAATTGTGGGAAATCCATTATCAGCAATTTTAATCAGCAAACAAAGTTTGTCATCAGGTTTCAGATGTCAAATGTGGCCAGATCAATAAATTTTTCAGGGAAAAGTAGTGAAATTCAATAACTTCGCCTACAGGCTAGGTGTATATTTTAGCAGATTCAGTTCAATTGTTTTTGGTAATTATTATTGTTACAAATAAACTTCATTGGAGTAGTTGGGCCACAATGGAAGGCCCCAGATAGTGTTCTACGCAAATTTCATTCAATAAAACTCTCCTGGATTGAGTGCTGGACATCGGGTATGAACAATTGTTTTCTCATTCTGTCAACTTTAGTACTTCTCTGCTTCTCTCTTCTTCTTGTTCTTGTTTCTTGTCTCAGACACCATTTGGTGCTCCTGCTTTTGTCAGCTGTCTTGTTGTAACTCTCAATCTCATAGACCTTTTGTGGTCTTTTGTTGGACATTAATATTATTATCTTATCTTATCTAAATCTGAAAGTTGTCATTTGCTGTCCCTAAAATCAGAATTCTGATCATTGCAATCAGTCAATTACTTTTATGTTTATTGTGTTGCAAAATGTGTTATATTGGCATCAATCCATGATAAAACCATTGCAAAAACAAACATATCCAAAACACTTCCAATGTATCATATAAAACCCAGTAGCAAACTCGGGGAAAAATTCAGATCAGATTGATTAGGGATCTTTCGTGTTTCCAAATTGAAGCTCAATGGTTTCTAATAACATATTCACAACTTTCTTTAAAAAATTAATCCATTCACATATAGATCATGTGTAGTGTTTACCAATCCTACTTTTTTATAACCCACTAAAAAGTAAAGTTCAAGTAAACCTACGAGAGACCTCACAACAACTAGAAGGTAAAGAAGTCTTTAGTTGTTGTTGAATATATCCAAATGAAAACCCTATACAAATTCCATTGGTAGCTTTTCAACCAAAAGTTTCGTATCATACTACTAGAAACAAGTCCTATTGTGAACAAAAAGGCAATTGTGTATCTAACCTGCCTCCATCCCTCTGAACATATGGGAACTCCGTCCCATTTAACCTTGCACAAGCGCATTTCCTTGGATCAAAGCATTCCCCTCGGCATTCACAACCTTTTGCCGGTGGTGGTAGATCAATACCCTTGGCAACCTTGATGCTTTTTAAATACATAAAACCTACAATTCAAATTTCATAAGAACCTTGTTAATCCTACGACCGAAATAAACAATTATATTAATGCCCACCAACGACCAGAAAAAGCAACTGCTAACACCAAAAATCAAGAAACAAGTAGACAATAAGCATCAATTAAGAGGTGCTTAAAGCACCTCTAAACTGAACCCACTTAGCAATTCATGACTCAAGTAATGACAATAAAACAAAATGAAAATGGCAAAGCAGAAAATCTTCTCCTAAAATAGAACATTAATAAGTGTAACTACTTTATAGAGAGCAAAAACATATATTCTTCAACGGTTAAGTCCCTCTCATCAAACCAGTTCTAATGTTCACAACCTTTGTGTATATTTCTCTATAAAGTCAGACATGCAACTCTTTAATTAGGTGATCATCTTTGTCGTGATCTATAATATCTACATTGCCCCAAGTTTCTAGGGCAGGGGAACGGCGAAACAAGTTTCTGAGATAGTTATTTTTGTTTTCTTTTTTAGGTGATAGAGGGGTCAGCAAAAGGGGCAGCTATATAAAAAATAAGGAAATTTTAAATATATAGAGAAATTTTAAATATTCATATGAAAACATGGATGAAGCATGCTTATATACATCATAGAACCATACCATACAGTGTTTTTTTTTAATAATTTAAATTGAGAGCTCACATGAGAGTTGAAGTCAAACAAATCATCCAAACTCAAACATTAGTACTATGAGACAGCCAGGGGACATCCCTAAGCTGTCGCAAGTTTCCATGATGTCTCCATTTCCAATTACTGGGCAATATTGATAATTTCTTGTATACATCATAGAACCATACCATACAGTATTTTTTTTAAATAATTTAAATTGAGAGTTCACATGAAAGTTGAAGTCAAACAAATCATCCAAACTCAAACATTAGTACTATGAGATAGCCAGGGGACATCCCTAAGCTGTCCCAAGTTTCCATGATGTCCCCATTTCCAATACTGGGCAATATTGATAATTTATTGTTCTATATGCAATCTGACATTCTTGGATGATTCAGTAAAAACGCTGCTATGATTCTAGACTAAACTGTCGGTTCAGGTCAAGGTTCCAGATACTAAGCCATATGGTAATGATCTAAAATTTCCTACATTTAATATATTTTGAGTTTGACTTTGAATGGGCATCCTTGTCAACATTAAGGTGACATCAAAAACACTTAAAACACCAAACAAAACTACATTTTTCTCACTTCTTTTGCAAACAGCGGATCTCATTCCAAGAGGCCGAACTTAGATTTTTGCTTGTTGGATCAAAATAGAGAGTTCAAGATTGATCTTTGAAGCTTCCAATGATTGCATCCACATTCATACATATTTGCAGAGCTCGTCATAGGTTGCCAAGAAGATCATAGCAAGAATTGTTTTGCAAATAAGTGAGATTTTTTTTTTCAAATATTTTCCTCCATTTTTGTTTTACAAACATTTAAAAAAATTATTTTTTTATCTATATTTCTTCCATTATTTAATGAATGTGTCAAATGTTAAGGTTGTAGCTTCTGTCGAATTGATTTTATCATGAGATACCTTGTTGATGGTAAATCATCTTTAAGATAAATATCTTATATGTATTATATATTACATATAAAATATTATATATATATTACATTATATATTATTATATAATAATATAATAATATATATGGTTAACATATTAATATTACATATATGCTTAAAGATGAGTTATACATATGGTTATTTATATTATTAATATATTAACTAATGATGATTAACTATAGAGACATGTCTCTTCATGAGACATATCTCCTCCCCTCATATTTATGAGTCTTTCAAATCTACATTATGAAGACATCAATCACATTGGCAATGTTAGTGCATTTGCAAAAAACAGTCCATGTTACTTAACATGGTATCAAAGCCAAACTGCAAATGTACCATGAGAAATTAAAACAAATAATCTGATAGATGGAAGGGAAAAAGGCATGCGATCCTTAGAAAATATAAAGTAGATAGAAGTCACGAATGAGCAAGAGGAAGCATCATCTTAATCAGCATTATAGTTGGGAAAGAGGAAATTGAAACTCGCGGGAGAAGAGGAATTGGGAAGTGGTTAATTGACTTGGTAAACCAGATTTCAGAGAAACATGATAAGAAGCAAAAGGAGGATTTAGGACAAGATTAGATGAACAAAGACCTAGCAAGAGATCACAGTCATATACAAGACACCACAGATAAAAGCAAAAGAAAAAAAAAACCACGCTCAGTGGCAACGGATTTTTGGTACATATTGGAGTCAGCAACATGTAAGCATTGACTCAGCATTTTAAACAATAATAGAGATTGGCATACCAACTGCTCTAGAGGTGGCACGTTCAGAAGACAAAGGCCCATCATGGATAATAAACATTTTAAGATTTCAGTTATTCAGGACTGATTTAGTTGGAAAGAATACACAGAAGGATATGAAACGTGGAATGAGGAGGAGAGAGGAAGCAAGCAGGAAAGACATACAGCTAAGCAACAGTGAAAATCAGTGTTGAACACATACATGACACGCAATAGAATAAGCAGAGAAACAATGAGATAAACTCATTTTGAATATGGTATCAAGGCAAGTTCAAGGTGGATCGTGAAGAAAGTTTGACGAACATATCATAAATGGAAAAGTTTTGGTAGTCAACTAAGGGATTTAATAAGAATTTCATATACAACTCAAACCGCTCAATAATGAAAAGAATCGAAAAGAAGAGAAAAGTGTGTCAAGCTTTGTATATTGTTTTTCTATTATGTGTCGGGCTAACAAATACGTAACAAGTTTATCTAGAAAGGAATAGAACTATTTTATCTGACACGATGAGCATTAAACTGAATCGATGTCTCCTTTCCAAACAAAGTGCCACATCAAACTTCCCAAGTGTATGGTTTAAATTAGAAATGTTGTATGGTTTATATAAAAAACCACGTCTTAAGTATTGGTTAAGACGACAGTTTGTTAACTGTACTAAAAAGAGACTATATATATGTGTGTGTGAAGTCATTGGAAATGAGGTGAGGAGTTCAAGAATAACAGGTATATTATTTGCTTATTTGAAAGAATTAAAGTTTCATCAAATGGTTGAAACACAAGGCTGTTCTATGATAAAGGAGATCAGGATAATCTAAACCTATGATTCACAGAGGCTATATGCATTCATCTTAAAAACTGAAACAAAAAAAGTGTGGATGAATACCATCATATGAAGTTGTGACCAAAGAGTGTGGATGGGTGAGATCATGTGGAATTATTTTCTACACAATCATCATGTTTATGAAAGCTCATAAACTACTACACTAAACATGGAGCCATTTTAGACACGTGATAGAGAATCAAAATTATGGTGGATGCCTATTAATTCTGTGTAATATTTGAGAAGACTAATCATCGTTGGATGGATTAAAGAATTATAAAAAATATATATATATAGCATTAAAATATAATGAAAGAAAATGTTATGGAAGGATGAATGAACATCTAAACCCACCTCACGCGGATCAAGAGGTGAAGGCACTAATAAGATAGGTAGAAGATAATATCGAGTATAAAATACAAGTGTTACAACCTTTTCATGGACCACGAGTGTAGCTCATCAAAGTCTTTAGCTCATTTTGGATAGCAAGGGCGATGCAAATCAGATTGGATAAGTGTATCAAGCATTTTCTAAAATCATCTTGAATAAACAACTCGACAATTAAGAGTGTCTTGGTTGGGAAGAAATCATTGGGCCACACATAACATGAGAGAACGAATATGGGTTGATTTAGATCCAATATTTGGATCAGCTCTTTACTTGCGGAAGGGGTAGATCTTATAATTGGGGAAATGAACATGAGAGAGAATGTCAAAGGAATCCATATTTGATTTGATGCAAAATTGTTCAACAATATAGAATGAGTGGGAATTTTACGTTGTGGGGGGAATAATAGTCAATGCTCCATTCCCACTTGAACCTTCTTTAGAGGGGAGATGTTCCATTCTCAAATAATTTAAGAAGACAATTTCTTAATCTTCATGTGTAGATAAGTATTTTTATGTTTTACATTTATCTTTCTCTTATTTGTAATTAATTCTATACATACTATAAGGGTTATTTGACTTGATCTTTTCCTTTATGTTTTGAAGATGTTCTTACACGAAAAGAAAGTTGGTACTTTACACATGCTACAAAATAATGTGCAGACACAATCTAATGATAGTAGCTCCAAAGACCTTGATGATCAAGATGGATAAAGTGAGGTTCTTGAAGCAAACATCTTTGATGATTGAGATTACAAGTATTCTTCTACATTAAGAGGGAGTATGACACTTCTTCGAAGGAAACGCAAGAGCTTAGAAGATTAATACTCAGAGGGAGTCTAGAAATACATGTGTGTGACTGCATGATTTTGATGGGCCTACTCTTGAGTGCATCATGAGGAAGTATTGACTTATCACTAGAAATCAAAAGATTGATATAAGATTCACAGTAAGTTCGATAGGCATCCTTGAGTGAAGAGAGTTTTTAATGAAGTAACTATAGGACCTGACTTCCCAAGATCATTGTTCAAAAGGAGAAATTTTGAGATGCGATCCTTTGTGGATGATATCTTCTCTATGAGGAGAAGTTCTAAGTGGAATTCTTTGTAATGTGCTCTCCTCTATGAGAGAGAAGTCTAAGATGAAATTCCTCGTTCCACCCTCTATTAGCAGCTATGGTGGTTCATGGTGGATATCATGTAAGTTACTAAATGATGAAGTTATGATATGTAATGAAAGGTGGTGATCTTTCATTGACATATATAAACAGAAGGTGACCATTATATGATTACGATCTTATAAATGGTAGACCTGTTATCTTGACAGACTTCATTAAATTGTTGTCCCAGAGCGTTGGAAATCATGATAACAAATAGATAGAAGGTAACCATTAAAAGGTGGCGATCTTATAAATGGTAGACCTTTTATCATGGTTCTTTGTGTTGGATTTTGTCGGACACCATAATAACCAACTTGTTATGGTTCTTTGGGTCAGATCTTGCCGAACACCATAGTTACTACTATAGACCACACTTAAGGTGGTGTTTCTAAAATTATGGAAATTGGTTCAATTGTGTGTTATGAAAGGTGAGAAATTTAGCCTCATAGTGAATTGAATATCATATTGAGATGATATCTCTTCTTATTCTTGAGAGCATAATGTGTTCTATAAATCCTCCCTAGCTAAGAGAGAGTGTTAAGGTTGTAGCTTTTGTCGAATTGATTTTATCATGAGATACTTTGTTAATGGTAAATCATCTTTAAGATAAATATCTTATATATATTATATATTATATATTATATATTATACATTATATATTATATATTATATATTATACATTATATATTATTATATAATAATATAATAATATAATAATATATTACATTTATAGTTAACATATTAATATTACATATATACTTAAAGATGGGTTATACATATGGTTATTTATATTATTAATATATCAACTAATGATGATTAACTATAGAGACATGTCTCTTTATGAGACATGTCTCCTTCTCTCATATTTATGAATCTACAAATCTGCATTTGGAAGACATCAATCACATTGGCAATGTTAGTATATTTGCAAAAAACGATCCATGTTACTTAACATCAAAGTTTCAAAAGAATTTGGGTACAAGGGTTCAAAAGGGGTACAAGGGCTCAAATGGAGAGAAGGTGCATGGCATCTTATTGAAAAAGAGATACATTGAAGCCCACAAGTGATTCATAAATTGAGACAAGTGTATCCATTGTTTATGATGAGTGGAAAGATTCAAAAAAAATGTTCCTAGATCAATGTCATTGAGGTGTCCCCTAACAAGAAGTGATTTTGAGAGTGATGGATTGCGGGTGGCAGATAAAAGATGGATAATTTATTGCTGATATTCTCATTGCAGTCATTTAGGCAGTGGGACCTTGTAACATTATTCAAATCATAACGAACAACACAAAGAATGGTAGAGAGGTTAGGTTGTTGGATGAGGTAATATCAACATATATTTTGGATACCTTGTGCAACCAACTCACTCAATCTTATATTGCAAAATATAGAGAATAAAATTAACGAGATCAACGAGGTGTATGCAAAGATTGAAGACATCCAAGTGTTCATCACCAACCACCACATCTGAAGGAATTTTTACATTTGAAATTAGAGCTATTTAAGATAATTGTACCATAAAACTTAAATTTTCATAATTTGATTTGTGTATTCTAATTCTTCTTAAAGTTTATTCTCAAGACCGTCCACAACTGCTACTAATAGGCTCATTTTTGCTAAAAACAGTGCCAAATTCTAAATGTGATCCTTCTTGTGTCTCTCCAAAGATCAATGGTTTCCTTCCCTTGATTGAGAACAAACTCAAAATAGTGAATGAAAACGATATGATAGAAGATTTTGTTACTTAGAAGCTGAGCCATGCTCTAATATATAAGTTCTTTAGCATCCGACCACCAATAACTTTCCTAAATTCTTGGATTAGAAGCCACATTGAGCCCTTCGGGACGTATTCCTTATGGTTCATTTGAATAGGTATTTTGTAGTTAAACCTACATCCTTTATGATTGCACTAAGGCTTTTGAATCTGGAAAAAAAAAATCATGGACCAACTAGACTTTTTATGCAACTGTGGAAAATCATGTTTGACCCCAAGGTTGAACCAACTGTGATGCCTATCTAGATTAGGATGTATGACCTTTCAATGGAATTTTAGAGCAAAAATCTTTTTGCCCTAATTGGCAACTCCATTAATAGGTATTTAGGGGTTTCCAAAGACACCTTAAAGGGCACCTCTTTTGTATATGCTAGGATATATCTCGAGATGAACCTCTCACAACCTCTCCAGAATGAGCTTGAATCGGTGGTGAATGAATCTAGATGGATCTAACAACTTGCCCATGTGGCTTTGTCCTTTAGATGCAAAGTGAGTCATAAACACAGTCACTTGCATCTATTATGACCCACTCTTCAAGACCCCAAAAAGCAGTCCTACTACAAACCTCTCCTCTTCTACGCATCATAATACCCTAGCAAACACCCTCTCTATTTTGCTAGCAACCTAGACTGACCTTGTTTAGGATGGATTTGTGGGAGAGGAAAAAGAAGAAAACAAATAGAAAGGTAGGCAATGAGTTGTTAGCCCTCAAATTATCAAACAGATATGCAATCTTCAAAACTTTAGTTGATCAAGAGGTAATGCAAACTGTAGACACAGCTGAGAAAACATTTTAATCTTGTCAGTCCCCTTCTCACTCTCATCTCTCATAATATGCTCATTAATAATCAAATCCCTGAAAATAGTGTATCAATAGAGGGCACGGAAACAGATTTTTTTATTGACCTCTCCAAACCTAGTGTTAGTATTGGCATTCCTAAAAACTAAAAAGAATAGAGAAAAGTACGTCCGGACATAACCAAATCAATAAATAACCAAAGAGCAGCAACTCTTTTGAAGAGGATGGAAAATCTTCAAACGAGTTAATAGCATCTCAAGGAGAGAAAGTAATCCATTAAGGAATAATCAAGCCACTAGACTCTTACCTCTCTTATGGTTCTTGATGATTTTATAGACATGGAATATTAGGGGTTGAAATAGAAAATCCAATTTTGGAAAACACCAAATCTGGTTTTCTTCTTTTACAAGAGACAAAGATGACCTTGGATTCTATGGCCCAAAACTCCAAACCATTTGTCAAATTTGGAAAGGTCTAGAACATATTGTAGTGGTCTCTCAATGCAATAGGGGTATAGTTACAATGTAGAACTCACTTGTGTAAATTATTTAAGGTCATATTGTCAAAACATATGTCTTAATATCCTTTTTTCAAAACAATGAAACTTCTGAACAGATTGTAATAATTAATATCTATGATGCCAAATTCTTGAAAGACTAAAATGTAATTTTCTAGTGTTTATTGCATGCAAAAAGTCTAGAATGAAATGTATTAGATTGTTGCAAACAATTTTAAAGCTAAATTGTCTCTCAATGATTAAGGTGGTGGATCTCCTTTAGATCTTGGAGATCGCTCAAGTTTGGGAACTAAGTTCAGTTGTAGCGATTGATTCTAACTCGAATTTCACTTGTACCAACAAAAGGGTTGAACCTTATTCTAGAAAAGTTAAATTTTGTAGATGTCTTATTTCTGAGATTGCCTTTACTAATGGAGGTTAAGCATGTGTGTTCTTAATGTTCCTATCTCTAGTCATTCCCCTCTCCTCGATGGTGGTATATGCTCTAGCTCTCACCATCATCCCTTTAATTTGAGTATTTTTAGCCCCAAAAGGAGGATCCAGGGATCCTTATTTTGTTGTAATGGAAGGAAAGCTTCCCTAAGCATAGTACTACGATGTTTAAGATTCACATGTAGCTGCATTTTGTCAAAAGATCAACTCAAGAGATGGAAAAGGTTCAACAGATCAGATTTTCACTCCCAGCATGCTCAATTGTTAGCTAGGTGGGAAAAGAATCAAAGCCACTTTAAGAATGCTATCATTATCAATTAAAAGAAGAAGATGATCTCATCCAAAAGGCTATTGAAGATGTTGCTTATCAAGAAGAAAACTATTAGAAACAACATACTAGAGCTTCTTGGTTTCTACATAGGGATAAAAATACTTCTTCTTTCCTGAGAACTACTTGTCATAGGAGACAAAAGAATAATCAGGTTGCTCTTCAAGATGTTATTCGCCAATCCTTTTCTTCTACTTCATCTATGCATGAGCTTTCTAGAGAATAAATTTATCTTATCTCTAATATGTTTGTTGCTATTAAATATTATGATGAAGCTTCTCAACGAGCTATTCTAAATGATATACCCAACCTAGTTACCAATGATGACAATCTTGTCCTTATGCATCCTATTGATCTAGATGAGGTAAAGAAGGTTGCTTTTGCTATGAGCACTAGTAAGTATCTTGGTCTCGACAAATTCATTATGGTTTTTTTCTAGTCCTTTTGGGATGTTGTGCAATCAATGTCTTTGAAGAGGTCAGAGAATATAAGTTAAACTAATAAGGGAATGCTCAAAGCTTAGAATCATACCTTCATTGCCCTTACTCCTAAGGGGGAAGGATCTCAAATTGGCAATTTTCACCATATATCTTAGTGTAATGTCATCTATAAAATAATAACCTCTGTGATAGCAAAAAGACTAAAACTCTTGCTTCAAAAGTTCATTTTTGTTTAACAAGGTGGCCTTGTGGAGGGAAGACAAATCCTTGATGATGTGGTGATTGTGTAAAAAGCCATGCATTCTCTGAACCATTCTAATAAAAAAGAAATGCCTATTAAACTTGACATGTCTAAAGTGTATGAGTGGAGTGGGGGCTTTTAGCAAAGTTGTTGAAACCTTTTGGGTTCTCTCAATTGTGGATTGACTAGGTGTTGAGTTGTGTTTGTTCTCCCTCCTACTCTTTTCTTATTAATGGCTTCACTTCTTTCCCCTTTAGTGCCTCACATAGTCTTCCGCAAGGAGATCTGTGCTCTCCTTGTCTTTTCCTCATCTTGGTTGAAGGGTTAGGTGGGCTGTTTCTTCAAAAAAGAACTCAAAGACTGTCGGTGAATGTCAAAGAAGTTTTATCTCACTTGCAATTTGTTGATGACACTGTTGTCCTACATTTTGTCATCACAAAATGCAAGTAACAATACAAAAAAAATTCAAACTAGCTTCGCATCTCTCTAAGTTGAATTTGATATTCAATTGTTTAATGTTGATTGATCAATTAACTCCAACTCGTATATCAAATTGATTTACTGAAGGTTTTTGTCAAGTCTTTTCGTTATGCTTTATGTCAAGCCTTTGCTTGATTTTCGAGGCCTTCATCATCCTTTTCTTTGTTTTTTTTAGTCTGCATTTGTTGGTCTTTAGTCCTTTGGTCTTGCTCAAGTCATGGCTTTCGATTTCCCCTTCAATTTGATCTAACCTAGAGATCAATCAGAGTTGTCAGTCAAAAGATATGGTTGTTTTAGTGCCTCAAAAGTAGACCTTTTTTATACAACAACACGAATTAAAAATATCATGTTATATTTTTAATTTGACATTCACTTTTTGAAAAATATAACTTAAATTCACTTTATGTTATGTTTTTAAGTTACTTTATCATTTAAATTTTCACTTAAAGTAACCATAGTGCACTTTATGTTATAATTTTTAGTTAAGTTACTTTTTGATTTTTAAAGTGACTATATTAACCATATAGTTCAGTTTAATTTTTGACATTTAAATCAAATGCTCATTTAAATGTTACTTTTTAAATGATATTTAGATGTTATATTTTTAATATGATATGTAAATATGGTTTATGTCCTATTTGAGTAACATTTTAACGAAATTAAATTGGCATATGCTTATTTAATCACTTTAAGTTGTCAAAAGTGGACATTTTATGTCATTACATGTAAAATCCATCAAAAGTTTACATTTTAAATGTCATTGCATATAAAGTTCAACTTAAAAACATAAGGTCATCAAAAGTGGACCTTCTTGGTGCCATTGCATCTAAAGGTGAGTTTTATGGTTTAAATGTGCTATTGCATCCAAAACATGAGTTTTCACTTAATATGCAATCCATCCCAAAAGGTGCGATTTTCATCAAATGCATATTTTAAAACATGCTATGCCTCCCAAAAGGTGTTATTTGCATCATGAGGAGTTTTTTTTTAAAAGCAATCCATCCCAAAAGATGTGATTTGCATCTTATACATTTTTTAAAACATGCATTGCCTCCTAAAAGGTCCGATTCACACTAAAGTTCATGTATTTGCTCCCAAGAAACCCGTTTTTGGAAGAACACATGCAAAGAGCCTCCAAGAACCTGATCTTGAAGATTACGAGAGATTTACTTCATGGTTTTTCATGAAATCTTCTCTACTAGGGTCGTTTTTGCTTAGCCATGCATTTTCAAGCAATGGAAATCAATTTATCTTTCTAAAAAATGTTTTTCCAAACTCTCTCCAAGGGCACATTTTTGGAAAAAAAATCAAAATGCATCATGTTTAGAGCACTTTTTTGCTCCAAGAGGAATCGCTTTGGTCTTTTTTGGTGTTTGCATTGCATAATGGTAAACGTTTTGACATTTGAAAGCCAAAACGTTTTGATCTCACATCTTGAGAAAGACGTTTTTGCCCAAAAACGTCCCATAGCATGTGCATATCAAAAACGTTGGGTTTTTGAGCAAGAATAGGGCACGTTTTGGCATCTTCAATCTAAAATGCCTCATTTGCTGCCTTCTCCCAATTAAATTTGCAAAGTTGAGAGATTCAAAGTTTTTTTTTTTTGAAGAAATTTCAACATTGGACCATTTCCCTCCACCATTTTTGGCACTTAATCTTCACTTAAGAGGACAATTTCTTTCTTGTTATTTAATTTGTGCTTATCTTGCTGATTTTATGCACATTATTGTTTGATTATTGCCACTTGTTGAAATTGATACTATGGAAAGCGCATTTTTCCTTTATAAATGAAAAAATTGTTCATTTTCATGTTTTTGGTTTTTTCCTCAAACTCCAAATTCGAAATTGTGTGTTGAAGTGCTTTGCATATTGACATGTTTGAGTCATTTTCTAAAGGTATTTTTTCTTTTGAAGTTTTTTGTGTTTTGTGTGCTTGCTTTCTAGTTCTCTCCACTTTGGAGAAGTTACGAGTTCTTGTTTCATTTTATGCGAAAGCATCATCACGTTTCATTTCCATCTTCCATGTCACAACACTTCACACCTCATCACACAACTGCGATTACATGTTTTCCATCTCATTCACCATCCACACATGCATGTAATCCCATCTTTCACCTCCATTTTCACTCATTTCACTTTCCGCATTCACTCACACAATACAATTACACAAAAAGCCTTACATGTAATTGCATCTTAAAACCCCATTTTTGACTTAAAGCCACTTTGTGAAAAGTCAAAAAGATGTCATTTTCATCTTCCATGTACTTTGACTTCACCTTTTCACCAAAGATGACTATAAAGTTCATTATTCCTCTTCCATTTTCCATTTCCATCCCTCCATATGCACTCACGCCTTCATGAGAAAATACATGTTTTTCCATTTTCCACATCTTTCCATCCTTCACATCTCATCCATTATCTACACTTGCATGTAAAAACTCATCCTCCATCCGCCTTCGCATCACATCTCATCCTTCATCCATTGTTAATGTTACACTTACATGTACTCATTTTTCATGCAATAATGTCTTGAAGATCCTAAATCACGTTGGAAAATCAGCAATCTTCACTCGCACACATTCCCATGCATTCCACCTTCACACATTTTCATTTCATTCCATCTTCCATTTTCCACCTTCATGACACTTCATTCCGCATCCTGTTTCCATTCACTTTTCATCTCCTTTCATTGCATACATATATGATTTCTTTTTGAGATTAT
This sequence comes from Cupressus sempervirens, assembly GCA_028749045.1. NCBI lineage: Eukaryota > Viridiplantae > Streptophyta > Pinopsida > Cupressales > Cupressaceae > Cupressus > Cupressus sempervirens. The sequence continues at coordinate 440,586,358 of CM053791.1, forward strand.
TTCATCAGATCTACAAAGTCTCCAATACATTTTCAAATCTTTGTTGTTGATCGCAAATCAACTTGTATGGCGATTCCCTCTGATGATGTGTTTATGTTTTGAGATTTTTGTGTTGCAGCGCAAGCGCAAGAAATGCCCTCACCATCAAAATCAAAATCCAAAGGCAAGATGAAATATCAATTCGATACAGAGTTGGCTCATGCAACTCTATCATCAGTTGTATATGTTTTTAATAACGTGATGGGCACAAAGATCGGTCATGTGGATGTGGCTGATTTCTGCGGAGAGTAGAAACTCCTGTTGGCCACGAGATGAAGCGCATCAAAAGGTGTCTGCATTTCCTATGGCTGCCATGGACCTGATTTCGTTCTTGGATGTGCAAGACACTTCAGTCCAAAATCAAAGTCAATCAAGGACGCTAATGGCAAGGTTGTCATTAGTCTTGATCCGGAGGTCATTGAGTAGATCTTCAAGTATCAAATAATGCAAAATGTGCAAATTTAACCAAAGAATCATCTTTGGCAAGCTAGAATGAGAAGAAAGGTGATTATCAAAAGTATGTTAACCATTAATGATTAGACAAAAAAAAAAAATAACTTCTCAAGATGGCCAAAGAGCATTCATCAGTCTAATTTCAAACAAAAATACAAAGATCTCATCATTCTACTCAGCAAAGTTTGCAGTCTCAAAGATTACACTGATTTCAAGCCATGGATGTACAAATTCATCTTCCAAATCATGGAAAACAAAGAACACATCTTTTGGAGAGAGTTGATTAGCACTGCACTTTGCCAACAATTGCTCAATGTAGGAACTTCAGCACCTTTTTACATGAACTCCTACCTCATCTACATTGTTGCTGCTATGAGATCTTTCTCTGGTCTCTCAACCAAAGGAGATCGCCTTCAAATTCCAGGTTGGGATTACCATGACCAAATCACGCTGGCTAATAGTAAGTTTCATTACAGAAGAGTCCAAGATGCTTTCTTTGGGCATTTCCAATGCTTATTTGATAGATAGTTATTAATCAAGAGGGTATTTGATGTAGCATGGGAAAAGGTGAGTCAATATGGTCGTATTTTCATTCAGTTTCCAACTTTTACATACTTGAGAGTTGGGTATTTTAAAGGCAAACCGTATACCTTACCTAAGTATGCTACAGATCGAATCATCTTGATGGAGCTAGCTAGAGAGCTCATGAAAGTGTAGTGTGATCAACATACTATGCATAGGCCTGGTTTTGGTATTACTTCAGCCAAACCCTTAGCAATCGGCAACTACTCAATCAACTTTGTGCACAAAGTGAAGAATATGGAAGCAAAGTTGCAATTGATTAGTTTGAAGAAGTTCCAAGCCTGATTCAACTTCGATTATCGAGAAATGAATTCTCAAATGAAAAGGGCATTCACACATGTTCATCACATTGAGGATGTTTGGATTGATATGAGAACAGAGCTAGATATAATGAAGATGGACTACTACAGATTGACTTTGTAGCAGATAATCGATCTTAACATGTTGGAGATTCCTTCTGATTTCCAAGTCAAAGATGACGACAATGTTCTTCATCCAAAATTTCATCAAGCCGACTTTGATAAGAGGTGCCCTTTGAAATATCTCTAACCGAATATTTGTTGATTTCTTTCCTGGATAACATTTAGAACATGTATATGTGAAGTTGCATAGTAAAAATGGTAATATAAATACTAGAAAATATCCCCAATAGTCGTATACCCAGTTGTTTCCTCAAAACCGATATTTAGAACTTAAACCATAGGCAGATGTACTATGAACAGTAATAGACAAACAACAGATCCTCCAATAGATATAAACCTGTCTTCTGAAAATAATATTCAGGAATTCAAGCATATAACAATACGCTACAAAAACAGTAACATAAAAACCAGCAACTCTTTTGACTCCTTAAAATATCTTATTGCATTATACAACAACAATACAATAACCAGCACTAACAAATCCAATCTTAAATACAGTTTAACAATCAAATTGGAATACTAGAATAAGAAGCACATACGAAACACCTGAATTGATGTCCCTCGAACAATGGGTTTGCGTGCACTGTCTTCCGGCATGAGGGGCTACTCCCTCATACTAGCTGAATGCTAAAACTTTCAGAATAACTCTCATAAGAGAGAAAACTGAAACTGAATCATAATTCAAGCATGCCCAAGAATGAGCCGCTTTCTCTTTTTAATACACAAACTGAGACTCTTCGACTCCCTTCTAGCTTTCATCTTATTCCCCGTGACTCTTCAACTTCCCTCTAGCTTTTCGTTTCATCTTTCCTTGTTTTCTTTAGCCCACTTCGAATATAAAATTGACCTTTTATAATAAGAGTCCACGCTTTCATAGTCAATTCTAATATCATATAGATGTGTCCTTTAAAATTTCTAATATCCCAAAAAGAGTACATTACAAATCTCCCCTCCTTAAAATTGCTTGTCCTCAAGTAATCAGTACCAAGATCCCATACGAATCTACAAGTAGCCTGTAGCCCAATCTGAAAGCAAATCCAAATACATTGCGAAGCAAAGTATCACTTTGCAACCCATCCATCAACTTGATCCCTTGGTCCCATATAAATCTATGAAATATCACTGCACCTATAGACTGTACAACTCTGCTTATCCTCGTATCCAATCTCAAACTGAGTAGAATTGTAACAAAATCCTCAATAAGCCATAGATACACGCTGTCAACACCTGGATCCCAAACCCTATTGTCCTAACCAGCTACTATGAAGTAGAAAAGTATCAATGGGCTAATACCTAGATCCTATATTACTACATGCGCATAATCTATCGTCTCAATCAGCCATGTGCTGCTAAGAGATACGAGAAAATGTTGAATCCAAATGAGATCACAAACACTACTAGGGTCAAATAGAGGTGGGGTCTCAACATCACGTCGACCAACTCGTTGAAACAAAATTGATCGTGTGGCTAATCCCCCAAGGTCCCACAAACACAAAAAACATCCACCTTCCCAACTGTTTGGAATATCATGTCGTTCCATACAAGAAAATAGTAGAATGTCCAAAATATCAAACTACCACAACATTGCTCGTCTAACAAGTATGCTGAATCTATAATTGTATTGAAGAAGCGAACTAGATATGGCTTCCTCCTTCATGCAAGGAAGTGTAACAAACCAGGTACCCACATTATGCTTGACATTTGTAATAGTAGAGTAATTGAAGGCACTAGATGATCAAGAATAGTCAATCAGCAAATGCCCAACACCACTGTCTTCTCTCCTTATATGCTCCTTGGTCATGTTAGCAAAATCAGCATCATGTCCCTCTGTCAAATGTGATAAATCAATCAACACCTAGTTGCAATTGGTGATTGTTGATCAACATCAAAAGCTATTCCCTTCTCAAACTCAAATAAGGGATTCTCCAATATCCAAGTAGCATCCATCTCAAAAAGTGAGTTACTATGTTCTAACCAATCACAATTATGTGGGTTGAAGGTGTTATCATCATAAGAACAATTATCCTCAAGTGTTGCTACACATTTAGCTGATCCAAAAGATGATTCATCAATCTTATAATCATCAACCAACGAACATGATGTCATAATACATAGAGACTCCTTTGAATTCCCAAATAGCTGATCCATAGTTGTATCTTTTTCAGCCTTGTGGTCCGGCACAATACCATCAGCTTCGTTCTCGTTAAGCTGCCCATATGACTTAGTTTTGACTTTCTTTTCGTCCCCCATCATAGACTGAAACAAATTTTATTCCCTTTCTTCTACAATCTTGTACCTTGCTAACAACAATTTCAATGTTTGTTCACATTGTTTGACGATACTGCCAACAAACCTGTAAGCATCAAAAGAAGTGACATATGTTTGTTTCAGTTCAGCCAATATGATAGAAAAGAAATTTTGTGAATCATCATCATTCTCTTCCATTATCAAGGACATAATGGACTGCATAAAGGATAAAACATCTCTCTTGAGGACCCCTTTAATAGCAATCATGAACTAATAAAACATATCATGAATCAAGTCCTCACACCTGAGATCCAACATAATCACACAAGCACTAAGTTTTGCTACTATTTCTAAAATATTGACTGGCTTACCAAAGGATGGATTATGGATGTTACACAATTTTTGAAAGCTTTCTACAATCAACTGGAATACCTCTTTCATCACTTCCCTGCTATATGGATCATAGGGTGCAGCTATTCTCATAAACTGAACAATACATTGTGTGACTGCAAGTCTAACTTCCCTATCAAGATGTCTCAACAATGTTGGCTTAGCGAAAGGAGTCACAGCAAGTAGGATGTTCACATTTTAATTTTTTTAATCTAGTTGTTCCATTGTGGATAAATAATTCTCTATTGCTTCCAACTCGCAAAGTAACCCATGTTTTGGTTGAGGCAAACATGCAAGTTTTCTTCTTATATTGTAGAGCTTTTCTTCAAGGTTTTGATCCTTATCCTTGGCAATAAACTTGGTTACCTGCCTAAACATGTTTGTGAAATTCAACTCCAACTCAAGCAACTACTATTTCTGAAAATGTCCACCCAACTAATATTTCATTCAAACATGCATAACCTTTAATGAGATAAACTTCAAATCAAGCTCTGTTATTAATTGTCATCGTTCTCAATATTGTCTCTCTTCTCTACTGTCCACTCCTCCCAACTATGTTATTCCAACCTTGGCATGTATACCCGTTCAAGTTCACCCAACTGTAACAGAAACTTCCTATTGTGCCTTCACTCTCCTTTGTTCTTTTGTAATACAATATCGAAAATCTTAATAGGAAGAGCAGTTTAAAGTCATTTTGTTCAATGTATTTTCCCTTCTGGTCAAACTGAATAGCCAAAGAAACTCTTTTCGATCTCTATTTTTCAACCTCAGATAAATTACTTTGCTCTGCCTCTGGAAAAGATTGCCAGGGTAGCAAATAATTGACACTATTATATATGCAGAGTATACTTTCAGAGGAGATATATTCTGTTATGGTAATATCAATTAAAAGACTGTATAGGTATGTAATCCCTTGTCAAATAGTGAAGACCACTTGTTTGCTAACTGTAAATTAAAGAGCACTGTTGAAATCAAGATGTTGATTCTTTTACCAACTTGTTGTTATAACAATAATTACCAAGGCAAAAAAAACAGATGAGGAAAAATATTCCTATGAACCCGACTAACTTCTTACTGCTTCAGATCCAATCATCATGCACATTTACACATAGATAAGGACAAACCTCTTGACGTGACACCTGGAGTTCTGTTGGTGATGGCTGACTGTTCACGTGACCTATTATGCGTTGCCACTGGCTGCTCCTTCAACAAGGTCAACAATCCAACTCCCTCTATCCTTGACGCGGAACCAATATAGTTGTTGTCGTGAATTGTTAGACATGGTGAACCATGATGCTATCGGTAGGACTCCAATGACGTTATTATCCTCCACCCGCAAACTTCTCCACTAAGTGATTCCTCAAACTGCCTTCAAAGGTGCGAGAAGAAGAATGTCTGACGTCTGGTGAGTATATGTGTGATGTTTCGGCTTGAGAATTGACGGCTCCAAAAACAGCTATATGCTGAATTCCTTGTACCTATTTCAGTTGCGGTCCCAACTATAATCGCACAACTTAGGGAAATGCTTTGCACTAACGTTAAATGTAAAATATTCTAAGTCCCAACTTAACAATAAAATATTGGAACTTCGAAAATCAACATGAAATTTACATCTCACAATAGTGTTTGTATTCACAACAAAAATAAATGTTTCCTAAAGCCTTCATTTAATATAAAAGCCTAATGGAATGGAGCCATGTTGGAAATTATTGGCACCTATTCTTTGAATTATTGAACAAACCATTTATAGAAAACAATCATGGCACGTCGGTTACAAGTCAAGAGATGATACTTTCCATTGTCGTCACCTTAACATCTCTACTATGGGGATTAACATGTCGTTACTTACCAAGCTCCTATCTTAGGTATCAGATTGACAACACTCGAATATGGCTTGAATTTCCGTTATTCCGACTTTTGTAATGCCAAAATACTACCTTCAAAATACCTTTGCAGATGTCAAGAGTGAAACACCTGCCCAAAATAGCTCACGCAAGGAGATGGTTAAAAATCCTGTAGACGCCTGTGCTGGAGTCGGTGTAACTTACGGAAAGCTGGGAAAGGTCACGGGAATGTGATCGTTACTCTCCCACGCAGCTCTACAACATTTACTATCCAATGCTACTCTGCTAAATGGTCCTGACCTTAGGAAGTGGCTACCACTTCAGCACAAATCAACTCATGCAATTCTGTAGTAAGATTTTAGCATTACCTCTACCAAGCTTCTTGTCGGTTGACTGCTTTCTCCGTCTGCTGACCCAACTCCTATCTGTTGTATTGGTACCGTGTACCCAAATTCAATCCAAAAACATGTCAGTTTGATTACCTAAACTTGCTATCTACCATAAATCTCATGTAGTCTTCATACTGTCTTCATATGCTAACTTGATTCTAGATTGAATACGCAAGATGAGACACTGGCCTTCCAAGATCAATCGCAAGCCCTGTTGGGATATTGCAGACTCAAGATACCTAAATAGGAGTTTTGTAACATACATCTACGATTGTTTACTAGCCACCACATTAAGATGATGACTCACAGATCAATGCTATTGATTGGCACTGACATCAACTAATCACAGTGAACCATAGGCTGCTGCGAGAAGTGCTCGAATTTCCTCTCTAGTCACCCTACAGATTACTGATTACAAGATTCACAAACTGTCACTAGTTGTTGCAGCTTAATTCCCTTGGTTTCTTGAAAATATTAAACATGGAGTACGTGATCAACCAGTACCAAACTCAAAGCTTAAAATGCTTATCCAACTTACTTCTGAAAATGGGGTCATTGAAACAATCTTTCCTCCAGAATCGAACTTAGAAATGTAAATTTGACCCTTCCTTAAATTTTCTCTGTTATAACTTCACAGGCTGGCAAGAAAACTAGGCTCTGATAACACTGAAATATCCCTAACCGGATATTTGTTGATTTCTTTCCTAGGTAACATTTAGAACACATATATGTGAAGTTGCATAGTAAAAACCGGTAATATAAATACTAGAAAATATCCCCAATAGTCATATACCCAATTGTTTCCTCAAAATCGATATTCATAACTTAAACCATAGGCAGATGTACTATGAACAGTAATAGACAAACAACAGAGCCTCCAATGGATATAAACCCGTCTTTTCAAAATAATATTCAGGAATTCAAGCATATAACAATTTGTTACAAAACGAGTAATATAAAAACCAGCAACTCTTATGACTCCTTAAAATATGTTATTGCATTATACAACAACAATACAATAACCAGCACTATCAAAACCAATCTTAAATATAGTTTAACAGTCAGATTGGAATACTAGAATAAGAATTTGTAAGTGCGTATGAAACACCTGAATTGATGTCTCCCAAACAATGGGTTTGCATCCACTGTCTGCCGACATGAGAGGCTACGTCCTCATACTAGCTAAAAGCTGAAGCTTTCTGAATAACTCTCACAAGAGAGAAGAGTGAAACTGAATCATAAATCAAGCATGCCCAAGAATGAGTCACTTTCCCTTACTAACACACAAACTGAGACTCTTCGACTCCCTTCTGACTTTCGTCTTATTCTCCGTGACTCTTCAACTTCCCTCTGGCTTTTCGTCTTATCTTTCCTTGTCCTCTTTAGCCCACTTTGAATATTAAATTGACCTTTTTATAATAAGAGTCCACGCTTTCATAGTCAATTTTAATATCATATAGATGTGTCTTTTAATATTTCTAATGTCCCAAAAAGGGGACATTACACCCTTTTCCTATTCAGTGGCAACAAAAAAAAGGTATATCTATCTTGGATAGATTTCAATCCATTTTGATAAACACCAACAAATGGCTGAAAATTAAAGACCTAAAAAGAGTAAATCCTAAGATGGGTTTGGATTGTGGAAGCTTTGGCCCTCCTGGAAGGAAGTAACAGCTGGAAATTACAGGGAAAGATAGTGCTTCCTCTTCTGATGCTAAGGATTCCCTCAAATTCAAGGTAAAGAGCGGAAAGGGATCTAAGTCATCTCAGATCTCTGAACCAGTTCAAAAATCAGAGGAAGAATTAGAGACACAATCAAATGAAGAAGATACGGACGAAGAAGGGGAAGTAATGATCATACCTCCCCCAAGGCCTACACAAATTTGTGCACCATCCATACATGAAACACCTTTTCTAGATGAAGTAGATAATGATGTAGATTCATTCTCCACTGTTTTCACTCCTTTTATTCTAGTCTTGGAAGTCAATACAATGGATCTTCCTATTTCTTCTACCGCTCCTCTCATCCTAGCAAATGAACAATATGAGCATTTGGCAAATGTGTTAGGATTTTCCAACTCTTACAAGTGGTCAAGTTTTCCAACTTGATATATCTTTGACGGGTCTTGAGCTTTTCATGACAAAGTCCTCTCATCATGCTCTTATGCCTTGAACTGTGCAAACTGAATCTTGTTCAGTCACGACGGAGATACAATCTAGATCAATGCTAATGGTCTCCATTGTACCTGCTTACAAGGATGAAAGTTTTAGGTTGCTTGCATGGTTGAGTAGAATAACAACAAAAAGAAGAAAAGTGGTTGTACCTCCGAATAATTTCCCTGTCAAGAAGACCAAATCCAAATCTTCAAAAGATAAGATTGTTTGAAGGATTCTTGTTAATTCAGATAAAATCAAATTTGTTGAAGTTGTTGAGCCCTTGGTGGACAAACCTGTTGAAGAACTTACTCGTTTTGATTACAAGTTCACTAAGGTTGAAATCGGGAAACAATCACGTCTGAGTTGTTTACAAGATGCATTAGTTAATGTATCAAAAAGTAATCATGAGCTATGGGAGAAGAAAAATCAACTCAAACAGGAGGTTTCTTGCCTAAACGAGGTCATTCAGCAACAATCTTCTCAAAGTGTTGTTCTGTCTCAGACATCCAAGGAAAGGAAGTTGATTAAAGTTGCCAAGTCTTGGATAGGACAAATCACCTCTGAAGCAGTTTGAGCCATCACGGAGACACTTGCAATTCTTAGGTGTGTCAAAAAGATGAATGAAATGGAGCAAAACTTGATCTCTTCTTTGACTCGAGAAGCAGATAATTTGAAGCAAATCCTCAATGATTAGGATGAAATGGCAAAATTTGCTCTAGATGCCTTGGTCTCGTGTGACATTCTTTTGTCATGTGAAATGTTCTTCATATTTCAAGGACTTATTGGCTACAAAGAAGAAACATTGAGGAAGCTGATTACAAGTTGCAAGTAGCCCTTTTAGGATTGTCAAGCGGTTGAAACAAGTGTTACTTGTGATTTGGAACAAATGGCATGTCAAGTTCTTGATGAACATGGTTATCTCATTGTAGTTGAAAGGGTAAATTCAAAATATACAATTAGGATCAATGCTGATGTGGATTCTGAAGATTTTGGTTTGCACACAATGAACAAGTTTGTCTTGTATAAATCTTTGACAAAGCACTTGTTAGATTCTCTGGCAACAAATTCCAAGGTTGTACAAACAGCATATGCAAATACAGTGAGGATTGACGCTATATCAAAGACAATGGAGATTGTTGATCTTCTTGCAAAGCATGATGTCATCGTCAAGTTCAAGGCACTGTGTACCAATCTTTAAGATTGTTGTTTTTGTTTTTATTTTTGTTTGTAGGTTTAAGAGGATGCATTACATTAAAAGGTGTAATTACATGTAATGTGAGTTACATGTGCATGAAAAGATGTAATGCGAGTTGCATGTGCAATTGTATGTAATCCTATAATTTCTGTTTTAGTTAGACTAGGTCAAAGTTGGTTGAGATGCTCCCATTTTTCATCCATCTTTTTCTCAACTCCTGTAACTACATAAAGGAGTGCCCCCTCATTGTAAAAATCATCTTTATCTTTATGCAAGAGAGCTTTGAAGAATTGTGCCAGCAAAACTTTGTTTGTGTAGCATTATTTTGAGATAAAAGTGAATACAAAGGAGCATTTGAGACTTAACTTTGATTAAGTGAGATTGTTACTTGTGCGAATTATAAGTTGTCTATAATTCATCTAAGTTATCTTTGATCCATTGTATCTTGTGCCCTTGGTAATTGAATATAAAAGAGTTAAGAAGCAATTGGAGCCGGAGCTTTGACTAGGAGCAATTGTGGAAATATATAGCTAGAAGCTTTCTCTATAGCTTATACTTCTTTCTTAATTCAAAAAATAGTTAAGTTATTTTTACTTTTAGGAGTGTTTGTGCCCTAATTGTAAAAAATTTTCCATATAGAAGTACGACTGAACTTAGAGCCAAACTGGTACACTTTCAACTAGCCTTTGAGTTAGTGTTAGTTTATTGGTATCACCATTTCCAGCTTTAGATAGAAGTGTAGTTAGAGATTCACTCTGCTCATTACTCGCTCCAGGAGTAAGTGGATTCTTTCTTGAAAGATAAGAAGAAAGAATATCGGTAACACCCTGATGGAACTCTAAAATTTTGGCAAATTTAGAGTCCCAATTCATGATCAAGAGAATGTAGAAAAGGATGCTTAATTCATATTTGGCATTTTATTTGGGTATGCAATTTACAAATTTGGCCATTGTTGAACGTATAATAATGCTTTCATGATCAAAAAGAAGTATCATCATCAAATAAGGAGGTGACCACATGAATAAAAGAGAAAGTTATTTGTGCAAGTATGCTATGTTTTCTTACAAAAGACAGTGATAGATATCATTTATTTATTAAAAGATAATGCACATATCAACATTAACATTGGATGATGGTCCATTTCCTTGAATAACCACACCCTCTTCTAAAGTTTAGAGTTTTTCATATAAGCCATATCAATGAAAGCATGCACTGAGGCAATAGAATAGTCAATAGAAAAGACACTGGAGTATGTCAGGATTCACTTCAAAAAGATAAAAATATTGAGGAACATTTACACATTACTCAATAAGTTACTTTATCTGGAGTCTAGCGTACATTTTGTTCTGCATAAATTTCTGGCAATAATCATATGCGGGCTTGCATAGATAGTAAATTTGTTTAATAATATATATGCAAGTTATCGAAAGGAGTAAAGTGCATTTGGAAAATGCAGACTGGTGACAAATTATGTGGGGAGTAAAGTGCATTTGGAAAATGCAGAGATCACTTTCGAACTGGTGACAAATTATGTGGATATATGTATAGTGCAATCATTATTGAGCAAACACAATGACCACTCAAAATTAAAATGGTTTATATATCACCCAATTAGCATATTGCATATATATTATGCTATTTTGAAGAGCCCGATATTGCTAAATTGCAGAAACTCTTGCGCAATGACATTGTTCCCATCTCATCACTTTTGAGGATGATTTGATACTAATTACTCTCTTTTGATCTTCATTTTGAGATTATAATCTGAAGAAGACGCAAACTCATTTGCTTCATACATATCAACTATGGCATACTCCAACATGGAGAAGGTGGCCAATATTCAGAGCATTCTGATAAGCTTTCAAGAGTTCATCACCAACACTCATGCCATTCCAGTCAAACTCTTTTTCGAGAGCATTAGGGATTTTGAGTCACCTGTTTTCACTTGCGGATTTATTCATTCAATAATTCCTATCTAACAATTTTTGTCTTGTTACAGGTTCATGTAACGTGTATGCAGATGAGGAGCAATGGATTTCCCAAAAATGGAGGCCCTCGAATATGGAGTTGAATAAAGGATAATAACAGGAAAGAGAAGGACTAAGTGGATTTGCATTTGAGGTTAATAGTCTCGCTAATTTGGAGAACCCAAATTAGTTCAAAAGTATATTTCCTGAAGGCTCATTTATATTTATAATCCATGTTTTACCTAAGGCAAAAGAATGAAATTGTTGGCACAAATAAGTTACATTTGATACTATGTGATTAGTTATTTGTTTTGAAAAGTCACATTGGTTGGCACTGACCAAGTGGCTCTATACATTTATAAATAGAGGTGTAAACCAAGACTAGACAATTCATTCATTTTCATAAAATATTTACATATACTTTATGCACTTGATATATTTTATTCTTTGAATGGTAAATAAATGAAGTTTTGAACTAAGCTCGTGGATTCTAGATTGCCGAACAAATTTATATGCGATTCCGGATTTGAAGCACAATAGATAGATCATCTGTAAGGAGTGTCTTTATTGCAATTTTATTTCTAGCATAATTATTTATTTTAAATTTTGGAGTTTTAAATGATTATTAAGTTGTGCCCTTTATAACTGTTTTTTATTATTTTCTATAAATATTTTAATATTCAGATAAGTGGACTGGGTCATTATTCCATTTTAAATTAGATAAACATAAATATTGTGAAATATTTAATTATTTTTGTATTTATGTCTAATTTGTCTCTACAAGAGTTAAAGTGCATTTTAGACTAGTTTAAATTGTGCTTATACAATTGACCCGTCACGTCAGAATTATTAAAATTGTTTATAGTTAAAATATATTAAATTTTATAAAGTTTTACGCTTCGACTTATAATATTGACTTTGATTGCCCATTCAATTAAGCACTGGTCTTTTACTCTTGATTCATAATCCATATGCTGGCAATTGTTTCATTTCTTTCCATTGAGGAATTAATATATTCATTTGTTGCATTCATTCTTTATTTAAAACATTATCACATTTATACAATGATTTATTCACAAATCGCAAAGTTCAAAGTTTTCAATAATTCTTTTCATTTTGAAAGCTTTTGTTGCATTCGCTTTTAATTTATTTGCTATAAGCATCTTGGATTTAAGGTTGTTGTCTAGGATCAGGTACACCCGCCTCGGTTTTGCAGAGCCGAAAACGCAAGGAATTTGGATCACATTGATCGATCCTGTCAAGTTGGCCTTAACCGGTTGGATATCCCAGCATCGAGCATGCAAGGCTCGCAGGATTCCAATCTGCAGTTTTGGGAACCAACACACCCATTTTACAAAATCTCTCGACTTCTTGCTTACCTTGAATTGATCCAAGGACTGGTGAGAAGGGGCAACCTTCCCTTTAAGGTAAGAGAGACTCTATCTTACACACTGTGGCTGGTCATCCTATTTTCCGACCAGATTTTTACCCAAAACTGTCAGTTGCAAAATATCCACCCAACAAACACAAGGCTTATGCAGATCACTTCTTGCTCTAAAGCACAAAAAGTCTTTGTGACTCTCTAACCTTATTTTATCAACATCTTGGCAAGTCATCAATGCTTAAAAATCTAAGGTGGTTTTTTTTTTATGTGATTATTTGTCTTCAACAACAAATCCATGACATTGTTACACCCAGGGAATCCCAACAACTATTCGGGCAGCCCATGAGTTCATTTCAACATGAAAGGGTGCTATTTAGAAGAGCCACCCACTACAGGGGTGGGCGGGCAGAAGTTAGGAGGGCCCAAGCATCCCAATAGAGGCGGCGTTTGGGCTTTTCTTTGTCTTCTTCATCCTTAGATTACCTTGGTATCCCTCTCTATTATAAAAAAAACTCCATTTGGTTGTCTGGTGTAGCCCTTTGGAGTGTATCAAATCTAAAATCAACCATTGGGCCAACAAATGGCTTAACTACAAGGTGAGACTTACTTTTCTACTATTTATAATCCAAGTGACGCCTATTTACAAGTTTCCTATTCTTCTAGCCCCATCTTCCATTTGGAAAGATATTGGCAATGGCTAGAAAATTCCTTCGAAACGGTGCTAAACACTACAGGAAATGGACTCTTGTTAGATGGGAAAAGATTACTCAACCAAGAGTTGTAGGTGGTCTTGGCCTTAGATGTGTTGAGCACAACAAACTTTGGATGCAAAGTTGTATTGGAGGTGGATATCCAACCCCCCCTCTCTCTTCAATGAAATGATGGCAAGTACTTTGGCATGATTAATATGAATGATATGAGCAAATAACGTTTGCAAGGCAACGATTCTCTAGCATGGCATGTTTTAAAGCTTCGCTTAAAATTGGTTAAAGATGGCCTTTTTGAACTGTTGGGAAGGTTGGCAAGACACTTTTTTAGACTAATGTCAAGGATCAGCATCCTCCCACCATTGAGGTGTATTTAGTTTTGCATCATGTCATTAATGCTCATGAATCAAAGGGGTTGGACAATGGTTGTGCTCTACTTAAAAAGTTGTCAACATAAGAATTATAGATATTAGCAATTCAACAATCTTCATAAATGGGCTATGCATGTTCCTTCTAAGTAAGGGCATTTTGTCTAATCGTATTCTCATTGGTAGTGATTAGGAGAATGAAAATCAGTTGGGGATCTAAAGGTTTAGATATTTACACGGTTAAAGTTGGTAATTAGACTCTCCTTGTTGCTCTTCCCCCATCTCTCCATTTTAGTTTGGATTGATCTAGGATCTAGTAAGCAAAAGGGTAGTCCAATGTCAATTTTTCCGCTTGGTTGTTTATGCACGAAGCCATTCTCACTTCTGCGAATCTAAGAGAGGGGGATTATAGATCCCTCAAAATGCGCCTATTGTGATTCGCAAGAGGAAACTGCTAAACACTTGATGTTTGAGTGTTATTTTACCTGTTCTCTTCTTTTAAAATAAAAAAATTTGGAATCAAATGCGAAAACAATGTTATGAAAAAATGGAAAAGACAGATTCAACTCCAAAACGGTGAGTTTTGGTTGGTATCTTAGTCTTAACTTCGCTTCGCATCAAGTGTGGCTTGAATGTAATAGTCATATTTTTTTAGGGAGATTTCTTGCTCTATTGATATTGTTTGGCATACCATATGGAGCAAAGTTAGACTGTTGTGGCTCATGTAAGTCCTAATTCTATCTAAATGGCTAGTCAATGTGATATGAGTTCCAGAATAAATATGAACCATGAAAACAAAAGATGGAGTCTTTCACCAATACTTGAGTGAAAATCAATACTACTTGTGTTGCTAAATGTAATTTGGGATTGCTGGTACAGAATTTGTTTGCAAGGATAACAAGCACACAATTTTACACTAGGAGTTGCAAGGTCCAAAAAAGGCCACCAACAATGAGGTGGAAGCTTTAGCCATTCTCTATGCCTCTTTCTGGGCGGTTACTCAGGGTCATGTTATGGTTTTTATTGAATTTCATTCCCAAGCTCTTGTTGGTGCCCTTGATTGTATGAGAAACTTGTCTATTTCTTCTTGGCACTTGAGACAGATCATTTCGCAAGTGAAGGATTTGTGGAGGAACATTCCTAATGTTATTTGTGAAGAAACTACAAGCTATGAGATTGACTATACAGGTCAAGTCAAAGATCTCTTACAAAAGTTGTGCTTCCAAGGTCCTAGCCTTGGTATTTAGGGTCCTTTTCCTAAAATTCAACACCAACCAGTGGATCTGCTCCTAAGAATATTACTCTATGCTTCCTACATATTGATATAACACATAATCCTCAAGCATCCTAACAATAAAAATATGAGACAATTAGATTAGACAATTGATATAATTTTACAAATTCTGATAATTAAAATAGAAGTTAAAAATCTACATGTTCTGAAAGTATACATGAGCTAAATTTGTATATGTTGCACCCTATTATTGTTTTAAATCACACCCTTTTGTGCAACACAAAAAAAAAAGGTATAAAGTAAAATCACTCTTTGAATTAGCATGGGAAACTCCTCACAAGCTACAAACTAGCCTAAATTGCAAAAGATATACTTGCAATTTTTAATTATTACAATGACTTTTGGAGTGGTTCATACTGACACTAAATAAAATGTGAATACGTATTTTTGGCTTTTGCTATTGCATATCACTATAACAAAGGAGAATCGACTGTTATTTGTTTTGCTGTAATCATTATAAGTTCTGGTTAAACTGTCATTACAGTCTGTAGTCTGGCTGTAGCTCTGGGTATGTGGTCAAACTCTTAGCTTTTGCTTGGGTTTCCAAGAAGTCAATTCTACTTTATTATAATTTTAATGATATGCAATATTTCTGGCTTTTCAAAACTTGGCAAAGAATTTAGACTTTCTAACCAAATATAAATTCCTAAGCTCGAAACTAGCACTGAAATAAGAATTTTAGACTTGCTAACCAACTATAAATTCTATAGCTTAAAACTAAAGCTCGAGATAAAAACCCTTATATCCAACTTCTAAAAGAACAGTAATACAAAACTTGCAAACTTAGTGGAAGCTATTAAACTTGCAAGCTTAGTAGAAACTATTAAACTTACAAAACCTACTCTTTCATCGTAATGATCGATCACAAAGTGTGATTCAAAATGTTGATGCAAAAAGAACACAGGATCATTTCCAGAAACAAATACACAATACTATGGATTGTGGAAAATTGCTAACTTTAATTAGTAGAAGTTATTAAATGTACCTCAATACATAACAAATATTTCAATAGACACTTAGAAGCAGCATGTGCATAATAAATCCTATTGAGCAAATAAACATCGGTCTTTGGATCAACAATCATACTTGATGAACAATAATTTCAACAATATGTAGGCTTGAGAAATTGAAATAATAATTGATTGTTGTTGTTGAATCAAAGGAGTATAATACTCCTATAAGCAATTACAAGAAGATCTTTCCATAATAAAAATGATCAAGAACTGAAGACTAAATAGAAAGTTACTAAATATAACACCCTCCCTTAATAGTCATTCTTCTAAATATAACATTAGACCCAAAAATCTATAAACTTGTGCCAAAAAATATTGATAGCTGAATTCTGTGAGCATGCATTGGTTGCCTTCCAACATGATGTTGGGTAATGAATCCATCACTCCCGCCATCCAGAGGTATGGAAAACAAGAAAAATGCATCTTCTCAAATACCTTGGATTTTTGTTGATAAAAAATTAGAAAATCTGAAACTCACAATTTGTTTCCAAAAAGTCATGCAAAATTTGTGAATACACGATGTTTTCTAGAAATTCACTCTAAACCTTCACAAATTCTGAAAATCCACAATTCTGACAAAAATCGTTAAAAACCAAGTCAAAAAAAACCTCTATTGTTTCAGGAAAATAGCAACAGCCACAATTGTATAAATATTTGTCAAAATCTTCTGTAGAACACAGTTTTTCTTAAAGAACCTAAGTGTGGCCCAAAACAAGTTGCAAGAAACCATGATTTTATAAATAATTGTCAAAGTTTGAAAGCCACAATTTTGACCAAAAATCATCAAAAAAGGTGGTTACAAAACAGCACCATGATTTTGTGGAAGAAATGTCAAAAACCTTGTTTTCTATCAAAAGCAGTAAAAACTCATAGCAAGTACTCACGATTTGGAGGAAAATTTTGGAAAAACCCTAAATAGTTAAAAATCCCACAATTTGTTTCTAAAACAATCACCACAAATATAGAAAATCACAATTTTGAGGAAAAGATTGTGATTTTCTATATTTTGTGATGATTTTTTAGAAAATTTTGTGATATTTGGGAAAATACATGGAGAATTTTGCATTGAATTTTTGGGAAAAGTGTGAAACCCAAATCTTCAAAAAACATGATTTTCTAGAAAATCATGTGAAACCCTGGATGCTCATTAAGAGTATGCCAAAACACAAGCAGAAGACAACAGAAAACACAATGAAAAGACCCTTTTCAGTGCTGAAACCCTCAAAAAATGCACTAGAACACAGTATCGAACATGAGTAGAGAAAAAACATTTGTGCAACTCCCATACAATCTCTTTCATGAAGAAAAAATAGTTGCAGCAAGAAAACCCAATGATCAGAAATGACAACCAAAAAAGTAATGTCATGGCTCCAATGCACACGAAAAACAAAGTCACAGCTCAAAATGCCTACCAACCCAACACTCGCACAAAGCCACGCCACTAAAAAATGAAACCCAGAAAAGTCGCATGTAGGAATAAAACACGGCCTAAAAATGGTGCAAAAACAATAGTTTATTGACCTTATAAATGGGAAAAATTGCATGATTCCCTCTGTATTGCGGCACAAAACAAACTTGTGTCCACAAAAGACAAGCAAAAAATGCAGACGCAAAAAGCGCAGAATAGGAAATCTACCAGGAGCAAAAAAGGCATGGTCATGAAAGTTTTGTAGAAAAACTAATGCCTCAAGAAACTCTCGACTCAAAAATTTATGTTCTCAAAACTTCCATTTTATGAAAAATTCAGTAAAATATACTTATAAAAATTTTAAATTTTTTTCTAGAATACTTTCTACAAATTAATTACAAGTATTGATTCATGAATTTTAAAAAAATTCTAAACACTAACGTATGGCTCTAATACCATGAAATGAAAATTGATTGTTGTTAAAACCATAGTTCAAAATTTCATTCTCTACCACTTCTCGGCAAGGCCAAATCTTTTTTTAATTAGAAATGCATGTTGTTTTCAAAATTCAATAAGGAGCTGCATCTAATGAGTCAGTAAATAAGTAAACAAACCAAACAAGCTGATCTAGATATATAAATGCAATATGTAACAAAATTGCTCCTCGTGTGGAATGCCGATGGCCGTCAACCATAGTTAGATACTTTGTACTTTGAAGCAAACTATCTTTGTACAAAGATAAGCAAATGCAAATGTAAAGTACAATATGAAAATAATCTAGATCTTCCCCTTCCCCTTCCCAGTAGCTCCTCTAAAAACATCAAGGAAATGATAGATATTAGACACATTCATGTCTGATTATTGAATGGATAATCTTCATGGATTAATCTTAGCTCTATCATTCTCACCTTTAATATAACTCATCTCTAAAACAAAAAATTATGTAAATCTAGTACAGCAAATGAGATGACAAGCCAACATAAAATGACAACAAAGAGGTTCATTGCAAGAGTAGCTTTTACTTTGTATAACACATGGTGGCAAAGCAGTTCTTAAGAATGTTACTAACTTTTTCTTTGTATTAAAGATGATAGCAAATAACTTCATAACAACACAACCGCCCACAAGAAGTTAGGGACTTCTCACAAAGATATCTTTGTTTTCTCACTGAGAATTTGCAGACTTCTCAGCATCAACTTCTCGCAAGAAAACCTCAAGTTTTCTTGTTTTCCAAAACATGTCGCGAGAAGACAAGTTCTCTAACACTTCTCGGTGAGATTTTGATCTATGGTTAAAACAAAGGAGTGGAATACTCCTCATATAAGCAATTACAACATCTTTGCATAACGTTAGAAAGTTACTAATCTGACTTACCGACTTACAAAACAGACAGTTATTAACTTAACTACATAAACAACTTAAATGACCATTATAAGCTAAATATTACAATATTACTTTAACAGAAATACCATTGATTGATCTCAGTGCAAATTGATACTAAGTGCCAACTACTACTGCCCTAATAATAATCAATTACATATAATGTAATTTTTATTACAAAATTTCATTATGATTAAGCAATCAATCAAATTTATTATAACTATGACTTAATGCTCACACCACTCACATCGCAAGAGATCTAAAATTAGTTGACTCCAATGTCCATACCATAGTAACGAGCATCGTGGCGATTCACACAATTTAGCGGTTCAACTCAAGCTATATGATTTTTTGTGAATTGGTGAATCAAATCAACGATTTCTTGCAATGAATCACCATGAATCGGCTGGAAAAAACAGGCAGCCCAAATGGGCAACTTAAAAACATTAAAAAATACAACTTTTTTAATGATTTTTTTTCACATTTCTCTTTCTTATAACTCTAAAAGGCCTTCTATTTGTTGAGTATGACAAAAAGAGAGGAAAAGTGAGAGATGGACTTGAGCTAGAGAAGATAGACTTGTCTTTTTATTTTGTTTACAAATAGACACATGTTTCATGGATCTTCATCTTATATACATATATGATTTGATGTTATTGGTTTTATGGATCTTCATCTTACATACATTTATGATTTGACAACATTTATAATTCTATATATCTATGTTGTGACTCATTATGATCCTATGATTTCTATTTACTTAAAATAAAATTTGTATTTTACATATGTGATGGATTTATCATTTATGTTTATTGTTTAAGTAAGTTAGATTCTATTTGATGATGTTATAGTGTGTTTAAGTTATATTCAATAAAGGGTGCATGAAATTAGTTTCAAATTGTTAAAATCTTTAAATTTCAAGGGTTATTTAAATTTGTCGATTCACGATTCAATTCAGCCTTGCCGATTCCAATTCTCGTTACTTTGGTCCATACTATAAAAAAGGAATTCTAAAAGGGCCATAAGGCTGAAGAATAGAACAGGCTCCTTGCGCTCAAGTTATGTTATGCTATCAGCATTTTTCAAGATAAGAGCATATTCATACCATGTGCTATTTTTATACTTATCTAAATTTAGTGCAAGCCAAAAAATAGAAATTTAAATAGGCAGCTCTTGAAGACTTCAATGGTTAAGCAACTTTTACCTTGATCATAGCTAACCCTTGAAAATATATCTTATCATTTTAAATCCTTCTAATCCTAGAGCTAAACCCATGAAACCTCGAATTAAGCTATCAATTGACTTTATTATGATCACAACTTAGTGCTCACACCACTCACTTGTCAAGAGATGTAATATTAGTTAACTCTGTGCTATACATAGGGAAAGCTGAAAAGAGCATAAGGCTGAAAAAACACAGCTTCTTGTGCTCATGTTATTCTATGCTATCAACTTTTTGTTTGACCATAGCTAACCCTTGAAAATATATCTTGTCATTTGGAATCCTTCTGAAAGACGCAAACTTCTACACTTCCTCAAGCATCTAAAAATTGGTTGCTTTGTATAGGCATGTCTCTATTCCTTGACACCTATGTGTACACATACTCGAAAATGCTTAGATAAAAGGTTTTCTTTTGAATTAGCACATGCTACTAGCTAGGAACACTAGAAAATGAAAATGTAATTAAAAGATTTGTTTCTAATGGTGAATTGTCAGACCCTAAGCGCATGCCAAAACACTGGATTTAGCTTCAAAAAACTTCACTTCCTCACAACTGCATATCTCTCCTCCCACGTGTGCTCTTAGTCTTCATATACATTTTTTTAAAATTTATGTACATCATATAGAGGCACCAAAAACCTTAGGTGTGTGCCATTTGTCCAGAGGTATTTTAAAGCTGATAACTTCTTTATAAAGTGCTTGCTATTACTTTGTCAATGTTTTTAAATAAAAACCTCCTTGTACAAGCATGCCTTCTTCATTCTACATGAGATTTTAGTCTATACTTGTTGCACTCTCAAGTTCTTTTTTCTTGGTATGCCGGAACTTCTTATTGAGCACCAATAAATACTCAAAAAAACAATTCAACTTTTCCTTATCTAGACTGGCATGCCTTGCCAATCCTATATTGGTCAGTACTCTACAGACAATACTTTTTGTTTAGCAAAAGAAATAATCCTTTGTGTTGGTGCACCCTTGTTCTCTTGGGCATGCTTCTTTAAGCTAAGAAAATTGAATCCTTTGTAGAGCCATACTTTTAGCCTCCAAGTGTGTGCCTTTTTTATATGAGCATGTGCTTAAACTCTTTGAAATTATTCTGCTCCTTTATGAGGTACTCTCTATTCTTATGACCTGTAAAGGTTAGAAAATGAGCCAACACGACAATGTGTAATAATTGATATTCTAAACATGTAAAGTAAATGAAGGTTTTAATCTAAAATCTGCAAACCATACATATTGGTATAATGCACTCCAATACTTTTGTCTGCAACAACACCTAACTAAACAATCCCTTTGAATATCTCAGCAATAATGAATTTTATATATGTTTACAAACACAAATATAAAAACTATCCTTTCCAACTTATTGTTCCCAAAACTGGTGGGCATCCATTCTTCAATGCCATCTCCAAACACAGTAATATCCAACAAATATATTTCTCAAGTAATTCAGTGTAAGATTAAACCAATGGGTTGTCAAAAAGATTTTCCATTGCTGCAAGTTCATCTAAAATCAGATCTAGCTCTGTTCAACTTGCCATATGTTACAACAGATTGACACTGCTAACAGAAACCATTACAATACAAATATGCATCTACCAAATACTAGCAAATGCCAAAACAAGCCATCAAAATCAAAAAATGACACGACAAACAAATAGCATGAAAGCATTAAGCCTCACCAGTTGGCTGAACAGGTGGATCATCCACAACATTAGAAGCCACAACAGGGATCCTCTCCTGGCCATTGCTGATATCCTTACACACCAAACTAAGAAGCAATGGAGCTTATTAGACTCAAGTTAAAACATAGAATATTGTTAAGGATAAAATAGAAAACTGTCAGGCTCATACTCCATAAGATAGAAAAAATTCAATATCACGGTAAAAGGAAAAAATCACAAAAATGACCAATTTATTCTAAAACTATTTTGGGTAAAAAAGAGACTAATGCAGCAGGGCCATACCCACGTAACTCAGATGTGCTTTGTGGAATTTGGCCACGACTAAAACGAACCTGCTCCCACAAAGTATGAACACCATGCATACTTAGAGGATATGATATATTGAAAAACCAGCATTGTAATGTCTGATACTGACTAAAACACTCCCAGAACAGTTCCCAGATATGTGCTCATACAAGGGAACAGTGTCCAGTTGAATCTAATACAATACCCCATTGTGTCTAAACAAAATGAACAGTGTTTGTCCAGATAAACAAAAACAAACCAATTTATGGAAGGAAATATAACCAACCTGATTTGTTGTCAATACCGGCTGCCCTGTAAGACGCCTAAGACGGTATTTAAAAACAGTAAAACCAGACAATCCTTTCTCAGCCCAGTACTTAACAACCTGCGATAAGAAAAGCACTTTGCATAGTCATCTCACAGAGTTTATCCAGCATGATCCATGTGTTCATTATGAGTTCAAGAAAATTACATAGATAAGAGATTTGAATTTGGCCATCAAGCACATAGTAAAATTTCAGCCATGTGCATCACCAGCCCTAAATAATAAAAATTCTTCGGATGCCAATATAGAAACCTAACTGTCCCAACCAACCCTTCAGGTCATTGGTACATATTTTCTTTCCTCAGTTCAATGAAAAAGACATTTATGAGCCATATTGATCAGAATGGCAGTTCTAGACAATTTTTATACAATAAAATTAGGTTTGCAGGGGATGTAGCTTCCCCAGTGCTGATGTAGAGGGTTTAGAAAGCATACAACACATCGTTGTTTTTTAATATGAATACAGTAATGTAGGTATTATCTGATATCAATATAATGCACAGGAGGTTCTCCCACCTTTTATTGATAAAAATTTAAAAAGAATCTCATTTGTAACAAAACTTTATAATTGTTACAGTTATATCCATGTCTATTTTGTTCATTTCCTTTGCAAAATATATCACTTTAATGGCATACAATGTTTATACAACTTTGTGCGTTGAATGCCAGATTGCCAATAAATTTTGGATCTTATCCAGGAAATAAGAAGACAGCCAATAAATTTTGGATCTTATCCAGGAAATGTGAAGGCAGATACATGCTCCACATTATATCTCCCCTATCAACACTGGTTTGACTAGCATGACTTATAACTCCCATACACAATTTCTAATATAGACAACAAGTTACTATCACTTACTTCCGACTCAGGGAGGAATATGCAATTTCCACCAACCTTTCAGTATGACATTGGTACTGTTATATAAATTAGAGTTCCCAAAAATCAATACCTGTCTTGTCAAGATTCTACTGATTTTTTCTTTCTTGTGTATAAATTAAAATGTAACAGAAATCCCACAAAAACATTTATTTTGATATGGCCAGCAATTGAAGGAATACAACATACAACTAAGCAATATTCATAGTAACACTATTTGAATCATAGGACTTTAACTCTGAATGAATTTACCTGGTACAAACCATCATATGTGTAGACCTTCCCCGTATAGCTGTTTTTTGAATCATGCCCACGAATTACTCGAACTGGAGTTTTTTGGTAGATACAATTCTGGAAACACATGGCAATAATTAGCCTCACAAGAATGCAGTTAGTCCTACACGACAAATTTTCATTCAGAACACAGCTATCAATAATCTATGACAAAATAGAGATAAACCAAATGTTAACGGAGGTTTTCTTTCCATGGATCTTTCTACCGATGCTAATGTGGAACATGTTTGTAAATCTTTTACAAAGTTAAAAAAAATTGGCTTCAGCCTATTCTTTATCAACAAAAAAAATTACACAAGGACACATCCCCTATGCTTTCCCAGCCATTCCATCTCTTGGACATTATAGAAATGCGAAGTTGGCTAGGAAACCTCCACATGTCATCCCCATTAGCCGCTCTGTATGTTCATTTTGACATTTGGTGTGTAGCAACTCAATAGGACTTGGTTTACTTTAAATTTATATTTGTTAGAAGTTCCGAAATTTTCTTTTTATTCTTTATTTTTTGTTACTTTTGTATGAAAAGTCCCCTTTTCTTGAGGCATGAGAGAAACTTCCAAACATCCCTATGTTTCTGTAAGCCTCAAATGGGAGCTCGTAAAACCCAGTCCAAGAGCCTCCATGTATGGAAAAATTAGAATGTACTATATTATCTATCAAAAATCTGTAAGTTATCTACATTAACAAAGTAGTTGTGAGAAAATTCTACAAAACAATCTAGAAGCATGCAGCAAAAACTATTTCGGAATTATGAGCACAGAGTCCACACATAACTAAAACAAAATTTGTGGGCAAACTTTTTCACTAATAAAAAGTAATATGAAATTGTTTAATTTGTGCACCGTATACAAAGTCAAACTGTGTACCTTTAATGCCAAATTGCCACGTGTCATCTCTTGGTCTTTTATTTGATGTTTTTTCCCAAGTAAATCGTGGCCACCTTGACCCGTATAAACCACACTCTCAGCATTATCAACATCATCTTCATATTGCCCTGAGAGTACTATCGCAACAGCAAGTGGAAATCTATAACCTTTGTACTCTTCCTAGCAAATTTTACAAAAGCAAAAACAAACTGTTAAAAAAAATTTGAGTATAGGTCAACCAATGATAAAACAGTGGATTTTCATCTATATTTTATATTTACTTTTAGGTATCTGGACGTATTTCACATAGACTGTACCTCATAGGTTATTGATTTAGTGACTCTAATTAAAGAGATCAGTATTTCAGAACTTTTAACTGCATGAAACCACATAAAACACAAAGATGGCAATCATAGAGATGCATTCACCAAATTTCTTGTGGAAAAACCTTTCAGGTAAAACACCCCGGCACAATAACTTTCATCAACGAAAATGGGCAGCAACCCTGATTACAAAAGTGAACAACAAGTCATAGAGAACACTTCTACAAAACTCATTGACTACCGTACTTAGTCATTTAGCCTCGCACACCTACCATTCTGCAGCACAGAAAGAAATCAATAACCATGCTCTACCCAAACAAATCCACGCTGAAAATTATCTTTTCACTACCAATTGCACATGACTCTCAATTACACAGCTACATAATAAAGCCTCCAACACAGGACAATCACCATGATATCATATACTCTGCTCATAGTAATCAAGGTTCTTGCTACACATGTAGTTTCTGTGTTTCAAGGAAAGTACTTGCAGCTGCACCAAAAAAGGCACGGTTTATGAGAAAAGTCCTGCCATTTAGGGATATAGCACTTGCTTCAAAGATCTTTACAGCAAGTTGTAAAGCTTAGATTTGGAGAAAAAAGGTTTTCTATGCTTCCCTTTTCAACATGGAACATTCCTTTGAAATGATAAAAAGAAAAGGCAGCCCACATGAAAGCTTTAATGATTTTCCATTATATTATTTTATAATATTTTAAATTACCTCCCTTTGCTTTTAGCAATTAGTCATATGGGTAGGATTAAAATATTATACTAATGGCGTTGGTGCCAAAGCTGGGACCAGAGTGGCTAGGGTATGCATACCCTAAGCCCACCCTTCCTTGGCGTGATCTTCCTGTGGCTTATGGGGCTGTGCGGCTTCCTTGCCACCAATTGTGGGTGGTTGCTGCTGCGTGGAGAGGGGGGAGGTGTGATTTCAGGAGCTAGTGTGGGCTTTTTTGGGTGGAAGCTTAGGGATCAAGGCCAGCTGGAGTTGGGCCCTGGGTGTGTGGCTTCCGCTCTTTAGCAGTGCATGGTGCATGGTAGATTGTTGCTGTCCAGAGGTAAGGGGATTTCGGATTTTGGTGATAGGGTTTCTTTGGGTTTTGGTCATGGGTTAACTAGAGATCCTTGCATCTCAAATTTTACCCATTGATATGGAGATGGTCGATTCCTCTATGTTGATGCAAATGGGAGCTAAGGGCCAGGCTGATAATCTCCCAACTGGGGTTAATGCTTCATTTTTGAAGGGTTTTATTCGAATCAAAAAGGTGAATGGGCGTCTAGAGAGATCAGATGATCGACTAGTATTAGTTAGTCAACCTGAGTAGATTTCAGAGGATGTAGAATACTGGAGCAAGCATCCGCTCATTTGTAAGTTTTTGGGTCTTTGTCTCTCTCTTCTTGTGTTGGAATCATTGGCGCATCAGATTTGGAATCATGAGCGGGATATGGAGATTCTCCTAGCTGCCAATAACTATTTTCTAGTTTTTTTTTTAATATGACAGACAACAATAAGGTGTTTGAAGGTGGTCCATATTTCTTTAACCAAGTAGGTCTTCTTATCAAACCCTGGCATGTAATGTGTCGTACCCGCTTAAACCTTTTTAATCAATGTGCCAACTTCAGAAGAGAGGTCGTACGGTCTATAGAATGTTGGGTATAAATCGCTCTAATTCCACAATCGGATTTGGCTGAGGAGCAAGGATGGTGATCAAACTAGAAGTATTGATTTGCAAGAAACAACACGTCTATACAGTGTGTTTGGGGGATGCCAAGTCCGTACGTTGCCTCAAAGTGAGTGTCGTATGGTGATCCTAAGAAGGTCGTACGGGTATAAGGAAGTCCGTACGGAAGATGGGCCTCAATATGTCGTACAGGGTATGCTATCGCCGTATGGTGGTATGTGAATATCGTACGATGGCCTAGCAAGCCGTATAGTCTTGGAATGGGCTAGGTGTACGGTAAAACAGTCCGTACGAGGTGTGTTCAGGAGCAAGGAAAGTCGTATGGTAGCTTGGATAACTCATACGATTAGAGTAGGATGCAATAAGGTGACTTAGTGGGAATTTCAGAGACGTATGGACAGAAAGAAGATGAGGGAAGTCAGGACAGATGGAGAGTGGAGCAGAATGGGATTCACACACAGTGACAGGAAACCAACGTTGCAAGCACATACACAGAATGTGGACTAAACTACACAACTGGAAGGAGAGAGTCGAATGCAAATATTGATTATCACCAGAAGATAATGCCAGATACACAGAGATGAGCACCAACAGAATAAGGTGAGGGCTGAGTCCCACCGAAACCGCGCCAGCCAAATGAGGAAGGTCTTTCACTTTCGAAATGGCGAACAATGCCGAACTCAAACAGGAATCCACAGTATAGAGAGATATAATCCAAAGCATGCCTACAGACTACTACGAGCCGTGCTTAAATATCCGTAGGGAAAAACTTTCCGAGGGTGTACAAAGTTAGCCGACGACGACACAAACCACGAAAACAAAACAAAATTAAATGGGTCTGAGATAAAATAAATCAATCGACCTGTTACAAAGATTAAATCATTTATTTTATAATGAGGACATTACAGTCCTCTCGTCCCAAAATTTGATTGTCCTCAACCAAGTGCAATGCCGGGTGTTGGAGGATGTGCTCACCTTCCCACGTTACGTCGTCCAATGATAGGTGTTGCCAACGTACCAAGTACTCTCTCACGGTGTGGTTCCGCAGGACCTTTTCACGCACTTTGAGAATTTCAGCAGGTTCCAGAATGAGCTTCCCTTCCTCATTGAGTGGCGGAAGGTCAGTAGTGACTGTGACGTTTTGCCCAATAGCTTTCTTCAGACATGAAACATGGAAGACATTGTGAATGCGGCTACCCTCCGAAAGGTCCAGTTCGTACGCTACCTCACCAATGCGACGGATCACACAACAGGGAACATAAAAACGTGGCTTCAATTTCTCCTTTCTTGTTCCCTTTAATGAAGACTGTCGATATGGCTGAAACCGGAGATAGACCAGATCCCCTACTTCAAAACTCCTCTCTATCCGATGTCTGTCGGCATACACCTTCTGTCGATTTTGTGCCTGCTACAGGTTTTCTTTCAAACTCCTCAGTATGTCCTGTCCCTCCTAAAGCCAATCCTTCGCCCTTGGAGCACGACTGTCACCCAGAACTATGTTTATGAAGGAGAGGGGTTCGTGCCCGTACAGAG
Source organism: Cupressus sempervirens (assembly GCA_028749045.1). Lineage (NCBI taxonomy): Eukaryota > Viridiplantae > Streptophyta > Pinopsida > Cupressales > Cupressaceae > Cupressus > Cupressus sempervirens. The sequence continues at coordinate 440,614,693 of CM053791.1, forward strand.
CTTTGAACAGCGCCATCCCGATCAATATGTGATACGTGGTATTGTAGCAATACTCCCCAAGATGGATCCATCTTACCCACGCACGTTGTTGTGCCGAGACGTAGTTCCGTAGGTAGCCTTCGAGCTATTTGTTCACAATTTCCGTTTGGCCATCCATCTACGGGTGGGAACTCGTGCTTGGTGATAATTCTGTCCCTGCCATCCGAAACAATTCTGTCTAGAAGATACTGACAAATCATCCATCCTGATTACTGACGATGTTTCGAGGTAACCAGTGCAAGCGAAAAACTTCTCTAAAAAACAATTTGGCGACTTGTGCAACCTAAAGATCTAAGGGGATGGCAAAGAAGTGAGCATACTTTGTCAATTTGTCAACCACCACGAAGATGCAATCCTTTCCGTTCGCCCTAGGAAGACCTGTTATGAAGTCCATTGATACACTTTCCCACTTATGTTCAAGAATCGGCAAAGGCTGTAACAATCTAGCAGGAAGAGTGTGTTCGGATTTGTTCTGTTGGCAAACCATACATTCTCTCACATGCTGCAACATGTCCCCTTTCAGTCCCTTCCATGAAAATCTCTCCTGCATACTTCTGTAAGTTTTAAGGAAGCCGAGATGTCCAGCCAAAGGGGAGTCGTGCACTTCCTTCAAGATCTTCTGCTTCAGTTTGGATTTTGGCACTAGGTAGATCCAATCTTTATAATAGATGATATCATTCACCACCCTGTACCGATCATCGTGGATGTGACCATCCATTATCTCACAGGCAAACGTACTCTTGGAATATTCTACCAACAATTGTGCCTTCCAGTCAGCTAAAATCTGTTCTAGCGAGCAGATGGTGGGTTTTCGAGACAAGGCATCTACAACAACATTGTTCTTTCCTTTTACATAATCAATGTGAAAATCAAAAGACTGGACTTTGCTTACCCATTTTTGTTGTCGTTCGTTTAAGTCTCGCTGCCCCAGGAAATATCTCAAGCTGTTGTAATCTGTACGAACAACAAACTTGGCACCAACCAAATACTGCCGGAACTTGATTAATGCATGTACGATGGCCAACATTTCTTTATCGTAAATAGAGTACAGGCGTTCTGCTGATGTAAGCTTCCTACTCCCATAGGCGATGGGGTGTCTATCCTGCATCAGAACCGCTCCAATGCCCTCCTCGGATGCATCGCATTCCAAAATGAATGGTCGAGTGAAGTCAGGCAATGCAAAAACCAAGCAAGTGCTCATGGCCTCTTTTAGCTTATCAAACGTGAGTTGTGCTTCTTCATTCTACTGGAAAGCCCCTTTCTTCGTTAGATCCATTAAAGGTGCACTAAGCTGAGAAAAACCTTTGACGAATCTCCTGTAGTAACTGCATAATCCAAAAAACCCTTGCAAATCCATGAGTGATTTTGGGGGAGGCTAGTCAAGGATAGCCTGAATCTTCTTCTGATGCACTTGAACCCCATATTGACTGACGACATGCCCCAAGTACAATATCTCTATCATACCAAACTCACATTTGGACTATTTGGCAAATAGGAATTGTTCCTCCATGATACATAGAACTTCGTTCAGATGCTTCAGGTGCTCCTCCCATGTCCTACTATAAATAAGAAGATCATCAAAGAATACCAATAGATACTCACGCAACTGTTTATCGAAGATGCGGTTCATGCATGATTGGAATGTAGCGAGTGTGTTGGTTAACCTGAACGGCATGACCAAGAACTCATAGTGTTCGTATGGGCAACCAAAAGCCGTTTTCTCCACATCCTCTTCCTTCATTCGAACCTGATGGTATCCGGAACGGAGATCTATTTTTGAAAAATAGACCACGCCATGTAGTTCATCCAGCAACTCATCTATTCTCAGGATGGGGTACCTGTTCTTTATTGTCCTTTTGTTTAGCGTGCGATAGTCCACACACATGCACATCGTTCCATCCTTTTTGACCAACACCACGAATGACACAAACGAGCTAGAACTGGGACGGATCCATCCTTTCTCAAGCAACTCCAGAATCGTCCGTTCAATCTCATCCTTGAATTTCTTGGGGTGGCAGTACAGTGTGGTTATGACTGGTTTTGCCCCTAATTCCAACTCTATTGTGTGTTCGAACCCCCAATGCAATGGTATGCCAGGTGGAATATCCATGAAAACTTTTTCATGCCTACTTAAAATATCCTAAAGCTCATCATCCTGTATAGGTGTTTGGTGCCCCTTCATAAGTTCCGCCGAGATAAAACAATGCGCAGCCCACTCAACATCATTGTGCCGCAAAACTGCCTCCATCCGATGCGCAAAAACTTCCTTTGGACCTTCATTTGCCATCCCTCAGAGGACAACCTTCTTTCCATCAACCACAAAAGTGAAGTCCATTCGCTTGAAACTCTGAGTGTACTCATCAAGCGTCTCCATCCACTGTATGCCAAGAATGACTTCCATGTCGGTGAGATCCACTATGAAAAAGTCCTCCATCACCGTGTGATTCGCCATTGTGATGCTCAGCTGAGGAACAAGTTGCGTGCAAGGCAAGAAAGCCCCTCCAACAACCTTGACCTGAAAGCCTGTGTGTGCTTCCGTAGGGAGACTTCTTTGCTTCACCAAGGATGAGTTTATGAAATTCAAAGTAGCTCCACTATCCAACATCACCATGACCCTTTGTCCTTGAAGGGTACCCCACACACGAAAAACTATGCACCTTGGACTGCCAACCAATGCAATGGATCCCCCGCACTGTACCAAGGCGACAATCCTCTTCGAACGGTTTAAATTGGCCATGTTGGTGTCACTGCTAGGTTGGATATCCTCCACTGGCATTTCCTCTTGTTCGTGTTTGTCCTCATCATTAGATACTACCTCAATGTAATGGATCTTCCCCTCCCCGAGGCATTGATGGCCAGGCTCCCAAGGCCCCTTGAAATTGAAACACAACTTCTTCCTTCGGAGTTCTTGTCGGGATGCTTCATCCAATGACGGCTTCTTGGGCAGAGGTTTGTCCCTCGAAAACATCGGCGATTTCGGATGTGAGTGACTCCGAGAGGATAAGGATGATGCCAACGACAATGCCATGCTTCATGCCTTACTGATCGCTTCCATCAGGGTTGACGGATTGAATCCCTTCACCCAACCCTTCAGTGGTTCTGCCAGCCCGTCCATAAAGAGCACGACCCACCTTCTTTGGAAGATGTCTGTGACCAACACAAAAAGTCTCTGAAATTCCGCAATGAACTGATCTACGGATCCGGTTTGCCTCAGTTGCGCTAGCTCTTTGAAATTGAGCTCGAGGTCTTTCCCATCGAATCATTCTCTTAATCTCTCCATAAATTCTGTATAGGTCTTTATTTGATCATGCCCTAATGTGATGGTGCCATGGTGCCACCATTCGTGCGCAACTCCTTCCAAGTGCAACGCGACAAATTTGATAGCTTCTTCTTTAGGCATATGATTCAGCTAGAAGTAGGTATCGGCTTTCATCACCCACGCCTGTGATGGAAGGGAACCCGATCCGTCAAATGGAGACAGATTCACCTTACTCAATTTTCTCCTGAGATCACCATTATAGTATCCTCCTCTGTTTCCGCCTCCCGAGTATCTCATCCTTAGATTTGCGTAATCTTTGTAGAAAATATCCTCTTCAAGGTTTGCATTCCTCCAGTCCTCTCTTATCTCTTCGAAAGTTGGTAGTCTCTCTCTGTGATGTGCTTCCGTTCGTGGTGGGAAAGTCGGCATGGAAGGTCAAGAGCATGTTGGCTGAGGGTGTGGTTTACCTGATACTAAGTCCATGCGGTGCCCATTTTGTTCACCAGATATATTTTTCTCCGCCAACTTCTTGAGGGTTTCCCCCATGAGTCGCTGCGTATCCATGATTTGTGCCTGATTCCGGGCAAGTTCCCTTAGAAGTGCCACAAGTTCGGCGCTCGTCAGTTCCCGTTCATCAGCCATTCAATCAACAGAATGCGTCCTTCTCCTCTTCCGGCTATAAACTCTCATTCACCATCCACAAGCTAGCAGAATCAAAGCTCTGATACCACTATAATGTGCCATACCCGCTTAAACCTTTTTAATCAATGTGCCAATCTCAGAAGAGAGGTTGTACGGTCTATAGAATGCTGGGTATAAATCGCTCTAATTCCACAGTCGAATTTGGCAGTGGAGCAAGGATGGAGATCAAACTGGAAGTATTGATTTGCAGGAAACAGCATGTTCGTACAGTGTGGTTGGGGGATGCCAAGTCCGTACATTGCCTAAGAGTGAGTGTCGTATGGTGATCCTAAGAAGGCCGTATAGGTATAAGGAAGTTCATATAGAAGATGGGCCTCAATATGTCGTACGGGGTATGCCACAACCATTCGGTGGATATTATTGTCGTATGGTGGTATGTGAATGTCGTACGGTGGCCTAGCAAGTCGTACGGTCTTGGAATGGGCTGGTCGTACGGTAAAACAGTCTGTACAGGGTGTGTTCAGGAGCAAGGAAAGTCGTACAATAGCTTGGATAAGCCGTACGATTAGAGTAGGATGCAATACGGTCACTTAGTGGGAATTTCAGAGACGTATAGACGAATAGAAGATGAGGGAAGTCAGGACGGATGGAGAGTGGAGCAGAATGGGATTCACACACAGTGACAGGAACCCAACATTGCAAGCACATACACAGAATGTGGACTAAACTACACAACTTGAAAGAGAGAGTCGAATGCAAATATTGATTATCACCAGAAGATAATGCCAAATACACAGAGATGAGCACCAACAGAATAGGGTGAGGACTGAGTCCCATCGAAACTGCGCCAGCCAAATAGGGAAGGTCTTTCACTTCCGAAATGGCGAACAATGTCGAACTCCAACAGGAATCTGCAATACAAAGAAATATAATCCAAAGCATGCCTACAGACTACTACGAGCTGTGCTTAAATACCTGTAGGGAAAAACTTTCTGAGGGTGTACAAAGTTAGCCGACGGCGACACAAACTACGAAAACAAAACAAAATTAAATGGATCCGAGATAAAATAAATCAATCGACCCGTTACAAAGATTAAATCATTTATTTTATAACGAGGACATTACATGGCACATAAGATTTAATTCTGCTGAGGAGATCCCCTCTCGGGTACCAGTATGGGTTTGCCTACCAAGGCTACCTTTGGAATTTTGGAGAGAGGATATTCTCCACTTGATCTCACTATTGCTTGGGAAACCCATAGGTTCGGCTACACAAACTCAAGATCGTAAGGTAATTTTTTATGCGCGGATCTGTGTTGAGGTTGATCTTAATAATCCCCTACCAAACTCTATGGAAATTTCCTTGGGCCTTACCTCATGGGTTCAACGATTAGACTATGAGACCCTAACTTTAGATGCAGGATATGTCATGAGTATGGGCATTTACAACGTAAGTGTCCTCGAAATAAATTCTCTCAACCATTGGTTTCTATTGCTCCGGACCCTAAGGATGAAAAGGGTAAGGCCCCTTGCCGGAGGGATATGCAAACAAGGAAGGATTTGTCCTAGTTAAGCCTCGCAACAAAGGAAAAGGGAAGAAGAGAACTTGGATGGATAGATAGAATGATGGCACTTTTAATCAGTTGATCTGCCCTCGGGGGGCTGGATCTCATCAGGGGACCCAAGCAAGGGAGGTAAGGAGTCTAGCCCAGTTACCAAAAGAGAAACAAGGTCCACCAATTCTTTTGGATGAGCCATCTTAGGGGAAGGATTGTAGTGTCCTCGTAGGGGCACAACCTGGGGGCAATTCAAATAACACTACTTCTATTCTCCTTGTCTAGAAAGGGATGCCAGATAACACAAGAGGTACCAAAGCTGCTTCCACTTTAGGTTTGCAGCAATAGCCTTTTAAAAAAGGGTCCTCAGAGAAGTCTTCCAAGAGCAGAAGGAACACTGACTAAGAGAAGGTTAAGATGATGGGGGAGACATTAGTTGAGTCAAGGTTTGTGAAGCCCATTGATTCCCACTTCTCTCAACCTTCTAAATGATTATTCTCTCTTGGAATGTGAGTGGGTTGAACAGCATCCCTAAACAAAAGGTTGTCCGTAGATTGATAGAATCTCATTCTCCAGATATTGTTTTCATTCAGGAAACTAAGCTTATAATTGATGGTTTGGATAGCTGCGGGCCAAAATTGTGGCCCCATGGTAGCTGGCAGGGAGTGGGTACTCAAAGTAGATATGGTGGAATTGCCTGTCTCTGGAATCCAAGGAAGGTGACTCCTCTATGGTGGATTTCGAGTAGGTCTTCTATCTCTTTGATTGCTTCCCATTTTCAGACTAGAGAAAGCTGCATGTTTTCTAATATTTATGCTCCTAATGATTTGGTGGGTAAATCTTTTATGTGATCACACATTACCTTTGTTCGTTCCTTAGATCCTTTCCTCCCTTGGATTGTAGGGGGGGATTTTAATGTTGTTACTAGTATAGAGGAAAAGAGAAGTGAGGTAGCTCGGTTGGGCCCTTCTTCAAATATGCTTAGAGATAATATTGATTTCTTGAATCTCGTTGATATTAAACCTGGCAATGGTACTTTCACCTAGAATAACAGAAGGAGCGGGACAGAGGCTATTTTTGAAAGGCTGGATAGGTTCTTAGTTTCTTGCTTTTGGATGGATGTCAGATGGTCTACCAAATCGGAAGTTCTTGATTGGAGAAGTTTTGATCATTGGCCTATTAAGCTTTATGTCACTCCCTTAAAGGCTATTAAAAATCCTTCTTTCAAGTTTCAGCTGATGTGGTTAAGTGATCCCTTTTTGCAAGATCTTATGACAGTTTGGTGGCATGACGGTAGGCCTTCTCATGGTACTACCATGTTCTCTTTCGAGAAGAGGCTTCAACATGTGAAATTTAGGCTTTAAAAGTGGAACAAACAGTGCTTTGGGAATTTACAGGGCCAAAAGTTGGCAGCTCAATCTAGGCTGGACAGCATCACCCGCTAGATTAGGGACGAAGGAATGACTGTGGATTTAATTACTATCGAGTCCTCAGCTTTGAGGGTGTTAGAGGAATGGGAGCTTCAGGAGGAAATTTTTTGGAAGCAAAAGTCGTGTGGATTGGCTGCAAGAGGGAGATAGGAACAGTACTTTCTTTCATAGCACGGTTAAAGCCCACAAGTCTGGCAATTCTATCTCCTCTCTTGTCTCTATTACTAGAGCTCAACTCTCTTCCAAAGAGGATATTTCTCTACAGGCCATTAGATACTTTTCCCAACTTTTCTCTAGGGTGGAAATAATTCCAATGTTAGAGGCAAGGACCATTTTAGATTGCATTCCCCACCGGGTTTCTAATGATATGAACAGGAATCTCTTATGGTCTACTTTGTTAGGTGAGTTGGAGAAGGTGGTTTTTGGTATGAAGAAAGGTAAAACCCCGGGCCCAGATGGTTTTCCCATTGAATTTTTCCAAGAATTCTGGGAGATTATTAAATTTGAACTTCTTGAAGTGATCCAGGAATCACATAAGAACAAACAAATGCTCAATTCTTTGAATGAAGCCTTCTTAACTCTCATACCCAAGAGTGATGGGGCCAACAGTTTGGATCAATTCAGGCCTATTGCTTTGTGTAATGTTACTTACAAAATTATCACCAAACTAATTGTTGAAAGGCTCAAGCCTTATTTGGCTACTTTGATCTCCGAGGAGCACGGAGGCTTTGTTGGTGTTAGACAGATCCTTGATGGGGTTGTAATTGCATCAGAGGCTATCCACTCTATGGCTACCTCCAAGGAAAAGGCCATGTTCATTAAGCTAGATTTAGCAAAAGCATATGATCAAGTTAGTTGGGACTTCTTGAGTAGAATGCTTCTAGCTTTTGGATTTGATGTGGAATGGCTTGATTGGATTCTCAGCTATGTGACTTCCCCCTACTTTTTTGTTCTTATAAATGGAGAACCTACTAAGCTATTTTCTACTTCTGGAGGACTCCGGTAAGGGGATACTCTATCTCCATATCTCTTTATCATTATGGTCGAGGACTTAGGTAGATTTATAAATTTCAAGCTGAACAAGGGCTCATCCATGGGTGGAAATGGAATAATAATCTCCCAACATACTCGCACCTCCAATTCGTAGATGATACTGGACTGATGGCCTTGGCTACAATCAATGAGGCAAGAAACTTCAGAATGATTTTAGACACTTATTTGAAAGCTTATGGGCAGCAAATCAATAAAGGTAAGTCCTCTATTTCATTAGTACTCTGCAACCAATCCAGCATAGGATTGCTAGGATTCTCAGGTGGCATGGGTTGTTGGACCTACTTTCATTATATGGAATCTTTGGCTGAATCGTAATCGCAAGATTTTTTGCAACTCTAGTTTGGGAGTCACTAAATTGTGGCAGATGATTTTGAGCAGACTCCAAGGAACTATTTATGCCAAGTGTGATATGACTGAACATGTGGACCTTGGAGATTATAGTATAGTAAGGAATTTGGGACCAGTGGACAAAGGAATGGTATGCACAAGTGGTAAGAGATCTCAGTCGCTCAAGAGAAAGGTTTGTAGAGTTGGTTCTCCCTCTACCTCTGACTGGCATCCCTAAAATTAATACTGATGGCTCCTCCCGTGGGAACCCTGGACAGGCAAGTATTGGGGGTACTGGCAAAGTTAAGGATGGTGAAGTTACCTTTCTTTTCTCTATTTATAAAGGAGTTCATTCTAATAAACTGATGGAGGCCCTTGCCATTAAGTTGGTTGTTGAGCAGGGATGTTCTTTGGGATGGAGGAAGATTATTTGTGAGTCAGATTCTCAGATTGTTGTGGATATGATAAACAACCAAAGTGTTGACGATGTTAACTGGCAGTTAGCCTCTACTATTAGAGAGATTTTGTATCTGAGTAGTCATGTGGATTGGGCCTCTTTTTGTCATATTCCTAGGGAATGGAATGGAGTGGCTGAAGTTTTGGTAAAATGGGCGTCCGAGAAAGGAGTTGGCTGGGATATTGCAGGAAAGGATGGGCTCCCTGCTGATTATACTGGAATTTTTTAGCAGTTAGTGGAAAAGGATAGGATTTAATTGTTATTGTGGTTGTTTTTGGTTCTGTTGGGCCTAAGGCCTTGTGTATTATTTTCGCTCTGATTGAATAAATTTTTACCCCTTTTTTCTCAAGTAGTCATATGGGTAAGTGCTAAAGTCAGTGAGTGGCTACTATTTAGCCCTCGCTCACATGGGCACGGTATAAATTATTTTGTGAGTAGTGAAATGTACAGCCCCCCAGGGCTTAAATAGCTTTGAAAAAAGCAGGTAATTTTTTCAGGTGCAATATCTTGATTATCCAAAGGCCTTTTTAATATTTTTTAGTAAAGTGTACATTTCTGTACTATTCACAATGGTGAAATCAGATTTCAGTTTCAAAGCCTGCAAGTAACATTTTTCCAGCCATCTTTTTACGTTACTATATTGCTTTCAAGGTTCTACTTTCAATATTGTAATTTTAATTAAGTTTTTTATGTATTCAGTTTTGTTTTGTTAGCATGAGATTTTCTTTCTCACATATAAAAGCAAAACTCAAAACAAAATTCTTCTTCCATTTCTTTATTTTTCCTCTTTCAGAAATGTGTCATTTAAGTGGGAACCACAGCAGTGCTACTGTACTCTCCCATGTCACTCAGCTTCCATGTATCATCAGGTATTTCGTATTTCAAAAGGTTTGGAATATTGATGCAATTACTCTTCTATTTCAACATGCTTTCACTTATAAGGAAGAGTAGCATAATGTACAATTATGCTGTCAGAATAATAGGTACACTGAAAGGCAAGAGGGGTAAGTTGTAGTGTTAGGGATTTTTCTAGGAGTGATAATGAAAATCCTTAAAACATTTGAAATTTCTCACTTGGCATGTGAGCACTATGGATCAGTTGATTCTCCTTGGCAATCAATTAGAATCTGTTTGAAAGAAGATGCAACACAAACACTCTATCATTAATACACGTGTTTCGAGACATCAACCAAGATCCAATTACAGTTTAGTTGCCTAGAGACAATTTGATATAGTAACAATGTAGTTTGAAATGTTAGAAAGCAAGAGCATTGTTATTGAAGTATGTTGTTGCTCCCATTAGAAAGTAACTCATTAAGTGTGGCACACCACATGAGAGTTCAAATGAATTGCAAAAGATCTATAAGATTAGTGGGACATGCCAGTTCATAAATTTGACTATGATGATTAGTAACCTCAAAGTTGATGAGCAAAAATAAATAATGTTTTATTTACAATTGTCAATTATCTTTTAGGATAGACTTTCCTGAATATTCTGTATTCATGCTTTAATGGCTGTAAGTCCTATCCTCTTAGTTGTCGCTCTTATCTTCTTCAAACAAAGCACAATATGTTAATTTTCATTATTGTTCTCCACGTGAATATTTAATTCGAGGAGGAAGTAATGTTGATTTGAATCATTGATTACTAACGTGAATTAGCAACTGCCAATTAGCCTAACTGTTTGAAATGATAAATTTGAGGTTGCTTCACTGTTTCCTAGTTTATTTGCATGGCAGGAATAGGATAGGTTTATTGTCTCACAGTCAAAGTATGCTACATATTTGTTGACAAAATTCAAGATTTAATAAGCTAAAGTTGCCAAAACTCTCTGATCCTAGTAGTCTCTTGACAACAAATATATGGATGGACAAGGTACTTCATAGTGAAACATGGTTCTCTTTGTCATTGAATTGATACCATGTTTATGCAGGAGCCACAAAGTAGTCACATGAATGTTGCAAAAAGTATCTTGGGATATGTGAAGAATACTCTGGATGTTGTATGTGAGTTCTAGTGAGGAGATGAATGCATTCCCCAGGGTGACACAAATTCAAATCAGGCAGGAGATTGTCATGACATGAAGTCTATGTGGGACTATATCTTCAAGTTGGGATATGCATTAATCTCATGGACTTCCAAGAACCAGACAAGTGTTTCACAATCAACAACAGATGTAGAGTTAGGGGTCATAATGTTAGTGTTAATGAAGTGGGGATGTTACCATGTGATTGAGTATTCAGACTGTCAATTAATGAAGTCAGTGTTACCTGATGTACTCATTTTTTTAATTAGGTCGTCAATATTTTATAACTTTTTCTTCAACAACACATGTCCCAAGTGAAATATTTTACACCCTTTCTTCAATAACACAGGTCCTATGGTAAGTGCTTTCCTAACAAAAACCAACAAAAGATAAAGAATATTAAGAAGAAGAAAAAAAATATCATGCACTTGACAAAATGAGCAATTGAAATGCTGTTGGAGCGTGTTTAGATTGAAGTGCTGTTACAGCAAGCATATTTTTTGCATTAAAAGGTTGCAATTGCAATCAGGTCTGTTCTATTTTGGCTCCTATGATAAAAAAGCATGTCCATTATAATTTGGAATTCACAATTGTAATCTACGACTATCATCAATGTATTTTGATTTTGTCTAGCAAGAAAAATATCCATAACAGTCCAGATGGTTTTGGAAGTTAAGGTGGATAAACTTACCATTCTTTCAAAGCTTTTTCCCATATAATCTATCCCATTTAGCCAGTGACTGTGAAAGCCAATAGCAATCATCTCACAGCGTGAAAAAAAATGATCTCCAACATTGACACCTGCATCCACCAAATGGAATAGATTAGACTAAATTAGGATTAAGATCTGTAATAAATAGTCACCAATGAAACATATTGATATCATAAAAGAATAACAAAACAAACAGTGTAGTTACAACATACCAGGGATATGACCTGGTCGCTTTGTCGGGAAAAGAATTTCATTTGTCATAAGCATCTGTTAGTTCAGACCTAAACTTATTAGCACTTTTTTTATGGGAAAAAATGAAAAATCTCATTTGTTACTCTAATCACAGTTACATAGTATCTATTCGAATTCCCAAGAAGTGCAGACCCTGTTTCAGGAATGGCAAAAATTTTGCTCAATTTTTGGGATTGGAGGGGAATTGCGAGGAACAGATATTCAAAAAACTACTTATCTAATTATCCAAACTGTTGGAGTGAATAGGGGTGTCAACTAACTACTTACACTATTAGGTATCTTCACATCCTAACACTTAAGTTTAAGAACGGTACACATAGGATACTAATCACCTTGTGCACAATATCATAAGAGTAGGACACTTGTCATGATTTTGTATCTCACCTTGGCCTATGTCATCAAGGGCATATCTTTGTAACCGTGTGTTCATGTCCATTTTGTATGTGTTCTGTGATAGAAATACACTCTATTCAACTTATATTGATCTTTTGAGTATATTGTGATTTACATTAGGCATTGGATCTTGGGTGGCTATCTACATAACGTAACATTACATGGAAGGACAAAAATTTGAGTGCCTTTAGTTAGTCTATAGGAGATCTTGAATGCAGATCTAGTATTTTCTTGAAGCATTGAGTATGCTCTTCTCTTACATCCTCGGATGAACTGCAAAATCGGGAATGTGTGATAGAAACGTCAATTTCTAATAGTGCTCCTCTTTTGGCTTGTATTCTAGATAATTGTGGGAGATCGGTGCATCAAATCTGAGCTCACCATCGCATCTAGAGTTGTAATGTTTCCTACTGGAACATAAATGTTGCCTGGTGGCTTGGACTGCACTTGGAAATGGCAATTTACTTCTCTGTAATGTCTCCTACCAGGATGTTGCCAATTCCCAATGATTAATATACATCAATATGCATTTAAATTGGATTTAACTAAGAAACTGTTATCCTCAATTTTGACATCTCAAAATTGGGGCAACCCTATGCAATTTTCTTATGGATTTGTAAGTGGATCCTATATGTTTTCAATGCATCGATAAGGCATTGTGAAGGAAAATTTTCATCCTTAAGTTGTTCTTCATTATCAGTGCATGCTTTTAAGGGTTTTCATCATCAATCACCTTATTGCTTGTCTAGAAAAGTTTTTCTCCTTTGACTGCAAGCGCTTCATTTTTGGAAACCTTCAACTCTTTTCTTTTTCTTTTTTTTTTGTTTATACACTTAGTTTTTTATTTTGTTTTTCCCTAGGATTATAGCCCATGAAATTCTACTTGTTCTAAGCTATCTCATACCTTAAACCAAAGTAACGAGAATCACCATAAAATCGCCTGAATCGGCGATTCAGCGATTAGATTCAGCAATGGCGATTTTTTTGGAGTCGGAAATCGCCATTGCCGATTTCTTCAAGTGAATCGCCTGAATCGCCGATTCAAGCGATTCAGGCAAAAAATCGCATGAATCGCCTGGAAAAATCGGCAGGAATCGCCCGCGGCCAATAAAGTATAGAGTTGTAAAATTTTAAAAAATTGCTTGGTTTTTTTACTTTGTTTTTGACCATTTCTCTTTGTTATAACCCTAAAGGGCCTTCTATTTATTTAACATGAGTAGAAGAGAGGAAAAGTGAGAGAGAAGAAGAGAAAAGAAAAGCCATAGGTTTCTAACCGGCAAGAAGAAAGAGCACAAAAGAGATCAGCAATCCATTTGGGGAGGCCATCAATTGCATTGGGAGCATTAGGGAGCCAATCTCAACACTCCTCAACTCATTTGCAAGAGGTAAGTGCTCTTTTTTTTTTTTGCATGTTAGTGTATTATGCATTTTTTGTTAAATTTTTATAGTTTTCAAGATTTTTAGTTTAGATCTTGAATGTTCTTTATTTTTACTAAGTTGCAAACTATGGTTTGTTGTTTTGTAGCTTTTATTAGCTTCAAACTTTGATATTTTACATATAAATTTTTATTGCAGCAGCCTTTGCTTTCATTTTTTGCAAATTCGCAATGGGTAGAAAAGATGAATGTTGGAAATATAACGAAGAGTTTCCTGGAAGAACCAAATATCAAACAAAATGTATTTTTTGTAAAGAAAAAATAACTTCTGGGGGTATTTATAGATTGAAATACCACATTGCTGCTATACCTGGACACGATGTTACAATTTGCACTCACCAAACTCCTGAGGCAAAACGCACTTGCTTAATGGCATTAGAAAAAATTGAAAAAGACAAAGCCAATAGGAAAATGCAACTTGAAGGGTTAAGGGGTATTGGCTCCCATGTTCCCGCATCCGCATCTGCAACCGCATCCACATCTGCATCTGCATCAGCTTCTGCATTTGTAGGTTGTGTTGGAGAGGGTTCTTCTAGGCCTCCTTTTTATCCTAGTTCTTCTGCTCGTGCTAGTGCTAGTCGGTCACATACTGAGACAGAGTCCCACACCAACCTATTGCAGCCTAGAGTGCAGAAAAACAGAATGGATAGTTACTTTGTGCCCCGCACTACTCCTGGTTCCCAACCCACGCTTGAGGGCATGGGTTTGAACAAAGAAATTCATGATGCTGCCAGAAAGGAGATATGCAAATTTTGGTACTTTTGCAACATTCCATTTATTGCAGCCAAGTAATTGATTCTTTTTTCGTTGTTTTCTTTAAAGTTAAAATTAAAAGTAAAAGTAAAACTTTAATTATATTTACTTGTTTTATAATTTGAGTCTTTGACATCTAAATTTTTATTTGTGACAGGGCTCCTTATTGGCAGAACATGATAGACGCGGTTGCTACTAGTGGTCCGGGGTTTAAAGCCCCAACTGAGGCTGAGTTGAGCGGATACCTCTTGGATGAGATGGTAGAGGACATGAGGGCTGAGCTCGAAGAGAACCGAAAGGAGTGGATTGCAAAGGGTTGCACCATCATGACTGATGGTTGGACAGATAGGAGGAATAGAACACTCCTCAATTTTCTTGTATCCTGTGGAGGTAATTGATCATTCTACTTTCCTACATACATAATTGTAAATTTTGATTTGTTGAATGCTAATTTGTTGATGATCCATTTAATTTTAATATTCTAATTCGTTGTTTTGTTACTTGTAGGATATACCATGTTCATCAAATCCATTGATGCTTCCGCACATGTAAAAAATGCCACATACTTATGTGAGGCTATTGAGGAAGTCATAGCAGAGGTGGGAGAACAAAATGTGATCCAGGTGGTGACGGATAATGCAGCAAGTTATGTTGCTGCAGGTAAACTTTTAACTTTTCAAGTTTTGAAAATAAATTTATTTGAATTTTGAAATTTGAATTTCTAATTGACTTAAAATTGTTGTAGGTAAACTTTTGATGGAGAGGCACCCCACCATATTTTGGTCCCCTTGTGCAGCACATTGCATTGACCTCATGTTGGAGGAAATTGGCAAACTTGAGTTTGTCAAGTCATGTGTGGAAAGGGCAAAAAACATATGCAAATTCATTTATAATCATTAATTTGTCCTTAGCACAATGAGGAAGTACACAGAAGGCAAAGAGTTAGCTCGCCCAGGTATCACGAGGTTTGCCTCGAATTTCATCACCTTGCAGTCCTTGTTGACATCAAGGGATGAATTGAGGAGCATGTTTGTTGGGCGGGAGTGGATTTCCTCTTCCTATGCTACGACCACTGTAGGGATAGATGTGGCGGATTGCATATTTGATGAGGATGGTTTTTGGAAACCCGCTAGAGAAATCCTGCAAGTAAATTTATTGCAATTTAACATTTAGTATTTTACTTTTACTTTAAGTTATATTATTTTATATTTAAGTTTTGACTCAAGTTTTTTGTTTTACTTTATATGTAGGTCACTGAGCCCCTTGTAGCTTTGCTACGAACTGCTGATGGGGAGAAGCCCTCTATGGGCTACATTTATGAGGGCATGGATAGGGCCAAGGAGGCCATCAGAGCCCAATATGCAGGAGTGCAGGAGAGGTGTGGCCCTATTTGGGACATCATCGATAGGAGATGGCAGAATCAGCTCCATCGACCCATCCATGCAGCAGCTTACTTTCTGAATCCGGCATATCGTTTCCGTCCTGAGTTCAAGGCGGATGCGGAGGTTCTCACTGGCTTATACACAGTGATTCAGAGGTTGAGTAGCGATGAAGATAGCGCTGCTGCGATTGTTGAGCTAGACCAGTTCAACAATAAAGAGGGGCCACTTTTCTCTAGCAGGATGGCCATAAATGCTCAGACAACACTACAGCCAGGTAAAAATTAAATAATATATTCAATGTTCATGAATCTAGATTCTAATCTTAAAGTTGATTATGTAATTTTAGAGTTAACTTGTAATTTGTAAATGAGACTAATTGTTTCTATTTTCAATTTTTCCCTTATTGCAGATAGATGGTGGCAAATGTTTGGGGCCACAACCCCAAAACTTCAAAAAATTGTCATTCGTATTCTGAGTCAGCCAAGCAGCGCTTATGGATGTGAGCGCAGTTGGTCCATGTTCGAGCACATCCATTCGAAGAGGAGAAACAGGTTGACAGTGCAGAAGTTGAATGATATTGTCTTTGTTCATTACAACCTCCGTCTTAGGATCAGACAGATTTTGGGCACTGACTCCTCTCCGATCATTCTAGAGGAGATTGATCCAGAATCAGAGTGGCTCACAGAGGTTGTGGATCCAGTCTTCACTGAGGAAGACCAGTGTGGGTTGACCAGGTGGATATAGAGGCTGAGGTAGCTAGAGCACGTTCTTCAGGCATTGGTAGACGCACACGTGCACACACAGGCACAGGCCCTAGCGACGTTCATGAGCCTATCTTACATGCGGGAGATATGGCTCGGCAGTCCTCTAGGACCTACATTAGACGCCTTGCTACTAGGCAGACTGGATACTCAGAGGCTGAGGCTGAGGCTGCAGCCGAGCTTCAGGATGATGTTGAGGATGATGATGATGACTATGAGTCTGAGGCTTGAGCTGGAGCCTTGTTTTTATATTTTGTTTACAGATATTGATACTGAATCATTGATAGACATATGTTTCAAACTTTCATGGATCTTCATCTTAGATTCTTACATACATTTATGATTTGATGTCTTATGGATCATCTTACATACATTCTATGATTTAAATCATTGTGATCATTTGATTTCTATTTACTTCAGCTAGCCTACAATTTACATTTTAGATAACATAGTTACATATGTGATGGATTTTATGTTCCATGTTTATGTATGTTAAGTTTTAACTTCTATTTGATGATGTTATAGTGTGTTTAAGTTATATTCAATAAAGGGTGCATGAAATAAGTTTTAAATTGTTAAAATCTTTAAATTTAAAGGGTTTTTTCAAATTTGCCGATTCATCGCCGATTCATTGCCGATTCACGATTCGATTCGGCCTTGCCGATTCCGATCCGATTCCGATTCTTGTTACTTTGCCTTAAACTAAGTATATTACTGGTTTTAAGCATGTTGTAGGTGGGGTTTTTCATCCCGAGTGCATGAACTTTTATATGCACAAGATAAAAATATCATCTATATGTGGAGTGGATTTAGAACCCCAGTTTCAAATTCTACATTATTCTGAGAAGTTTTGAATATAGTCTTTAATGTTTTATACGCAAAGGTGGGTTTTTCCAATCCATTTGTGTATTATTTCATTAAAACCATAGTTACATATAAATATATTATCATGAGACAATTTTTAATGGAATGAAGTGGAGTTTTTATTTAACATTTTGTGTCATCATAATGCAAATCACTTTTAAAACTCCACTATCAATAAATTCTAAGTCCCAAATGCATAAAAGTGGGGTTTTAAAATGCTATTACATTTATTAAGTTAAAATTATATGCAAAAACATATAACTTAACATGTGTAAGTGGGGTTTAAAGATGTGTTTGCATATAAGAAACTCATTATTATAAACCTTTTTAAAGTGGCAAATTTCAACTCAAAGATGCATGTTTGTTGTTGGATTTGAACCCAAGAATCAATGATAAACAAAAACAAAAATGAGAAGCCAAAAGATACAAGGGACACACAAAAATATCCTGGGAAAATCTTAGAGAATGAAGGGAAAAACCCAACCACAGACAACAAAAGATTATTTTATTAATAATGAAATTCAACTATACAATGCCTTTCGCTTGATGTGATATACATAACCTAAGGAGAGACCCTTTACATACCAACTGAAGGTCTCTGCAATATCTAAAACATAACTCTTTATACAAATACAACTCATCGTATTTCAATGCCTTAATGCATGTTGAAATACACATCTTTATATTTAATATTACAATTTATCATAAACGTCCTAAAGGATAGTAGAGAATAGTCTGCCATAAAATTCCTATGGTGTTGTCTGCTATAATGCCATTTGGAAAAAAAGAAAAAACATTAGACACTATTAACATCACATAATTTTCAATTCTTAACTGCTTTCCAAAAGTCCAAGTTAGGATTTTGTATGTAATAGCATTATTCAATGTCAATGCTGTCAAAATCATGATAAAAAAGTCCAGATTAGTACAAACTGGGCTATTCTATCTAAAAATGACAATAAGAACCATGTCTTGAAAACATGATGGTCTCCATTATACACAAATAATTATTAAAAGAAGAAAAAGCTAACACAATTGAATATTCAACAAATTGTCAAATTACCTTACTAATAGCCTTCAAATCAGGTCGTCTTGCAGAGTTCTTTTCCTCTTTCATTCCACTTGATCCATTCCCTCCCTAAATATTTATAAAAATGATTAGTTCTTTAACAAAACAATGATCCCTCTGATTACAAATTTGGTCCATAAAGTGGATAACTAGTACCAAACATACAGATTAGATGAATAATTTAATGAAATACAGGTAAGTGTAAGGATAAGTTAATTATAAATCACACTATTTTATCACTAAGGAATATTCTAAAACCACCTATCAGATGATATCGTTTTTAATAATCAGATGTAAACATGTAGATTAGTTCCAAATTCAGGCTTCTATTAGGATGTCATGTATCAATATGAGCTTGAATCTTTTGAGTGAAAGCCAATTAGCTTGTGATATGCAAATGATTACAGAACTTATTTGCAAAGAAAAACCTTTTCATGATTAATTAGGATTAGATAATCAGATCAAGCAATGTGGAGGAATCTCTAAAATTAAATTAAATGAACGACTAAGGAGTATTTTTTTCAGGTATAACTTTGCATCTGTCAAATGCTTATATGGTAATAATTAATTTGAACAAGTCCAATTTTTATACAAGCTTACTTGGAAATTACTGTTTTAAGGTAAATGTTTGGGGTCCTTATCAAAAACAGGGCCACATCGCCATGATTTTATTAAGGTACCATAAAATACAAAGAAAAAGGTATGAACAATATCTCTGTATTGTCTTTTTGGTTCTGATGTGGTTTTCTAAAGAGTACATTTTATTTAATTAGACTTGCTCAGATATTTTATAGATTTATCTATGTAAATATCTTGACATTTTCAGAATGGATAGAGAGGGACTGTAATATATTAATATGTATGTATGTGTATGTGTGTACATATGCATGTATACATACATACATACACACACACACACACACATATATATATATAGAGAGAGAGAGAGATTCATACAAGGAAGGCTGAAGTAATCATGCCATGATCATTATAGTTTGCATCCACTTATAAATAAATCCTAATCAAACATCCAAATTCACCTTTCCTGGTTTTGAATTCTTTGAGCCTTTCTGACCCTTCTCCTTTATTTCCTTCTTTAAACCTTTCCCACCATTTGGCTTTTCTCTCTTGCATCGATCTTCCTCTTCCTGGACGGAGAAAAAAGTAAAAGCAATTACATAGGAAAAACCAATATAAGAATTTATTAGTTGCCTGAAACAGGCTTTTGCAAAATCTTGTATTAGAAATGAAATAAGTGTCTAGTTGTCTGAAAATAATGTGAATGACCAAATACCTGAAACATATTGAAACTTTTTGTTTTTATAAAAAATGAACCCAATACAGCCCTCATTAATTCATTAAGGAAAACAAATATTGCAAAAGCTTCAAAACCATGAAAAAAAAATCAAATTGAACATCACTTTATCCTATAGGCATTCATAACAAATTGCTATTTGAAAACAAGTCTGCTTTATTCAAGTGTTCTGTACTATCTCCAATACTATGTACTATGGATGCAAGCTTAGCAAAAGAAAACGAGCTATACTGTTACCAGTAAAATGATAAGACAAGGAATTGCCTTATGAAACTATTTCTAGAGTTTGCAGTAGATGGAGGAAACTCTCTCAATTGCTCTCCTCGTTGGAGTGGTTTTAATCTTAGTCTTTGATTTGCTTTCCTGAGAAAGAAATTTGCTCTCGTGCTCCTAAAATGCTACATTTTCAACTTCCACCTACACGAGACACTGCATAATGCAAGCTTTATTCAAGTGTTCTGTACTATCTCCAATACTATGTACTATGGATGCAAGCTTAATAAAAGAAAACGAGCTATACTGTTACCAGTAAAATGATAAGACAAGGAATTGCCTTATGGAACTATTTCTAGAGTTTGCAGTAGATGGAAGAAACTCTCTCAATTGCTCTCCTCATTGGAGTGGTTTTAATCTAAGTTAGTCTTTGACATGCTTTCCTGAGAAAGAAATTTGCTCTCCTGCTCCTAAAATGCTACATTTTCAACTTCCACCTACATGAGACACTGCATAATGCAAAAGTCAGAAAATGTGGAGCTATTTGCTAAATGGTTGTTGAAGATATTCTCACTGAACGATACAGTTAACTTGCTATATTCATTGCTGCTGAAATCCTCAGAGAGTGTGACGCCAGTTACAATCTCAGAATAGGATACACAACTCTATTTCAGTCAGGCTTTTGCAGGAAAACTGTATGGAAGTTTGGGCAATAACTAATAATTTAATAAATAGTTGGTCTGATGATGATGCATCAATACTATTCTTTGCTTGTTTCCTCTTGACTCGTGTGTTACTGTGAATAAATGTATGCAGCTTGACTTGGTGCAATTTGCATATGGCCATTGAATTGTAGTAGATGCACTGATGGTGATTCTCATGGTGGATAAATTAGCAACTTACTACAAGTTCTACTGAAAGTCATTTTCTGCCAATTGATCTGCAATAATCTGCGGAATATTATATCTGGTGGTGGATATTGTCAATTAAATTTGATCAGGTCAAGGACCTCTGACCCTAGTCTGGAAACATCAACCCAGCCATGAGACTGCACATTTGACTTTATTTATTAATTAATTAAAAATAGAATACAGTGCATTTTGCAATTCCATTTAATTAATAAATACATCAAAGGTGCAGTCTGATGGCTGCATAGACAATACGGGGACGTGAGTTATGGTACTGAACTTTTGAAGAAGCTAGTCAAAAATTGCTTTAAAATATTAGAATCATATCCAGAATTTTCAAAAATGTTTCCAAGAGTTCAGGCACTAAGAGCATGCTTGTTACATCCCTGGCCATTCGTTTATCATGTGTATTTCAATGCTATGGATTACCCAGTTTATGGCAATCATAAAGTTTCAACGGTCATGTAAATTTTTTATTTGGCATCTAGACAGTCAGCTTCATTAGGATTTTGGAGCTGACTCGGTCTAATGTTATCTATTAATAGTAGGTCGAGAGCAGGCCATATCACATCAGTTGTAGAAACACTTGTTTACCATGTAACAAAGGGATGTATCTCCAAGTCTTTTCTAGCCATCCCCAGAACCAAGATATTTCAAGGACACAGAAACGCATCAGAAACATCCTCAGGCCATCCCCTACTCCTGCCATCTGACCAGAAAGTTCCCGGAAACAGCTATTTGATGGTCATTTAAGTCTAGGGACGCCCAGCCATTCTCGGCCAAACAACACAACCTAAAAATGTGTCCCCTGCTTTAGTTTTTCAGTATAACTGTCTGCCAGTACTGTAGTTTTCCTCATGTAGCTGCAACTTTATGTACCTTTCCCTCACGCGTGATAGTGGTCACTGGTGTCTGAACGCATTTGACAGTGGTGAAAGCATCAGAACGCATTTGACTATGACAAAGAAGGCATGCAACATTCGCCCTCATCTACAAAATCCCCAAACATCATTCATCCACTAATGTTTTTGTTTTCATTTCTGTGTGATCAGTGTGAACTCATCTACTCATTCATCGATCAAAGTCTTCAGAGACAACTCGTTCATCGAATCGCATTTTTTAGAGGCAACGCCTTTAAATTGGTGTCATACGCAAAAGCTCCTTAAAATCGACAACTTTGTTATACTGTTTTTCTTTTCATTATCTCGATTGTTTGCTTCTACATTTTCTTAAAGATGTTCCTTTTAACCAAAAGCTTTCAGCTTCCATGTAATGTTAATAATTTTTAGTATTGGTATTATATATTAATATTAATGAATTTTAATTTTAGTAAGTTTTACTTCATATATATATATATATATATATAGGGAAAAGGATATGAATGAACCTCTAAGAGAACATTATGCTGTGGAATTAAGTGTATTATTATTAACAATTTCTAAAATTATTTAATGTCAATTTTTCTATTGTGGATATTGGTCAAGAAAACCATAGTTTTGTAAAGTCTTGTCTAACATAGTTCATTTGGAATGCTCACATCTAGTTTGTGTGCACGTTATGCACAAGCGGCCTTTAGTGTTGCACAATCAACAAAAAGTGTCATTCAATTTCCTCAAATTGCTGCCCTTAAGTAGTCTTTTTCATCATGATCCTTAAATTGGTTTAACTCTTCAATATAGTGTGTTTTTAAAACCAACCTATTTTGTCCACATTTTTTTTTTTGATGAATAGTCCCTTTCTATTAATAAACTAATATACTTGTTACATATTCACAAAAAAGGGGCTGGGGGATATAAGATCACCCCGCGAGAGTTCACACAATAGAAGCCGGAAACAACAACTATTCACCAAAAAAACATATAAACAAATCCCTTAGGCCACAAGAGCAGTGCCAGTCGAAGGAGGATCATCACAATCATTATAACCCCAAGAATCCCTAGGATCGGAAGGCGGGCTAGAAATAATCCAACCATCAGCAACATCTTCATCAGCAACTTTCTCTTTGTCCTTCTCCTCCACCCAAGGCGAAGAAATAGCCATATCCAAGCGGGGGAAAGACCACTAAGAGCCACCAGAGCCAGAAGGAGCAATAGGAGGGTGAGCCACAAGAGCTAGGGACCAACCGGAACCGCGGCGTGGCGAAGAAGCTGAGTGGCGCCACCAACCAGCATCACCACCACTAGGAGAGCGGTGATGGGGAGCCTGCAAGTGCGGCGTATGTGAACGGTGAGCAAAAGAGCTGCAACCCCGACGACGATGATGGGGAGCCTGTGAGCGCGGCATATGCAAACAACGAGCAAAAGAGTTGCAACCCCGACGACGATCCTGAGGCAGAGTATGGTCAATCGAAGAGTCCAGAGGAACTCTGGCAACTATGCAAGGCGCGTTACCCCAATGATTGAGCAATTCCTGAAGGTGGGCCACTTCCAACGCCACCTTGTTGGCCTGAACTTGGATCTGCAACATGACATTATTAAAAATGCATGCTTTAGTGTACATAGCAACATTGATATCAAGAAAGTTGTGAGTGAAAATAACAACATTCCTATCTTTCCACAAGGTAAACAAAATCTTTATCCTAAAAGTATGTCAGATCTGGGTAAATTGACAAGGAATCCTTGGGGAATTACCCAGAACAATCATGTGCCAAGAAAAGGGTTTTAGCCTAAAAGGCTTAAAAAATCATGAATCCAATGCCAACAATTCTAAGCACGCCTACAGAACCAAAAAATATGCAAAAACGGCTTAGGATGTCCACAAAAAGGAAACCGAGGATCAAGAACACCAAGATGTTTGAGTCGTGGCCCAAGGGGAAGCCCTTGAAACAGTAGGCACCAAGCAAAATGGGCAATCTTAGGCTCAATGATAGCATTCCAAATAGTATCAAATCGAACCCTCCAATGATGAGGAGAAGACTAAAGATGCCATTGCTGGTTGAGAGTATCAACCATAGGGAGATGGGAAGAAAGCCATCGATACCCTAAGTTGGGCTTATAACTGGTGAAGGGCGTGGCAATTTTCAACACAAATGATTTTATCTTTTCATTGTTGTTGGGGCAATTTCACAAGTTGATGTCACATTTGCACATTCACTTATTGTTTTCTCTCATCCAAGTCTTCTTCCTTCATTTTAGATCCTCCTCGACCACTATTTTGGTGTAGCAAGTGAATGACCTAAATAAATGGATCAAAGTCCTTCCCGTAGATGTGTTATTAATTTTTTTTAAAAGGTTTCATAAAACTCATAAAGACTAAGGGATATCCATTCTACCAAATTTTTAAAATTATAATTATAATAAGTTCTATATTATCATTTTATTTAAATAGTTATTATTATTACTTCTATTAATACAAATTACTAATTTATTCCATACCATATCAGCCTCACCAGCGAAGTGTGAGTTTTGTCAACCTGGCCAATCAGATATTTCAAGAACTAATCTAAATGAATTACCCCTACTATTTTAATTTTTTAAAATTTAATCAATTAAATATTTTTAATTTAATATATTATATTAACTATTAATATTTTTAAGTTCAATACAATTATACTTATAAAAGAAAACATTTTGGAGATGCCAAAAAAACATCCTCACGTCATAACCTAACCCTTGCCACTCACAAGAAACACCCCAAAATGTTACAAAAATCTTCAAGAACAAGAAACAGCAAAGAAGGGCATCCAACATCTAAAAACATTTAGAAAAAAAAAAGTTGGGGAAAAAACTTGCAAAGAAACCTTAAGCACCAAAGTAAACACCCACTTGGTAGTGGAGAGATATTTGTAACCCTTTGTATTTCAAGTTGCATGAATAGTAGAGTTAGCTTGAGGTTGTGAGTAGTTCCCCATGATCTCAAGTTTGAATCTGCTCCTAGGTTTAAAAGGTGCAACATCTTACAGGCCGCTGATCTCACCCATATAAAATAAAAAACCACCAATTCATCAAAACAATAAACATCGTAATGAGTTTAGACAAATTGTAACAAGGCAGAAGAGAATCATTGTGAATAGACTTCACTCTACATCAAACCATGCAATCCAAACATTGCAACCAAACGAACAAACAAAAAAACGTGTGTTCACAAACACAAGCCATAGTGTATAAAGTATGCTCAAACTTATTTCAATTCTAATAAGCCCTTACCATACATTCTTAGATAAGAAATGTGAATGTATGCAGAATCATCTTAGGTGATATTATTAGTTCCCAAGGCTCGTGGCTAAAGCAATGTTCACATTCTCTTTTTCCTATCAATTTGATTAATCATTGTAAATAATAGATTTTTTTAACAAAAGTTTATAATCTGTGTTTAATTATTAATTGTTTATCTTTAAGATATATAAAAATATAAAAATGTCATTATCATATCTGTCTATTAATGCATATTGACAAGTGCAAGTTCAATTTAAATACAATAAAAAATTGCAGACTCTTGTCAAAAAATAATAAAATCTGGATTGACTATCCCACTATTGCTTACAGCATACATTTTGAAAGATATTGTGTATTTTCTATTAAATTAGAATAAAATTGAAGTGATATAAGAACCATACATGTTTCATGATATCTATATATATATATATATATATATATAATTCATACATTTAATTTATTTTATTTTTTATAAAGGTGGTAAATTTTATAGTTGTATTATTTGAACATGTTTTAATGGTTTACAAAATACATTTGTTTATGTTAGCTTATTTGATTTCATTGACTAATTCAATTCTAAGTGTCTTTATTTTGGACCAAATTGATATTTTCACTGTTCTTGCATTTATTTTATTCTAATTGTTCTACCTTTTTAATTTTTCTATTAAATCTTTTAAACTAATCCAAATTATCAAAATGGAGGAACTTGATGCAAATGTATCTTGATATAAATATAAACATGTGAACATATTAAATTTTAAATATTAACAATTAAATTATAATTTTTTTCAAATGGCCCACACTAAAAACTCTGAAATAGAGTCCAAACTCTCAAGATCGTAAGGAAGAGAATTTGTTTAGTCAAGTAGAAGAATAGAAGACCTAAGATTTCTATTGATAAAGATCTAAGGATTATGATGCACAATCAATTTTTTGAATAAAAATGTTAGAACAAATACAAGACAATTAGACTCCATCCCTGGATGCAAACTTTCTCACTAAAAGGTTTTTCCTAGTAACCTTTGAAAATTCATAGGAGAGATCAAATTCGTAAAGAGAAAAGGAAAATTTGTGATCATATTCTCTTCATTATATCCTAGCAACCAAGTTTCAATTCATTAAGGATTTCCCTATATGAAACCCAAGGGCCAAAATGGTTAGGACTCTATAATCTTCCAACAAAATACTACTCTAAATAGTGTCTTTCAATGATTGCCAATAGTTTAGAATCAATAACAATAATTGATGAGAACATGCTATAATGCTATCTAATCTTTATGCATACATGTGCATTATTTCCGTCCAAGTGATCCCAAAAAAGTTAAGGAGAACAAATGGTCATAGTTTCTTGAAGGCTGAAATGCCAAATTGGTTCTATTTGAAATTTCGAGGTAGATCTTATTTATTAGAGTTGGGCCCCAAAATGAGATTCACCCAAAAACGGATTCTCATAAATGACATTGATTGTGACCCTCCTACAAAAGCAACAAGAAAGGAACCTCTTATTGATACAGGAAACTTAGGTAGCAAAATATAGATGGCAATAATAACCAAAATGGAGCAAACAAGCAAAAACGCAAAAGACCCTACAAGAAGTGCAATCTAAACTCCATTACTTGTGGCAAGGAGCTTGACAATGACCTTGGGATCGTGAATTTATGATGCATAAATCAATCTGCATCCAAGATTCAAGAAGCAAATATATGGTATCCTTCTATTGAAGGTATCCTGGACCATTGAATCCTCTAGGTTGAGGGTGATTGTGATGTCTTTTGAAAATGTTGTCAAATTTAAGGCTTTGAGGAACACTTTTAGAGGTTCAACTAATCCTTTTGCAAAGAGTAATATCAACCTCCTATTGGTCACATTGAGCACTATCACCGAAAGTTTCTGAAATTATGATACACAGTCTTCCACTCTACCTTCTTCCTTTAGTCAAGGTAAGTTCTCGGTTCTATCAAATCTTTCAATCAGCATTTAGCTAAATTCTTCTATGGTAAACATTGAGTCATGGCCTTGAGTTACAAGTCCATGGTACCACCACTCAAGGGCTACTCCTTCAAAATGTAAGGTGGCGAGTGTGAAGGCTTCTTCTTCAGTCATTGGGTTTAATAAGTAATAAGTGTCCAACTTTTGCAACCATGGTCTTGTTGTGATGCTACTTGTTCCATCAAAATTAGGTAAAGTAATTTTACCTAGCGATATTAAATGTCTTTGATTTCATTATGCTCCCTCCTCGTATGTCCACTTTTGGATTTCAGACCGAAATACTTGAGGTAAGACAAGTTATTCTTAATTGTCTCGCTCGAAGCATTATATTCAATCAAAAGACAGTTCATTACTTCAACCTAGTCTAGTTGATCCTTGTTAACTTCTTCATTTGATAAATAATTTGCCTTGAACATTTTGGCTGAATTCTTATCACTTTCATGGACACGGCTTGCTTCACTAAAACCGCTTTCTTCACCCTAATTGGTAGACTTCTTTCTATTAGCAATGCTTCCTTCACCATTCACACTGGTAGAGTTCCAACCATCTTGGTTATGTTTAAGCCCTTTTAGTAGTACGATGGCTTACTTTAATGTCTCCACCAAACCAAATTACAAAGCTTCAAATTGTTTAAAGGCCTTTGCTTCTTCATCACAATCACCCATGGTGGAACTCCTCTTTTTCTCTCTAATGGTAGCACAATCCCCTCACTCATAAAACAAACCCACAACTGATGGGACCATAGATCTAATAACATTGTAAAGACCTTCAGATCTGTATAATTTGAATTAGTGTAGCGAGACTCTGCGAGTCTGACCAAGACTCTGGGAGTCCGAGGCAGAGTCGCCCTTTCCGAGGCAATTTGCCTTTGGACTCGAACTCGACCAAGCCTAGCAGACTCGCCAAGTCCCGAGCCCAGGACTCTCACTAGCAACAAAAACATGAAAGTGAAAAAAAAAAATCATTAATTTAAGTTACATTTTTCCAGTTGTTATAACATCTATTTGACCTAAAAAGGTCATTCCATCATTTGCTTATGCTTGTGATAGAGAGAAAAGAGTTAGAAGAGAATATTGGAATTTTGAGAGAGAAATCAACAAACCGGTTGGCTCTCCCATATTGATTGCTGATGGTTTGTGCAACTTTGTAGCTTGCACTTAAGCATTGAGAGGAGCTTAAGGAAGCATTTGGAGGAGGCTTCTACAAGTACAAACTTACTTGCATTTCCATTGTTTGACTTTGTGCAAATTTGAAGATGTAAGCAACAAGTTGCATTTCTTTGTGTTGTTTTGTAATATGTTTTACATTCATGTTTTTTACTTTCCATTTTGTTTACATTTGTTTAGTGTCTACTTCTACTATCTACTATTTAGAATCTAGATTTATTCTAATTTTTTTTTATGACAAAGTAAAAAGGCCCTAAAGTTTAAAAATTTAATTTGACGCTAACTTTTTTCTAATTATAATAGATTCATATTGCAGCAGCAAACACATTGACATAATGCCTCAAGGTGAGCCTTCTAGAAGTGGAACTAGGCCTGCATTTAACCTTGATGCAAACCCAAGTGCAATAGCAAGGGATAGGGCTTGGAAACATGCCATCCTGGAGCACAAAAAGGGAGTTGTTACATGTTGGCATTGCGGTGTAATATATAATAGGAGAGGAATAAATAGATTGAAGTATCACCGAGCACATATACCTAAGCGTGATGCCAAAAAATGCAAAGATGTACCCCAAGATGTTATGCGAGACATGCAAACTCTTCTAGAGGAAAAAATTGAGAAAAAAGAATTGGAAAAGAAGCAACAAGAAGAAATGGCACAACTAGCCCCAACAGGGATCTTCTAATTTTCGCTCTCCATTATCCCCTACTCCACCTAGGGATGCCATTGCTTCTACGAGTGTGACCATTGGGCCTCACATTCATAAGCAAAGATCGACATTTGATTCCATGTTTGTTCCACGCACGACTCCAGGTGCACAACCATCGCTTGAGAGCATGGGTTAGAACAAGGAGAAGCATGATTATGCAAAATTGGCACTTGGAGACTTCATTTACAACAACATTTCATTCATCAATGCAGCAAGGTACTTATTTATTTAAATTTAAATTTATGTCTTACTTCTCTTGCTTTCAACTTTCAAGAGACAATAATATGCTTATTTTGTTTATTTTAATTTGTATTTTGTTTTCAAATTTATTTATAATATACTAATTTGTTTAACTTCAGATTTTATTTAATTTGTTTTAGATCCCCTTATTGGCAAATTGCAATCGATGTTGTTGTTGTTTGTGGTTCAGGGTTCAAAGCCCCTAGTGCTGACGAGCTAGGAGGCCCTATTTTGACCCAAAGGGTGGCTAATGTAGAAAGTTCAATCAAGGAGCAACGTGAAGTGTGGAAGACGAAGGGTTGGACCATCATGACTGATGGTTGCACTGATAGAAGGAGTAGAACACTCCTCAATTTTCTTGTCTCCTCATCAGATAATTGTACTTAGAGTCTTGAACATTAAAAATTTAAAAGTAGAATTTGTACTTAAATAATTAAGTTTATAAATTATGAATTTATAAATTTTGATTCATCATTAATCATTATACTAATTTGTTTCTTTTTCTTCAAGTGCCACGATTTGAAATCAATTGATGCCTCACGAAAAACAAAGAATGTTGAATCTCTTTGTGAGGTAATGGATGAAGTGATAAAAGACATGGGTGAGGAGAATGTGGTGCAGATAGTTACAGATAATGCAGCAAATTATAATGCTACAGGAAAGCTTCTTATGGAGAGACACCCTCACATATTTTGGACCCCTTGTGCTGCTCACTACATTGATCTCATGTTAGAGGATCTCGGTAAACTCCCTTGGGTAAAAAAAATTATAAAGCTAAGGAAGGAGTGTATGCAAATTCATATATAATCATACATGGGCCCTCAACCTTATGAAGAAACACACTGACTAAAAGGAGTTGTCTCGTCCAGGGGTCACTAGATTTGCAAACAATTTCCTCACATTGAAATCTTTGCTTGATTCAAAAGGAGGTTTGAGACGCATGTTTGTTAGTGAGGAGTGGATTGCATCAGCATATGCAAAGACCCCTTCATACATGGGCCCTCAACCTTATGAAGAAACACACTGACTAAAAGGAGTTGTCTCGTCCAAGGGTCACTAGATTTGCAACCAATTTCCTCACATTGAAATCTTTGCTTGATTCAAAAGGAGGTTTGAGACGCATGTTTGTTAGTGAGGAGTGGATTGCATCAGCATATGCAAAGACCACTACAAAGACTGATACGGCTAATCACATTTTTGATGAGGCTTCCTTTTGGACACCGATTGTTGATATTGTGATGGTAATTTTCCTTTTTGTCCTCATTTCAACTTTATTTTGTTTATGAAATTATGTTATAAATAATTGTTCATTTTTTAAAGAAAAAACTTAAAGCTGATTATAATTTATTTCTCTTCCAACTTTCATAATAATTGCAGTTTGTAAAGTCGCTTATTGTTCTCCTACGAACTGCTAATGGAGAGAAGCTCTCAATGGGCTATATTTATGAGGGCATGGATCGGATGAAGGAGGCCATTCACTCTTTTTTTGCAAAGAATCGAGATAGGTATGGGCTTATATAGGATGTCATTGATAGACGTTGGCACAATCTACTTCACACGCCTATACATGCAACGACCTACTTCCTTAATCCAGCATACCAATTCAGCCCACATTTCAAGGCTGATGATGAGGTGTGGAGAGACCTCTACGATGCTGTAGAGAGAATGTCACCTGATTCAAGAGTTGGAACAATTGTAGTCTGTGAGATTGAGTTGTTTAAAAAAGCTCAAAGAGACTTATTTGCATGGGAATTGTGCAAAAAAGATAGGACAGAATTGATACCTGGTAAAAATCTTTGATTCTACATCCTAATTTCTAATTATATTACCATTTTAATTTGATAAAGTCAAAGTTATTGATATGATTTAATATTTTCTTATTTCAAATGCATAGTGGGAAATGTTTGGCACAAAGGTGCCAAATTTATTGAGGATTGCAATTTGCATATTGAGCCAGCCATCTAGTGCACCAGGATGCGAACGTAATTGGAGTCTATTTGAGCACATACACTCAAAGA
Source organism: Cupressus sempervirens (assembly GCA_028749045.1). Lineage (NCBI taxonomy): Eukaryota > Viridiplantae > Streptophyta > Pinopsida > Cupressales > Cupressaceae > Cupressus > Cupressus sempervirens. The sequence goes on from CM053791.1 coordinate 440,645,814, forward strand.
AGCGCAATAGGTTGGCATTGAAAAAATTGAATGATCTTGTCTTTGTTCACTACAACCTTCGTCTTCGCCATAGACAAATCCTGGGCACTGATACATCACCGATTGTATTAGAGAATGTTGATCCACATGCAGAGTGGAACACAGAGATTGTTGATCCTATCTTCAATGATGAAGATGTGGAGTGGGTAGATCAGGTGGATTGGGAGATTGAGGCAGTAGTGATGGCAGTTGAGGAGGCTAGAGCGCGAGGAGACAGAGTACAAGACCCTGAGGCTAGGAGTGATGGATTTGAGTCTAATGATGAGGATTATGTGGGTGAGGATGAGGATGATGATGGTGATGAGGATGAAGATGAGGTTCAGCCTCAAACACAGAGAGAGAGGATGGCTCTACAATCTTACATGACTTATCTTAGGTGCACTCGTAGGAGGACATCGACTATTATGAGCCTTAGTCTTCTAGTTGTTATTTTGATATATGTTCTAAACTTTTGATACCATGGATTTCATAATCCATGAATATTGTAGACATTTGAGTCTTTGACACTGCGGTGACACTATGTTTATTACTTTAAGTTTATAGTTTATCACTTTATATTGTGTTATTCAGTTTTTTTACTTCAAAAATTCGCTTTTATACTATGTGATCTATGCAAAATTGTGTATGTGTATTAAGTAGCTTCTATTTATCTCAATTATTGTGTATTTGATGTTAATTGACTGAAAGATGCATGAAACAATCTTAAAATCCTTAAAAATCTTTGAATTTCATGAATTTTTCAATTTTCCGAGTCCGGTCACTGAGTCAGATTTTGACTTTCCGAGTTAGAGGCGCATCTGAGTCCCGTAACTATTATTTGAATCTTATGCTTTTTTAAATTATAAAATTCAACAATAAATTGCACACACAATATAATAAGCATGTTAGAGCGCTATGTTGCCACATCCCACTTTCTCAGCTTCTAGGATTTTTGCTCGCTCAACTCTTGCCCTCCACAACCATTCACTAAGGCAAGGAGTACTGAAGAGTCACTACAAGATAGTTTCAAAGACATTATCGTACCAAAATAATGAACAATTGCACGTCGCTCTGGAGGGCACTATCAATGGCAAAAAGAGTTTTTTTACGAGTGAATGTAAGGGACAGACAACCCATATTGTGATTTGAGATGATCATTGCCCACAGATAGCACTTTTGTGGAACCAAATGCAAAATAGTGGCTTCAAAGACTTTGAAAAAGGGGAGGCGTCATTGGTCAATTTTGAAAGTCTAATAGAGTTGGAGAAAGAGCATGAGAGTTTGGGTAATCTGGGGGGTTGCCAAAAGGATTTGTATGCAAAGGTAGCTGAGAATATTGTTGGCAATGAAGAATTGAGTACTTATTGGATAGAGCCTCTGACTAAGTGGCCAACAATCTATTTTGATGGAGAGACTGTGGAAAAGGTAAATAAAAATGTAGATTTCTTCAATGACTTTTTATTTGGAAGTTTTAAGGCTTTTGGGCTAGTTTAGGCAAACTTCATAGCTGGATTACAAAAAATTGGAGCCCCATTTTAGAGTTTTACAAATTTACCCTAGACCTTGGGGTTTTTGGTGCTAGTGTTTGATAATGAAAGATAAGAAAAAAATCATGTGTGGCTCTCCCTGGTGTTGGTATAACAAGTTTTTATTATTGCATAAACCTTGGTACCTGACATTCAATCCAGTGTCTAAATCTTTCGACAAGTTTCCTATCTAGGTAAGAGTTCCAAATTGCCAGGTACAATTTTGGTGTGCATCTTGTTTTGAGGCTATTGATAATAACTTGGGTAGAATCCTGGGAATAGATCTCTTACATAAGAATTTAACTCATATTTTGGTAGAGATGAATTTATCGAAAGTTACGCAAACTATGGACTATGAAGGCATTCCCTTCAAATGTCGTAAGTGTATCTAGACAAAACTCATTGCTGCAAATTATACCAAGAAATTAATTCCCAAACAAGCTACTTAGTGGAAAGATTGTAACCCTGAAATGCATAATGTGGAGAACGGGGTGAGTGTGAGTATGAAGGCCCCATCTAAGCTTATGCTTGGTATGGGATCTAATTCTAAAAGTGCCCTAGGTTTGAAGACTACCTAGGGTCAACAAGATTTGGGATTAAAACCCCAGAGAAACTAAATAGTAACTCCTTGAAGCCAAGTTGATCAAGAACAGACAAGGACCAATCTTTTTCTTTAAAAGGTCTTTATAATATCTCTAAGGCAACCTCTAGAAATATAGACATTTAGAGAATGCATAATGCTATCATTAAACCTAGGGTTTTGGTTTTGATGGAGAGTGATTTTCTTGGTGTTTGTGGAGGGAGGAGAGGTGTTGGAGTATGGTTGGCAAGTTGTGAAAGGAAAGAAAGAAAACAAAACAAAAAAGAGTGAAGCCTTTGACATAGTCCTTCAATCACATACTAAATGTGTATGCAATTAGAGAATCCTAGTTGTTAACTTGTTCATGGGTTTGTAGTTGTTGTCCTTCATTTTGTAATCACAAAATGGAGGCAACACTACAAAACTTTGACGTTTAAAGTTTCCAATTTCTCTAAGTTGATTCATTATATAATTTGCAAAAGTTGGCCAATTAACCTTTCCTAATTCATATTGTGAATCCTTTTATTTAAGGTTCTTGTCACGTTACTTTTGTTTTTGTAGGTTTAATTATATATATCCAATCTAAAAGCATATGTTTGATTTTCGACACCTTCAAAGTCCTTTTTTGCATTATAGTGTGTTTGTTTGGTTTGTTTTGGTCCTTTTGTTTCTTTCAATCTCTTACTTTTGGTCACACACTTGTTTTGAGCTATCTTAGGACTTAATTGGAGTTGTCAATCAAAAGATATTATGGTTTACATGGATGTGTAATCGAACTTTAAAACCACGATCACATATTCTAAAATTTAAATCTTTTATTTTGTTGTTATGTTGCACTTTTTGATATTTTTAACTTAAAGTCACTTTTAAATGTGTTGATAAGTTATAAAGTTGCACTTTTTGAACCCATGTACACGTCACACATGAACTTTATATGCAATGTGTAATAAACTCAAAAAAGCACGATTTCACTTAAGTAAACAATTAGACATGTGCAAAATAGAAACCTAGTGAAAAGAACAAGTTAAAACAAGTCAATAACATATGCTTGCAAGTGAAATGCATATGATGTGTGATTTGCTTCATGTGTAACATACAAATGAACTTGAAAACCACGATTTGGCTTCAAATGCTCTCATTTCAAGTGCCAAATGAAGCACATTGCATATTGCAAACAGTTTTCCCTTCATATGCAATATGCAAATGAACTCCAAAACCATGATTTGGCTTGTTTTCATGCAAAACAATTTGTTTTACCAAAACCATTTTTGTCGAGCATTACATTGCATTAAAAAGCACATGTAATCGCACTTTTAAAGTGCAATTGCATATGCACTTTAAAATCACAAAGTGCAACTCCATTTATATGCAATATGCATTTCATTTTAAACACCACGATTTGCCTCTTAACCCACTTTTATGCAAAATGCAATGTGTAGTTCAAGTCAAAAGGTGTGACTAGTCTTTTACTTGCATATTTCATGCAAAAACTAGTGTATAAACAACGCCCAAAACCGCGACTTATCTCATTTGCATTTCACCTTGTAGAGAGCAACGTGTAAATCACCTCAAGAAGTCTGATTTGTGTGTGCAATATGTATAACATGCCTAAAAGTGGAATCTGCACTTAGGCGTTTCACTTGCATATCATTGCAATGTGTAACAAGTCTCAAAAAGTGCGATTTAGGGTTGGGAATGAAGGATGTTCAAAAAAATTACATGCAATGTGCAAATGCATTTGGAAAACCCAATTTGGAGAGAGGAGTTCCATTCCAACTTCTCCTTTGCTTCAAGTTTTGCTCTTTGCTCTCCAAATAAGTATAAATCTTTGGTTTTGTTGACATTTCTTGATCTTGTTTCATATTTGATGCATTCTTTCACTCCTCTTCCATTTGTTCATTGGCAGCCCTAGATTTTTGTTCTTAGTCACAAATAAATTCACTCTCATTTCTTGTAAATGCAAGAAGGTTCTTCCCTCCAAAACTAATTTGCTAGCAAGAATGAGGTGTTTGAAAGTCTTCATTGTTAATCCCTTCATTGTTAAAGTCTTCATTTTTTGAAAGAATGAGGTGTTTGACAGTTTGACTCAAAAACTACACAATTAAATCCTGATAGCAATATCAGAGTGTTCATTGTGTCAAACCAAGAGGTATGGTTTCCCTTTCTTTTCTTTTTTTGTAAATTTGTTTGTTTGTTTTTTGCTTGTTTGTTTTGGTACTTTTAGAAAGCAAGTTTGTGAAGAAAATGATGATAATTATCTCAAACAATGCAAGTTTCAATTCACATTTCCAGCCTTTATTCTCATTCCATCTCAAAATTTGCCCAACTCCATGTTTCTCAAATATGTAATTGGGCTTTAAAACCCCAATTACACATTTACACAAGTTTAAAATGATGAGGTTTCCACCATATGTAAATGCAATTTAAATCCCAATTTTTGGGAAAACTCATTTTTAAACATAAAGTTTCCTGTCCACATGCCCACAAGCTACCATCTACTTGCATTCTTGGCCATTCAAGCCTAAAAATCCCATTTCGCCCATATGCAATCTATCTAGAAAAACTTAATTTTGACCATTTTTGTCAAAAAAGGGGTTGTCCGTACCATTTCCAGCCTATCTCAATGTTTAAAAAGTATCTAAATCATACCTAGAACACTTATCATTCATATATCTACCACTATTGTCAAAATCTTGAAGCCCTTATAGATTCAATCCCATTAGAAGATGATTTCCCCCTTTGGAATTTTCATGTTGCAGCGAAGTCTCCAAGTTGAGATATGTTTAAAGAATCCTCACCTTCGAAAGGTAAAGATAAAATGAAGTATCAATAGAACAAAGAATTGGCTCACACCACTCCCTCTCAAGGTTTATCTTCATACTATGGTATAAGAGATACAAAGATTGGTCAAGTGGATATGTCAAATTTTCTACAAACAATAGAGACATCTTGTCAAGAAGACGTGTTTCGAATCAAAACAAACAATATTTATTCGATCTCCACTTTCCCAATGGCTGCTCTAGAACCAAAAACAAAATCAGTAAAAGATGTTGATGGGAAAGTTATCCTGAGTTTACATTTGTACATCATTGAAAAGGTCTTCAAAGTGCCGAAAAATCCAAAATGTGGAGATTTGACAAAGGAGAATTCACAACGAATGTGGAACGAGAATAAACTTGATTATATCAAGTTTTCGAATGAAAATTGGTTGATCAACAAGAGAATCAACTTCTCTACATGGCCAAAAGTGATGCATATAACTGATTTTTGTCAAGAAGTCAATGATCTAATTACTCTACTTAGTTGGACCTATGGCCTCAAAGAGTCCAACAGTTTTGAACCATTGATGCATAAATTCATCTACCAAATTTTACAAAGAAGAGAACACATCTATTGGGGAAAAATCACTAGCACAGCAATATGCAAGCAATTGATTCATGTGAAGAGTTCTCCCTCTTTCAACATGAATTCCTACCTTGTCTACATTGTTGCTACTATGGGGACTTTTTCTGGACTCTCCACTAAGGGATGTAGGGCCCTAGTTCCAATTTGGAACTATTATGAACAACTAACTCTTGCTCAAAGCAAATACCATTATATACAAGATGCCTTCTATGGACATTTTAAATGTCTCTTTAATAAGGAGTTGGCAAAGAAAAGAGTATCAAATAAGGCATGGAAGAAGGTCAATCAATATGGGTGTTTATTCCTACAATTCCCAACTTTCACATATATATGAGTTGGTTTCTTTGAAGGCGACCCTTATACTCTACCAAGGTATCCTACTGACAAAATTATCCTCATAGAATTGGCCAGACAACTCATGGTTATGCAAGCATACCAAACTACTTAGCATAGGTCAAGATTTGGGATCTCCTCTCAAATACCTCTATCAATTGGTAAGTATGCAATAACCATGATTCCTTAGGCCAAGTGTATGGAGAACAAACTTTAGTAGATCACACTGAAGAAGTTTATATCATAGGCTAATTTTGACAATAGGGGTATGAATTCAAAAATGAAGAGAACATTCACCCATGTTCATGACATGGAAGATATTTGGATTGATCTCTAGGATGAAACGAAAGATGTTTGGATTGCTTTCAAGGATCAAAATGGATTGTTGTTGGCTCACCTTGCAGCAAATAATAAGTCTACACTTAGTTCGTATTCCAAATGGGGTTGAGGATGATGATTTAATTTTAGATCCTGAATACCATAACAATTAGATCAAGAAGCTCTCTCTTGCTCCTATCTAGGCAACAAAACGAGTCTACTTCTATATTTGACATATTTCAGGCCATTCTAATGAATACAAACACATGGCTAGAAGGTAGGGGTCTAAAAAGAATAAATTTGAAAGCCAATGTGGATTGTAACCATTTAGGTTCGATGGGCAGAAAATCACAAGTCGAAAGGAAAAAGAAAGATGGCTCCTCTACCTCTAAACCAAAGAAAGGACTAAAGTTGAAGATCAAAGGAGGAAAGGGTATTTTTCAAACATCTCATTCTTCTCCAACTTCGCCAAAGATATAGGATTTGTTTACCGCATAGGTTAATTAAGAATTGCACATAGATAATGAACACAAACATGAACAGCAGAACTCTTATTATTATTCTTCGCATATGCCAGAACATTACATTATGCTTGAATGATATGATCTGATGAATTCAATGCTTCTCGAAGGGATTATAAATACTTTCCGAAGAACTTTCCTGAAGGAGTCCGTTGGCCACATACAACATGTCGCTACATAACAAAAACCTTTCCGAAGGGACCCGTCGGCTGATACACAATTTCCTTTCTGAAAGGACTCGTCGGCTGATACACAATTTCCTTTCCGAAGGGACCCGTCGACTAATACACAAATTCCTTTCCGAAGGGACCCGTCGGCTGATACACAATTTCTAGCGACGACATCATCCCCCCCAAAAAGGAAAGTTGTCTCCTGACGACTATTGCAAAATTTCTGAGATAAATCAACAACCAAAATACATTGACTGACTAACTGGTCTTCAACACTGTCACCTTAGCCAATCTGACATCTGACCCTGATAGCCACCTGTGTCGCTTTCTGCCTTCCAATTCCGAGTACACTGAACCAAGTGTCGCTGCACTGCCTCCAACTAGATGATCAGCTCCTCCCGAGCTCTCTACACATCCACCAAGACAGCCTCACAGCCAACACCTACTCTCAATGCCTCTGGTACACAGACACTCCATGCCTGCAGTAGCTCTAAGTCTTCTCAATTGGTCAAACTCCCACGACTGATATCCGCAACAACTGGGGGTCCAGGGGGCAACCGCCAAGACCAAATTAGCACTCTAAAATCCACACAAAACTGCATGGAACACACCATTTCTATCATTTTCTGCCAATTCTACACTCTTTCTGGCAATCGTTGGTTCTTCCTCTACCTTGTGGCATCATCTGATACTCATTCTGAGCATTCTTGATTTGTCGACGTTTTTTTTTTTTTTTAAGAAAACCTCCTATCACCCTTTTGTGCTACCAAATAGCAAGTAGAAGCCGTACACAAAACCCCACTCTTCAGAATCTGTAATCTTGCAATCCAAATCCGTACACATGATATGCTTGAAAAATCTGTACAATTACCTCGCATTCCAAATTATAATTTCTGTATGCTATCTTTACTTCCAAATTCCGTATGCCATACGGCCAAAATCCGTAGTGTCAATGGCTTTCCTCAAAAATTCGTACAACACATGTAGAAATCCGTACTGATCAAACCCCCCCCAAAAAATCTGTACGGTCACTATACTAGAAATCCGTACCATAACTTTTGTTGAAAATCCGTACTAGGATACCGTATGGTGATTTCAATAAAGTCCGTACGGTGCATTGTTAAAATAGCTTTAAAAACCGTACATTCATGTGTGAAGGAAACTGTACAATTTTATGCCAATCCGTACACTATTGCCAAACTGAAAAATCCATACAACAACCTTTACTTAAAAACCATACACTGCATCATCATTTTAAAATCCGTAGGGTACATATCAGACTTGATGCTTTTCCGTACACTGCTCAAAACCTCCAAAAAATCCGTAACAAGATGCAAAACATGGCAAAATCCGTACAACACAAAAATTCATACACTGGACTGAAAAATTCGTACACTTCCTTCAAAACCGTATGGTGAACATTTAAGAATCCGTACGGTGCTTTGTTTCCAAAAATCCGTACAGTAGCTTTTTCATCGCCTTTTTTTTTCCCCCATTTTTTTTTTCCATTTTTTTTTCTTTTTTCAATAGCAAAGTCAGTTTTCCCTTCGACCATTGGCATCATCTGTCTGCAACGACGAAAGGGTCGCCCGAAGGCCATTCCCTGACGTAGAAGTCTTTCGACCATGGTATACCTTCAGCTTCAAGCCATTCACCGCCTGAAGCACTTCCTGTCTATCCAAAGTTCATAATTTTATTGCTCCATTGTCCCCTACTTTCCGGATCAAATACGGCCCGACCCACTTAACTTTGAACTTGCCTGGTTTGATTTCATTCCGATCGTCGTACTTCAACACCCACTGTCCAAGTTGAAACCTGCTACGCCTGTTCTGTGTCATCTCCATATCTCCCAGTTTGTTCCTGAAGCTCACTACCATGGACTCCGTCAGCTGCCCTTTCTATTCGTCAATAACACATTCACTTTGTACTGCTACAACTTTTATTGAACCCTTCCTCTTTGTTGCCTGTGCAGACCGTATCGTGTGTCTTCCTTGTTGCCGGTACCTTTCTGCTATATTTGTGGTTTGACGTAATACTTTCTTCCGGCGCAGTCGTATAGTAGAATCTTTCCTTCTTTTGGGTTTGTACTGTATGTTTTGTCCTTCAGCTTCAATCATACCCGCGTTTCCTTCTTCGGCTTTTCTGTGTTGCTTCGAACATTCATTTCCTCCTTCGGCTTCTCCATGTTCCTTCAAACATTCATTTCCTCCGTCGGCTTCTCTGTGTTCCTTCGAACATTCATTTCCTCCTTCGGCTTCTCTGTGTTCCTTCGGACATTCATTTCCTTCTTTCTTACCCTCGTCGATCCTTAGCATATTACAACTTGGAAAGAGCTCGTAATCCTCTATCTGCCAGTGGTAAAGACCATTTACTGAATCCAGATCATCATCTCCTTCCAATCATAGGACTCCCTCCTAATCGGGTTCCATACTCTGCCTCCTCTCATCATCTTCTCCTTTGGAATCCAACGATAGAGCTTCTTCTCCAACCATCTGAGTGTGTAGATCGATGACATACTTCCCGCCTTTGCTTTCAAGTGATAAAGTATTTTTCTTCCAATCGTGTTTTGCCTTGGCTTGTATCAACCACCCCTGGCCCAGAATGGCATCATATCCTCTCCACTTCAGTGGGATCACGACAAAGTCCAACAAGAACGGTTGTGTTCCAATCGTCACTGGTTGCGCTATGAGTACTCCCAATGGCTTGATTCCATGTTGATCGGTTGTTAACAACTGGAAAGTAGGTGGCCACAATGTTGGTTGTCCCAACTTTTTCCATGTATCCTCTGGTAGCACATTGACACCGGACCCTCCATCCACGATCGTGTCCGTTAGCACAGTCCCGAGAATGCCCATTTCAACAATCGCCGGATAGCCTTCGGATGAAAGAGCTAACAGCATCGGGTCTTCTGCACTTGCGCCACTTTCCTTCTCCTTTTTGTCTACTGTACTTGCTCCACTTTCCTGCTTCCTTCCATGTTCTCCTGGTAATTGAGCAGCGGGAAGGATGTTTGTGAGTGTCGATCGGAGCTGAGGCATAGTGAGCAACAGATCACTTATCCTGATGAGTATCTCGGATTGCAATATTTGCCGTACAATGTTTTGTTCTACGCAGTTCCGTACGGAGGTACTCGACGTGTCCTTCAAGTGTGTCGTTTCTATCTGCGTTACTTTTTGGATCTCTGCCCGTGCTTCTTCCAATCTCTTCTTTTCTTCTGCTGGGTCGGAGTACACTTTCGCTTGCTGCCGTGTGATGGCTAGAACCTCTTCTTCGTCCGTCCTGACAGTGATCAAGTTTACTCCTGACTTCGGACACCTGGCATCTTCATGATCACCAGGTCCACACCATTTGCATAACAACTTTGGTGTGTTCACCGTTGTACACTCTCGAGCTAAGTGACCCCACAGATTGCATGCGCTGCATTGAACTATCGAATGACCATTGGCATCGTACTGGATTTGACTCCTCCCGCCATTATTGTTGTTGTTTTGACCGCGCTGATTGTTTCTATATCCTCCCGATGTGGCACCTTCCGTACTGGTATTCCCATTCCCTCCTGACGGAGATGCCTCCTGTGTCAGGAACACTTGCTGCGGTGTTCTTGTTTTCAAATTGAAAGGGCATTCCTTTATCGGGTGTCCCATAATCTGGCAAATCTCACAAAATTGATCTTTCGGGCATGATCCCTCTGTATGGCCTTCTTTCTTACACTTTGTGCACCATAGGTCGTTGCCCTTAGTCTCCTTGTTCATGTTTTTGAACTCCCTCATCATCCGAAGCATGTCCTTCTGAAGAGCACGAACTTTCTTGTTGCTACATTCATCGTCACTGCTATCTTCTCCTAAAAGCTCGTCATCTGAATCGGATGAGTTGGTCTTCTTCTTCTTCTTTGTCTTCTGGTCACTTTCGAGGTTCATTGCCCGATTGTACGCTTCAATGTATGTTGATGGTGGCACGATCTTCATCTTCTTTCGCAGCTTCGGGTGAAGGCCTTCAATGAACCATCTTTTCTGGAGCCCATCTGCCCGCTTATTCTCCATTTTACTGATTAAGTCCTTCAACCTCCTGGCGAAGACCCATACTGTTTCATTCTTCTTTTGTTTGGTATTGAATATCTCCGCTACAATTTCATTATCGTCGCGCAGGAGTTGAAATTCTGCGATGAACTCCTTAATGTTATCCCAACTGTTTAACTTTTGTGGATCAGTATCAATAAACCAATCAATCGCAACACCCCGTAGGGTAGCAGGAAATTGTCGAATCCATTCGTTTGTATCTGTTATGCCATTTGCCCTCCAAATCGTTTCACATGTTTTACAATGTCGAATGGGATCAGTTGCTTCATCACTATCAAATTTAGGCAACTTTTCTTTCGGACTTGCCATTATCACTATATGTTGGGGGTTTTGTTGTGTACCTGCGCTATTTTGAGCACCCGCGCTGTTCTGAGCTCCCGCGTTGTTTTGAACACCCACGCTGTTCTGCACACCCGCGCTGTTCTGTACACCCGCGCTATTTCCAACACCCGTGTTGTTTTGGACACCCGTGCTGTTCTGCACACCCGCGCTATTTCCAACACCCGCACTATTTTGGACACCCGCGCTATTCCACACACCGACGCTATTTTCGGCTTCCACGCTATTTGGTGAAGAAGAGGGTTCATCAATCAAAGCTGTTCGTTCCAAAAGTATATCTCGGACGAAGAGGTCACTCCACGCTCGTGCTCCCTCGGCACTCTGAGTCGTGCGAGTCGATCTCCTTCCGTCAAAATTCTCTTCCCGTGGCGTATGCAGGTTCAGAAACTCCTCCCTCGCTTCTTCCACCAAATCAAGCCGTTGTCGAGTCTCCTTCAACAATCCTTCCGCGCTCTTGTTTCTGTCGGCAATCTTCTGAAATCTCCTTCGATGCTCTGTCTGCTGAGCCAAAATTAAATTTTCCTGCGCAATGCGTATGTCATCCTTTTCCTTCAACTTATTCTTATTCTTGTTCAACTGATTCGGCATTTAATTCATATTCGCCTGCTTACATACCAGGTCCATCAAGCAACGGCACTAAATGTTTACTGCATAGATTAATTAAGAATTGCACACAAATAATGAACACAAACATGAACAGCAAAACTCTTATTATTATTCTTCGCATATGCCAGAACATTACATTATGCTTGAATGATATGATCTGATGAATACAATGCTTCCCGAAGGGATTATAAATACTTTCCGAAGAACTTTCCCGAAGGAGTCCGTCGGCCACATACAACATGTCGCTACATAACAAAAACCTTTCCGAAGGGACCCATCGGCTAATACACAATTTCCTTTCTGAAAGGACCCGTCGGCTGATACACAATTTCCTTTCCGAAGGGACCCGTCGACTGATACACAATTTGCTTTCCGATGGGACTCGTCGACTGATACACAATTTCTACCGACGACAGGATTCAGATGAAGAAGAAAATGCGATTATTCTTACAACTCCACAACGGCCAAATATCAAAGAATTATCTAATTCCATGTGAGACTTTCCTGTTTGTTAGGTGTATATTTTGCAACTGACAATTTTTAAAGCTACTATTGCAAAACAAGAGTACCAGCCACATCGTGTGAGACATAGTCTCTCCTACCTTAAAGTGAAAGCTCCCCCGTCTCTCCTACCTTAAAGTGAAAGCTCCCCCTTATCACCTTTCCTTGGATCAACTCAAGGCAATCAAGAAGTTTGGAGATACTTTTAAAAGGTGTTACCAATATTCTTTCCTCTTGTTTCGGAAAAGAATCCACTTACTCGCGAAGCAAGTAATGGTTAAGATCTCTTAACTACACTTCTATCTTAAAATTGGAAACAGTGATACCAATAAATTCACATCAACTCACTGGCTGATTGAAAGCATATTGGCTTAGATCTATGTCTATTTCTTCTACTCTATGAAAGTAAATCACTACTATTCAAACACATAGACTTCCAGAAGTAGATGATTTCTAAACTCTACGCTATAAGTTATTCCAGTTCATAAACATGAAAGTTAACTTAATTCTAATAATATGCATGAATATAAAACAACAATATAAACTACAATTACAGCTTCTAATTTTTATCACCACAATTGCTTCAAGACACAGCTTCAAAACAAATTGTTTCTCCTACTCACATTGCTTCAAATATAAATAGGATCAAAACAAATTGTTTCTCCTACTCACTTTGCTTCAAATATAAACAGGATTAGCATGAAATAAAGATAGCAACACAAATTACAGTCACAACTTCTAATTTGTATCACCACAATTTCTTCAAGACACGGCTTCGAAACGAATTGCTTCTTGTATTCACCTTTCTTTCAAACTTGTATAACAAAGTACAGTTATGCTTGCACAAACTTAGCAGAGCTCTCTTGCAGATATAACAAGATCATATTTACAACGGAAGGCACTACCTTAACTAGGCAAAGGAGTGAGAGAAAAGAAGAGTTAAGGTGTAAGAAACTCAACCACCTTGACTAAGTCCAACAAGAAAGAAGACTTATTCAATTACATTATTGAAGGCATGCATAATCCGATTGCATGCAAGTCAATTACACACAACGTCTCTTCTAAACTACAAGCTGAAAGCTGAAAACACACTTGAGCAAAATGAAGAAAATGTTGAAACTGTTGAATCCATCCTATAGATTATTAGCAAAGACCTTGTACTTTGTGATGCAGTTGTAGATGACCACCGGATCAGGAGTTCATGTATTCCAAGCCACTATATCCACTTTGATAACCGTGGTGTTGCATATTCTGATAGCCTCCTAACTCTCTTCAATGAATTACCACTGGTGTCATTTGAGAACTTGATGTAATTAAACTTTTTCTCATTGCATAGTTGTTTTGAATTTTCTTTGTCAAATTTGCACATTCTAGAGTTTCCACCATTTTAAAAACCTTCTCAATAGTGTATGGATGTAAACTCAAAACAACTTTCCCATTAGCATCTTTAACTAGTTCTTTCTTCAAACAAATTGATTGGCACATTCCCACACGGAGTCAAGTTCTAGGGAAGCCATTGGGAAAGTGGCAACCGAATGAATATTGCTTCTTTTGATTTGAAGCACGCCTTCTTGACAGGATGTCTCTATTCTTTGAAGAAATTTTGGCATATCTTGACTTGGAGAGTTCGCTGCAACATGAAAGTTTCAAAGGGTGAAAACATCTTCTAGTGGGATCGCATGTAGTGTCCCCACTCCTTAGGACACTTTACCCATAGAAATTATTTGCAATATAGATTATTGAATTCAATTCTAATGATTTCTATCTAAGAATACCATTATTACTACACCTCCTTAAGGATTCCTTCAATCAAGCTTCCTAATCCTCTGGGAGGATCCCCTGTGTTCTAAGGAACGGCCCTCAGTTATTTGACCTTCCTCCTTAAAACTACCTTCCAAGTTACACCCCATAATCCTCTGGGAAGACCCTCTGTGTTCCTCATAACAATCCTCAATTAGTTAGCCATCATCTTTGAAGATCATCCTAAGGATCTACAAGATTTGTTTAACAAATCTCCTATACATCTTTGAAATAGATTCATACTACATTTAGAACAATCTTCTTTTGTTATCACACCTATTTATTTTGCTATATATCCTAGTTTTGGTCCTTTAAAGAATAATTATCTAAATATATTACGGATTATTTAAACTAAATACTTTTAAATATAACTACCCCTAAAGAATGAAATGACCATTATATATATATGATAACAAGATATTATAACATCCTACTTATTAACCTTTTACCTAATTACTTGCCCCGATGATGATGTGGGCCCTGATGTTATTGTCTCTTTCATTTTGTGTAGAGTGTTCTTGCTATTGCAGTAGTCACCCTTTGTACCTTCTCCGTACCTAGGAGGGTCCGTAGAGCGGCTGTAGTATACTCATTGGATGCCTTTACTCCACGGTCCAGTCAGTCTGATTGCTTATGAGGCACAATCAACACAATAACGAACTACATGTGTCCTCGGTAGTCAATGGTCTACTTACCTCCTTCGTTGTACGATCTACTTCCTCTTTAGCAATGGTGACGTGGATTGCCTGTTGGTATTTGTTGATCCCTCCTTTGTGGAAAATAATATCTTTGTCCTTACACTTATACATGTCATGTTGAATGGGTTGTGCCCCTTTGACTTATTGAGTCATGAAATTTGGTGTATGGGCCTGTGTTAGGATTTATTTTATTATTTATTTTTCTACCCTTTGATTTATTAGCATTCAATTGAGATAATATATGTATATTTCTTAAAATGTTGATTTATTTATGGATTGAACATATTTAAACTATTAATGTTAACATTACTATTTATTATTGATTTGATTATATTGAGTAACATTATTACTTCACATTAATCATAAGTAAAATTATATTGTTTTATGAAGTATTTATCATTATATAAATAATCTATATAATATTCATGTTTTGATTACAGTCAATTCGGGCTCATGACATTGCAACCATGACGGCTTTTGGGATTTGAACAACAATGACAAATCTATGGAGGAAAAGTGTTCAAAGCATGATTTAGATACCTTTTGAACACTTAGGTAGGCTCGAAATGGCTCAAACAGCTCGTATTTTGGACAAAAATGGCCAAAATCAAGTTTTTCCAAGTGGATTGCATTTGGGAAAACTATGGTCTCTCGACTTGAGTGGCTAAGAATGCAAGTTGAGAGTATATGGATGCATGTGGATAAGAGTTTCTATGTTTGAAACTGTGAGATTTCCCCAAAATCAGATTTTTGAAATGCATTTGCATGTGGTGAAAAACTCACTATTTTTAACTTGTACCAATGTGTAATCAGGTTTTTAAAGTTCGATTACATATTTAGGAAATGTGGAGTTGGGCAAACTTGCAAACGGAATGGATATGAAAGCTGGAAATATGTTTCTATTAAGTAAATAGATCAATCAAATGTGAATTGGTGAAGATATGTTAGGGAGATGCAGTTAACTGGCTCCCCCAAACTAAGTATTCCACCTCAAGGGCTGGAATTGATAATAGTTGAACATTTCTGCCTCTTGCAGGCCCACAAGCGAATTGATTACCCCAAGCCCAAGGAATGGAATAGGCCACAGTTGAACATTTCCACCTCTTGCGGGCCCACAAGCGAATTGATTCCTCAAGGGATGGAATTCGTCATAGGATATTCCTATCACTTGTGGTATACCCCAAGGGATGGAACTGGTCATAGTTGGGCACTCATGCAACTTGTGAGATAAGGGGCAATTTTCCATTGCATAAATGTTGCATGCTCTCAGGCTTAGTTGAGCTGGGGAGTTTACTGGTGCCCTTCAAGTTTCCTACCATGATTACTTTTATGATTCGTTATGAGATAGCTAGTCATAATGCTTTGTACCAAAATTACTTTTATGATTGGCTATGAGATAGTTAGATAGTCATAATGCTAACTGATAGATGTTCATTATTTCTCAAAATTGTTAATGACTAATCAAGTTCACTTTAGTGCGTTATTGTCAAAATTGGTGTTTATGTGTAAAAAGAGGTAAACTCCAATTTGTGGACATTACATTGACATCAATTTTGCTGTCACAAATTTAGTATTAAATATTTTCTATAAATTTGTTCAAAGTTAAACAATCTTTTTTCAATTTATGTTCTCCTTAAAAAATCAAGTGAAAAGCATTAAAATTACCAAACTGCCATAAAAATTTAATAAGATGGGGATGACAAACCTAGCAGCGCCTAGCTTTCAAGGACTTAGCATTGAGATTTGGAAGAGAAAACACCAATTCTTACCATCTCAAGTAGTGCTTTCTAACCTCAAAAGAATGGCATTCTTCTCCCTTTTGGAGACCAGTTTGTCTTACTCCACAAATGGAGTGGTTTCATTTCTAAAGACAACAGAGGTCATGGTAGAATTGTTCCAATGTAGCAGCCATTCATCGCCCTGAATAGCAAGTATTACCTTCTTAAGACAACAGTTTCTAGCTTCAAAATAAACAGGGACTCTCATATTCCCAAACAGCAGAGCTTTTAATGTGCGCAGGGTTGTTTTGTTATCTAAAACAGAAGCAACCAGCAAGAGTTTCTTTTCCTTCTCTGTATATTTAAAGATATGTTCAGCAATATCCTTGGCATGTGTCCTCATCAATATAGCCTTGTAGTCTCAAAACGCCAGTTGATGAAGATAAGGCCGTCAGCATTTCACTGTTAAAACTCGTATTTTGGTCAATATTGAGTTGCTACCCTTAGCAAATGCAGCTCCCAAACTTATGCCCATATACAATCAGTTCAGTACAGTGACTTGACACACATAAATGTCCAAATTTGAACTTAGGAGAGCTCATTTGAAAGGGTGACAAAGTGTTAGAAAGATTGTGAGACAGCAGTCATGTATAGGCAAACTCTTTAACAATTTTGGTAAAAAGTCCAATGTTTGTTGATGAATATACCAATCATTACAATCCAGTTACAAGAGAGAGAAGCTCGTTGAGTTGGCAGGTGCTTTGCAAGCTTGACCTGGATATCAAAAGCATTTTTAGTTTATATCTGTATGAAGAAACTCCACAGGCTGGCTTGGGTGCCAAGAAAATGTGAACAAGTATTGGCTCAAAAGAGAGAGAAAAGTAAGTTCTAGAAGGATTTAGAAAAAAGTATAAAGAATATATTGCCACGATAATCCCTCATCTTGGTAGAGGGATGGGACAAGGAAAGGCAAGAAAATTCAGGTCATGGGAGCTATATATCATGAGCATCTGAGGACTATTTGGACTGGGCATCTTGTTCAATGAATGTATTCATAGACAACTGGTTGACTTTGACCATACACATGAGTTTCATATGTGCTCTTATTTGATTTTATGCATTTGCAAAGATACGTTCTAATTCAGAGGATTGTCAAGAGCAAAATCAATTAACATCACATGCATTTACAAGTATTACCTGAACTGAAGTGCAGTGAATCATTGAAACATTATTAAAGGGTGAATGAATCCTTTATGGTGCATTGTAATGTCCCCTTTTCGGGATTTCCCTAAATAATGCCCACTATACTTGTAGAATATAGAAGTATAGCAAGTTATATATATTTTCAGACTGCTTTTGCAATTTTGACAAATCTGAGTTAATACTGCTTCCTTGTTGCGATGCTGATCGCTGCTCTTTTGGACAAGTGTGTATACTCCTTGGTTTGATCTTCCTTGATTGATGCCTTCAGGTATGCATAAGTGATAATGGATAAGCCCCCTTCAATGGTTTGAATGAATTTTCTTTTATACTTTGTTGGAGGTAGGGTCACCACCTTTCATAAAAATTGAGTCACCCCTTTTCATTGTTGCCTTTGAGAATAATAAATTATTCCCCAAATTGATCGCCCCTTTTATCTCCTTCTCAAATCAAACCTTCTCCCCTTTACATCCCTCCAAAGCGGTGGAGAATCACACCTCTTGATAATGGTCACAACCTTTCGCAATTAGCATCCTTTAAAAGGATCACAGCACTTCATTGTTGCTGCCCCTTTGAGAAAGTTACTTCCTTATCTTCTTCTGATTCATTTCTTCTTCCATTAATGCTACCTTAATTCTTTTGCTACAAGTATACACATGAATATATGAATATACAAAGCATACACATAAGAACACAAAGTATTCACATGAATAATTACAGACACAACGCATACACATAAATACACATGCTGCTAGACCCCTTCTCTTTTCGAGTCGGAAAGTGGACCTAACCCCAATCTTGCTGCTCATAACCTATTTCATGCCAAAAAACAATGGGCCTAATCCTATCTTCCTACTCATAATCCAGTCAAGCTAGAAAGAGGGCCAAAACCCAATATTACTACTCATAATCCATTTCAAATGGTAACCTTAACCCCATCTTCCTACTCATAATCCATTTCCGACCAAAAAGTGAGCCTAACCCCAATCTTGGTGCTCATAACCCATCTCAAGCTAGAAAGTGGGTCTAACCCCATCTTCCTGCTTATACTCGACTTCGAGCAAGAAAGTTGGCCTAACCCTATCTTCCAACTCATGATCCATTTCGAGCTAGAAAGTGAACCTAACACTATCTTTCCACTCATAATCCATTTCGAGCCAAAAAGTGGGCCTAACACCATCTTTCCATTCATAATCAATTTCAATCGAGTAAGTATGCCTAACCCCATCTTGCTGCTCATAAGCCATTTAGAGCCCAAAAATGGGCCTAACTCCATCTTTATAGTTCCATTTGCTCTGGTATGCTATAAGGATATGCTTATGGAGTTCCTTTGGATTTGCTCATAGCTCTCTTCATTTGATACTCTTGCATGATTTCAAATGACTTAGTGGTAAATGTGATCTTTGTGTAATTATTTGCACTACTGACTCTTGCCATTTCTTGCCACTTGTTCTTCATCACTATCTTTTGATGCATTATGTGGTGTTCTTCTCACAAGTTGGAGAAATCACTTCTCTGATACCAATTACAATATCCATTTTTGGGATTGCCCTAAATTTTGCCTATTATACTTGTAGAAAAATAGAATTATTGCAAAATTTAGGGCAATTACAAGTTACCGATTTAGACCAATCTGATTAATATTCCTTCATTCTTGGGATGTTGACTACTACTCTTTTAAATATAAGTGTTGTTGCTCCTTGGTTTGATCTTTCTTTATTAATGTCATAAAGTACGAGTGATGATTGATAAGTCCCCTTCAATACTTGGAATGAATTATCCTTTGTACTTTGATGAAGGAAGAGTCACCGACTTTCATAAGAATTGAGTCACCAATCTTCAATGTTGCCTTTGAAAATTATATATATGCCTAATTAGTAATTTGCCTTTGAGAATAATATACGCGAGTAATGTCCCTTGTGCATCCCTAATTTGTTAGAAATTCATGGAACATTTGTGAAATGCCTACAGAAGTCTAGGAAAGTTGACGAGACCTTTACCCATCCACAAGACAACTGAGAACATTTAATACATGACTTCACCATGCTAAGGACATCGAATCTCTAACATGGAAAAAAATGACATAAGTTCCAAGAGCAAATAAACGTACAATACCAACTTGGGGTTAATTAATAATAATTGAAGCAGTGTAGGCTGAAAAATTACAAAGAACCTATATGCAATAGTTTGTACTTTTTTAACAACTATAATATTTTTGACCTCAAACCGAACTTAAGGTTCCAGTGGTAGTAAACTTATAGTACATCAATATTACTCTCCTTATATACACTGAATCCACTCCTATGCATCTATGTGGATCTATTGTTTAAAAAACAGGAATTTAATCTAAAACTTGAAATAGTGATGCTCTTAAAATTGTTGGGATTATCATATGAAGCTACAAATTTGTGAAGCAGTTTCATCTGTCTCCACACAACAAACTACAGTTGAGTACCTTGGAAGGCTTGGACAAACATTAAACCAAATATAAGTTGATTGGTTCTTAATGAACCCACCAAGGATCAAGTCTTGCTGAATTCAAGGCTTCAACACCATAAGGCAAAGATTGTGCCCTGAAAGAATTTTGTAGAATAGGTACCCCTCAATCCTTGGCTCTCCTCCCTAGCTCCTCGTTACCGAGCATTAAGTGAAGTTATGGTTACGGCTTTAGGTGAAGGGTGGTATGGGTAAAGGAATGGAAGGAGGGAGTAAATGAAGAAATACCACCCAAGCCAAGATATCAAAATACACTTCTATATATTTTGGTAAGTTTACTTAATAACTTATAGTGAGGAGACGATCCAATCGCAAAAATGTCTTTATTCTATTCAATGGCTACCCTATTTGGGAATTTTTTACTTACACATGCATAATTTTACCACGGACTTGCCTACCAAAAGATAATTACACAAAGCACATTAAAACAATTGTTTGACAAAATATTTGTCAACTTCAAGCATCATTCTACTAGGTATGATGAACATAAGATAATAAAATTGTTAATTAGATTGACTTAAGCTCTCATATGAATACTCAATCTAATACAAATGTTAGGTATTAAGGTTCAATTATGTATATATGGATGCGTTATCAATGTTATCATCTGAAAATTTAAAATTTTCCTAAAAATCTTGAAATTTCCCTATTTTTGCTTCCTTTTTGGCATCCCCACCTAAAAAAATTGGGGATTGCAAAGCAAATCCTCTAGTCCCCTACTGTCCAATCCCAAGCACAAATAAAAATAGAAATGCACATAATTTAGCATAGATTGTTAAATTTAGTCGATAGAAGGATAAGCAAGGCCTCAAAATAGCTTATGATCACTCTAAAATAGACCTGCAATGTTCCATTCTTTCAATTTTAAGTTTCTAAACCTTTGCTAGGTTGGATAAAAAGTTGTGTGGTTAAACTTGTAATAATAGCGTATCCTTAAATATTGTATATTTATGTGTGTGTGTGTGTGTATTTTATGAGGTCGTCCCATAATTGCCCCTAAAACCAGCCCCTTGAACTACCATTTCCTACCATCCTTGTCAACAAAACATCCTGGAACATAAGAAAGTACCCATGGTCAAGACATCCAAATGTGCCCCCAAACATTTGTGTTTTCTTTGTCCAAGGCGCAAATCACCACCCATAAGTCACACCATCAAATGAGTCAAGTTTTTTCCAAGTGAAATGTGTGAGAACTACTCCTTTGAACAGTTAGGCAAAGATTCGGGCAAAGCAAAGTATCTACATCACCAATTTTCTGATTTTAGTGGGAATTGCCAACTAGTCAAGCCATTGAAAAAAAGCACCAACTTTCCCTCTTAACATTCAAGAAAAATTTTGATTGACATTAACATAATTGTTTTATTTGATCTACTCTTTCTCTTTTACTTCCCTTGATATCCCATCATTATTTACTTCATATTCGGTTTGTGCTCATCATCTAGAAAAGCCATTAGTCAAAGAAAAGATCATCACAAGATGATCTGCAAATTGACCAAAGAGATCTCAATCAAGTTGGATTACCACACAAGTGACAATCAACAAACAAAAATCTTAACAAAAGGTAAGTACAAGTACTAAAGTGTACAACAAAGAGATGGTGACAAAGATTGATATAATTACCACACAAAGCAGTCTTACTTTAGAGGCATAGATAATTCAATATGATGCAGTGCCAACACATAACAAATCACAAGTCCAAAAATTAATTGGCAATTGTGGAGGTCAACAAAATCATATGTTGCTAGTGCACAAGGACCATCCATAGGTGTTCCATTTTGGAGCAACTATTTTGGTGGGAGCTTCTAGATCATCTATATGAAAATTTATTATTTTCAAATGATTGCTTAAGTAGTCCATTTTTCATTGTAGTTACACTTATCAAAAATCTATTTGAAGATTTCTTGATTTAGGTATTAAGCTTAGAGACCAACTAGTATTTTATTGTAGTGTACACAATTCAAGCCATCAGGCGTAGCTATGCATTGGATGTTCTATCCTTGGATCACCCGCACGGAAAAGGTGAGTATGATTGAGTAATTGTTAGAGTCTTCGGTTTATCTATTCTATTCTTATGATGTGGGCATGTCTTTTTATGCAACCTAAGTGACTCAACCTAGAAACTTACTATATCCCCCTTTTTGAGCTTAATGATTCAAGAGATGTACTTTACATGGTTTTTATTAAACACGCGCAAAAAGGGCCAAGAGGTTGCTGGAAAATAAGGAGCTTTTTAGCTCATTTTCTAGGGTTTTATTTGGAGCATTTGATTAGGCTTGCAATAAATCTATATATGAGATTAGGCTTGCAATAAATCTATGGTTCAATAGCCTCCTGCCCGAATCTACGAAGGAAAATAAAAGGGTTTTCCTTTGAATGTGTTTACAAACCATACAAAAAAGCATCCCACTACTTTTTGGTTTTATATGTAATTTCCCTTCTAAGGGAACTTATCAATTCCTTGTAAGCGAATTTATTGTCTGTCAAACTTTTAAAGGGAACTCCTCAATCAAATTCAAGAAAAGGTTCTTTGAGATCATGTTATTTTCAACATAGTGTTTGTGTTGATTGATTTCTAATTTCCAATTGTTATCATTTTATGTTTCTTTTTATTTGAAATCTCTTACTTGCATGAGTCATTGGTAATATCTTCTCTTGACGGAAGAGTTTTTCTTTTTTTTATTCTCTTGCAGCAGTCTTGTGCCAAACTCATGTTGAAAACATGGCGATAAAGGTCACTTTATGAAATCACGATTCATTTATGGTGGTTGCTTCTTATTATTATTGGGTTCAAGTTGTTGTGTGTGTGTTGTCTTTAGATTCTTCTCTAATGGTTTTCCTTGGTTCTCTTTCTAAAGGTTATTTCTATAGAAAAGAATTACACAGGTGTGTACAGGTGACACTCTTTCATAGAAGAGTGTATATGGTACTTACATTATATTTCTCTTTTGGTTCAAAACGTGAGATATCAAAAACACAATTTTGGGAATCAACTTCAACAATATTGAAGCGGCATTTTTAGTATTGTGGCCCTCACTTCTCGAATATAGAGAGTTCTACAAGTATTTTGCCTTGTGGGTTCATACTATAAATTCTCCTAAAATATGCTCAAGGTTTTTGAAATCTATGTGTGTATTTGCCATTGCTACTTGTTATGGCACGGTATTTAACATATCTTTGTGAAAGTTTTATATAGTGGAGCTTAGCCTTTTATCAATTTGTTTGAAAGACTTCAACTATCAAGTCATTGTAATTTTTTTCTATTAAATAAAGATTATCTTTCGTGGGTTGGGTTGGGTTGTTTTCCTCTGTAAGGAGGGTTTTTCCCAGGGCAATCTTGTCAGTGCTCTTGTGCTATTAAATTTTGGTTTAAGTTTTTAACACAAGGCATCTGCATACGTAGACACAATTTGTAGAGTCAAATGATTAAGTTACTAAATTTTAAGACTTCAATGTGTTATTTTGGGGAAAAATTCTCTTTTATTTGATATCATTATCAAAAGGTTGTATATCCATAGAAATGGCGACCACTAGACAAACACACACCCAAAAGTATAATTCATTAAGGTTCCTAACAAGGGGTCAAAAGGACCCAAGGAAACGTTTTGGGCATAGGGAGACCAAGGCCCTATATTTGGGGACAATAAGGGGCCAACAGCATAACAGCAGTGGGGAGGGGGGAATGGTGCAGTGCTGATACAAAGTGAGGTGAATTCAGTTTGTCAAGGCAAAATATACAATATAACATCTTTGCAAGTGCCCCATGAAATGCAAACTCGTTTTCACAAAGTCAAAGGTTGCACTCGATATGTAATGGCATGTTTCATTTTGTAAGCAACACCCACTAGACATATACACACCCAAGAGAATAATTTTATCAAGTTTCCCAAGGCGTTGCAAGGATGTGAGGACAAGTTTTGGGCATAGAGGGACCAAGAGCCTAAAGTTGGGGATGACAAGGCGCCAAGAACAAAGCGACAGTGGAGAGGAGGGGATGGTGCAGCGCTGATATACAAATTGGGGTGCACTAAAATCATCAAGGCAAAATATGCAATATAACATCTTTGCAAGTGCCCCGTGAAGTGCAATTTAGTTTTCACAAAGTCAAAAGTTGCAATCAATATGTAAAAGCATGTGTCATTTTGTAAGCAACCCAACAACATACCTAGCAAAGTTGACGATGTTGTGGACAGACATTTGCCCGAGTCCAGGTATTCCAAAAATCTCTCTATCTTGAGCACACAATGTATCTTGGGGGGAGCATGTCCACATGGAACACTACCCAAAAGTATCAAGAGATGTAAAATGTACCTCTTACCAGTCAACACAAAAAACCGTAAAGAACTAAACTCATATGAAATAAAAATGACACTCAGATAGGTTAGTATATATGACAGTGACTTTAGACTGGACTTCTTTAAAGAGTGATCAAAAGCCCAAATGCAACATTAGAAATACTTTGGAACTGCTAACTAAAAAAATCTAGAAGCTAATATTAAATGGTTGAAATTCGTTAAAAACATTTCTTAAACAGTACCAAGAGCCCTTGACTTTTTTCTAGGAGATTCCAAATATCTCTAGTGCGTTAAAGTTTTATAAACTTAGAAACAATGTTTCATCACACTAGAAACATTTTGTAGAACTCAAAGCAAAAATAACATCTCATATGAGAGGTATGATTAAAGAGTGTGGTATATAATTTGATAGTTTGCAAACACTACAAGTACTCCCTAAGATGCCAAGTATTTGTATTTTTTTAGGTCCATGAGTTTTTACAAGTGAAACTCAGGAGTTTTTATAGACAAAGGAAAAACATGGGTAAAAACATCAATGGGGTAAAAAAATGGTTTAAACACATTTTTCACATTTTTTTTGCAAGTAAAATATGAATTTGCTCTTTTGAGATGTCAATTTTTTACTCAACAGGTTTCCTAATTGAATTTTGCAAAAAATATTTATTTTTTAATTTAAATTTTTAGTGCTTTCCAAGTTCTCGAGTCTTCATTAAGGTTGGAATTTTTGGGCTTGTCAATTACTCTCCAAATCCAAGTCCGCAAACTATTGTGTATAGTTCAAAAACTTGGAGACCGTAGGTACATAGGTCTCAAAAAGTTGACTTGAACTAGAACTGGTCAAAAATCCTAAATAAAATAAATTATAAAAAACACAAAATATGCTTGAATAATGTATGAATGGTATCAAGAATTAATAATGTGTGAATTACTCACCTACTACAAAAAGTAGCTGAATTTAAAAAAATTGTTGCATACAAAGGGACTGCAAAGGAGATATCTAATATCACAGGCACAATTTTATGATGTCTACATTTTACATTATAACAATTTAGACTATCCATAGGTAAAGATAATACCGTAAAATGCAGAAATCTTGTGCAAAGAGTTAGTACATCCAAAAAATCTTACAAGCTCTCCAAAAGGATATGAAGATAAATTCCTTATTCTATTCTATGTGAAAGAACACTTGCATTTGAAGCTCTAGGAAATGAATCGGAAATTCCAAGAATCACTTTTGAACTCTCCAAAAATATTTCTGGAAGCCTGCTATCCTTTTCTTGAGTTCCATAGCAATTCATTAGTGTCAGATTTTATAAATTGAAAGTATCTTTTCATCCTATACCAGCAGCAATGGCTAAAATTCACAAGATTTTGCAAGATATATTGGAACTCAACAGCTTATTCAGAGGATTAAAGGAGTATTTCACCAATGAAAAATGTTTGTCAGAGTCCAATGGACAGTGAGAAATAGAGGAAAGACCTACTACTTGAACACATTCCAATGCTTGTGATAGGAGTTGTTCATTAATACCCACACTTACTGATTTCATATCCATATTGTCTTAATGTCCAATCTTTAACAATGTTGCGTCAATAATTGTAACTTTTAAGTTGTTAGTATAATGATGACTACTCATAATTGAATGAAATGTACACTTAGTTGTAAAAGGCAACCAATGATGTGATGCCATATCAACTATGCATATATGGGTACCCTTTTTGTACAACCATTGGTCTCACTTTTTATTTCGGCTGTTTCGGACAAGTTGGCAAAAAGCATGCTGATGTGACATCATAATTGATGATGTGGACTTGCAACCTTACTTATAAGCAAACGACTTGCCAAGTAAGTTGTTGTAACAAAACGGGAGTGATTTGAAAATTCCACATAGGATTTTGATAAGCACGAAGTTAGGGTGCTCAAGTACTAGATCCTCTCCACAATCACATTTTATATGGACCATTTTTTAATATCTGCTAGGAAAATTCCATTACACTCTTCACACAATTATTGCCTTACTCTAATACTACGATCCTAGAGGCCCTACCTATGGTGTATTCATGGTCTTGTGAAACTATTTTCTTACATATGGTACAAATTTGATAGTTGTCAAAGTACTATTCCAATATGATGTAAACAAACTTGCCATTATGAAATTGCAGTTATTGGTTATCGCTTAGTTTTGTACTATTAATGATGTAAATGGCATATGTAAAAGCAAAACTTTTATGGGAAATTAACTGCATCTCTTGCATCCTCTTAGCTAAAGCAGAGATGTTCCTGATGGAAGCCTCTATGATTATTCATCTGTTAAGTTATTTAAACAAGGTTGAAATTATGGACAACGCTGGCCCAAGTTTGTGGTTGAAGAGGGTTTAGTCCAGAGAAAGAAAATGTGAATGAAGCAGAATGAAAAGTAGTTGAATATGTGGGACATTGACATTCTCAAACACCCCAACACCAACGAAGAGATAAAAAGGCCTATGCTGGAAAAAATTAAAACTGTCATGTGGACAAAACAAATGGAGAGGAAAAAGATCTACTATGTGAAAGAGTTCAACCCCATGTGGATCCAAGAGATTGACAATTACCTACAGATGGGCATGAAAGGTAAAAATAGGATGGTAGCGGTGCAGTTAATGAATAGGATCCCACCATCTGCAGTGTGAGACAAGTAGACAGATGGTACCCAAAGAGGTTCAGGAAGAAAGAAATTGCATCTTCTGCAGTAAAGGGTGCATTGAAACCTATGTTACCCTAGGTTTCCGAGACGGGGGACATGGGGACAGGGAAACAGGTTTCCGCGATGGATTTTTTTTTCTCGGAGCAGGGGACGGCAGGGGACAGCAGTGGGAACAGCTATATAAAAAATAGGGAAAATTTTAAATATACAAGGAAATTTTAAATATTCATATAAAAACATGGATAACGCATCCTTATATAAATTAGAGAACCTTAACATATAATGTTTGTGTTAAATAATTTAACTTTAGAGTTCACATGAGAGTGGAAATCAAACAAATTATCAAAACTGAAATATTAATTTTATGGGACAACCAAGAGAAAGATTTCCAAAAGTTTCCGAGTTTCCAGGACGGGGGATGTGGGGACAGGGTCAATTTTTGCCAGAAACGCGTCTCCAGGTAACATAGATTGAAACAGAATGGCACTTTATTTTTGAGTGTGCTGCCTACTAGAGTAGCCGGGAACAGTTTGAGGACAATGTGGAGGAGAGCCGCCTGTGGAAGCCAAACTACACAAAACAACTAGTTTTCTGAGGCAGATTCATAACAGGCAGGCTAACATTGAAAATAATGTGAAAATGGTCCCATAGGCTGGTTGGCCTCGTGGAGGTTAATAAAATACCTTCGTTCATTCATTGCATCCCACAAATAGTACGAGCTTATCCCATAGGATAGATAAAAAGGTATTTTATACAAGGAAGGGATAAAATGGCACTTACCTTGACAAACTGAAGGTAATAAGCATTGTATTTCCTGAGAGTGTCTCTCACCCGGACATCAGGACTGATACCCAAAGTTTCATGTGAAACTGACGCCCCCAAAGATTGTGTCCAGAAAGCATCATCAAGGTCAGACGGATGTGCCAATGCTTCCTCCGATTCACCAACTTCCACAGATTGTCCTGCTACTGAACCTGCCTTGCTCCTTTTTGCTGGCTTTGTTCCTTTCGTGGACCTTGCCAGATTACTAGTAGGGCTCGCGGAAGCTGAATTGTTGACATTACTAGCTTTATTATGCCTGGTGTGCTTAGAGACCCCATTTGTCTTCACTGATATAGCAGCAGCCTCAGGATTGAGCATGTCATCTGCGGAAAGTCCAATGACACACCGATTAGATGTCTCTGAAGACTCCTCCGACGAGGCACTGCTCGAATGTATTGTCCCTTCAGTAACCCCTTTGCCATTTGGCTTTAGCTCCACTACACGCGGACCAACGCCACCGGGCAGCATCTCCTCCGCAGCATTTGCCCCATCGTGCTGAGTAACACCATTCGGAGAGGCCATTTCAGATTTCTTACGGTACCCCTGCTTTTCATCATCATCATCATTGTCACCATCATCTTCATCTTCGTTTTGTTTGCCTTTAGCTCGCACAATCCGAGGGCGGGGGAAGTACAGGGGCCTTTCCGCGGTCTGGAGCCTTGGGCTCACTCTCCGCTGCTGAGATTCCTCAACCAACGCATCGACCACGCTCTTCTTCTTCGCGCGACGAGAAACGACCTTCTGCGGAAAGACTTCCTCCGCGACTTCTGCCTCCTTCGACGCTCCCTCTTCCTCTTCCTCTTCCTCATTGTCGTCGCTCTCAATAACAGTAACGTCGAAGTCCGGAACGACCTTGTTTTCCTCATTCTGCACACAATTTTGGCTCTCCAAATCGCGATTCTCATTACCATTGCCATTATCATCATCCAGAAGCACAGGATTCTGCGGCGACCCGAGCTCGAAGTGCGCTCTCTTAGCCAAGCGAGTATCCACTGGCTCCTCTGAATCATCTTCAGCAACAGCACCAGGTGCAGGGAAATCATTTTCCAGCTGCTGCATTTCCAAAGAATTCAAGTCTCCGTTTTGGCGCGTTCTCTTGCGCTCGCTATCTGTCGGTGTCGCCATTATATCTCTCGCGTCCGCCATTGAAATCTGCGTGATGTCAACTTCTCAGCTCCCCTGGCGTCTTTTCGGAATGCAACGTCTCGGGTTCGAATCGCGCCGAGGTTTCGCGCCTTTCACACACTGCTAGTGATGGCGGGAACCACGGTGCAACTAGTTGGCACGATAAAAGTTTGGATTCATTTAATACAATGCCATGGTCGGAATTCCTCCACACCAGCTGTCCCAATTGAAGGGGTTCGGAAACGAAAAGAGAGGGCCTATAATGGGTACCATGTGGGCTCTTATTAAATTTAGAATTTGATTATGATATTGCTATAGGATTTAAGTGTGTGATTTTGAGTCAAATTCATTGGTCCATGTTTCAGTAGTGTTTCAACATGATTCCATCTCTCATGAGAATAAATGGAACACTTAGAATTTGATGTTGAAGGAGTCCATCTCTAATAATAATAATAATAATAATAATAACCCTACATTTTAAAAGTCGATGTCTTAATTATTATAAATTATGATATATTGGAAATTCAAGAATAAATCATTATGATATATATATATATATATATATATATATATATATATATATAAAGAAATAATTAAATAAATTGAATAGTTAGACTTTTTAGCTAAAAATATGGCTCACAATCAAATAATCACATGTGCATAATCTCGTGAAAGAATATACAAAGTACAAAAGTTACCACGAGGAGTAACCAAAATGCATAATCATCCATTGCACATGTTGTAGGGTATGAAATCTTAAAAGAACATACAATAAGATATGATACAACATCCTATAGGATCTCGTAGTAACCAAAGTACAAACTATTAGAATATATCCACATAACATAATAACAAGTCTCCATAAGATACGAAGAATAAAACATTTGCAACAAGCTACATCCAACATTGGTTCTAACTGTCGGATCTCAGTGAAAAAAATATCACTACCACGCGACCTCATGGAACCTAAATGGTCCACTCCCATCGTGTTGAGGAGATAATGTCAAGTCCCAAATGCATAATAATCGACAATCTAGGTAAAGAAATCTTCATAGCAATCTATCTCAAAGGTAACAAGTGCAACAAAGTAAGTATCTAATCCTAGAGATAAATACCAAAACGTAGGAACCTAGTATGCATATGGGAGAGTGTCATCGCGTGAGCCAACTCTAAGGTTTTCCTGGCAGTCTCTCTAGACTTTGACCCCTAGTGACTCTATGCAGTATCAGAAATCCTTTTGTATAGATGAGGAAACTAACTATGCAAGGATACTACCAAACATCTTCTCCCACTCACATCTTAGCCTATAATAGCACTCGAGGCATGGGCAAGGAACACTAACTCTTATTACTTAATTTATATTCCCATTAATGCAAATATTTTCACTTGTCATGATAACTTACGTTGAGTTACCTTGGCTGCCACTTTAGGGCTATGGCCCCTATTACAAGCCACTTCCCAACATACACATAGATAACCCACCCTATGCTAACAAATCAAGTGCATCATAAAGCCAAAATAACCACACTCAATCCTATACAAGCAATTGAAAATCACCAGTGGGTCTCAAACCAAAACATCAACATGATACATAAAGAGAACGAAAGACATGAGCTTCGCATCAAAGAACATATTTTCATAATAAGAAAACATGCATAAACAATCATGGCATAATACATTGAAACATAACAATCACACCTCGACCTCTAGTGTAGTTTTGTAACTGGCCAACTACATGGGTTTCCCAAACCGACACGAGATTAAAGA
This sequence comes from Cupressus sempervirens, assembly GCA_028749045.1. Taxonomy (NCBI): domain Eukaryota; kingdom Viridiplantae; phylum Streptophyta; class Pinopsida; order Cupressales; family Cupressaceae; genus Cupressus; species Cupressus sempervirens. The sequence continues at coordinate 440,676,809 of CM053791.1, forward strand.
TATGCAAAACATAACAATCCATTTAAAACAACATGTTTCAATCATGAAGTTTCCAGTTGGTAATTTCCTAAGTCTGGTTTGGTTGTAAGTTAATGTCTTCGTTCATATAAGTTCTCCAGTTGGCTCAATCGAGTTTACATCAAAGTATGGTTAATCATTTGCAAATTATTGAATAGTTAGTTCTACCAAACAAGTTTTCAATGAGGAGTACTTAATTTTTCAATTTATATAATGTTTAGCTCCTATAATTCTTGTGGACATTATAGTTACATATTACTCTTATCCTTTAGATCATAGGTATAAATATTATTTTAAAATCTTTGACAATATCAAAAAAAAATATTCAAAATAATCACAACAAAAGAAATCATTATACTTTTTAAAACCTATCAATGGTTAAAGAACATATCCCTTAGTTCATTACAATTCAGTAATAATCTTAGTTTAATAAAATTCTTATTGAACTCCAAATATAATAATAATTTATGATTAATTTAAAATCTTTAAAAAGTTACCTTAAATTCATCAAATTTAAATTTAAACGTAATTAGCAATTAAGTTTAATACTATTAAGTTATATTTATATTTAATAATAATTAAATTTAAATTTAATAATAATTAAATATAAATTTAATAATAATTAAATAACAAATACATTTCATAAAAATTAAATCAATAAATTATTATTTTAACTTTAATTTTAATAAATTAAATTTAAAATAATAATAAAATTTAAACTCTCAAAGGGGAGGCGTTGTCTTGGCAGCCTCAACTGCTCGTAGTAGTCTTAGTTGTTGTGACAACCTTGGCTACCACAACAGTCGTGGCTTACCAACGCAACCAAGCATGCAACACGAGAAGTAAGGGAGGTGAGAAGTAGAGGGGTGGTGGGCCCACCCCAAAATTTATATTTTTTTTCTAATTTTTAAATAAAAACAGTTAAAACAAATTACCATTAAAGACATAATTTTTTTGTTTTAAGAACAATAATAATAAATTATTGTTATCCACATATATGATTCTAAAAGGAAGCAAATTTCCAACTAGCTTAACATTTTTAGCAAAATAATTCTCCTATTATTTTTCCAACGAGATTTTAACAAGATTTTTGAATAAATCTCATGTATGAACAAGCTCTATTTGACATATTCGAATGAGGTTTAACTAGTTGAATTTTCTTTTGTTTTCTCTTCAAACTCTAGTTGGTAAATTCTTTCTTTTTTTCTAGATTCCTATTGTTAGTTTGTTCTTGTTTTATCAATAGGAATTTCAACAATGAAGATCTATTATTTTCAAACAAGGGTTTAAAAAATTAAAACATGTTTTCATCCAAAATATCTAAAACGTAAATTCATTTGTTCCATAAGTTTAATTCACAATTTTTCAAAATTAATATCAAATTTGGCAAGTACAAAGAAGACAGAGGTCTAGAAAGATTTCTACAATGGTTTCACAAACCCTATCTTGATCTAATGCTAAGAATTTGGTAAATCTGGTGTACTTGCAAAATCATGTTTTCCTATACTTTTAGAAAATTCTTTTCCTTCAATTCCAAAGATTGTTTATCCAAACCTATGTGGAGAAATTAACTAAAATCCCCAAATAAAGGGTTCTAACCCTACTGAGGGTTTCTTCATTCTATTTTGCAAAAGCCTCTTACTTTATTAATTTTTAATTACTTTTATTTAAGTAATTTTTTAAGCACACTTAGTAGCCTCAAATCAAAATAATCCTTTATTTTATTATTCCCATTTTGTTAAAATTTAACAATAAGTTTTTAGAAAAATATAATTTTTGTTTTAACTAATAATAATATTTAAAGTGTATTATTTAAATACAACTCTAAATTCATTATTATTGAATTAAATAATAATAATAATTACATCAAATTTATCCTTTGAAAATTTAATCACTTTCAATCTCCAAGATTAAACTTTTAATTAAATCTTTTAAATTTAACTCTTTTATTTAATTAATTTTTCAATTAATTAAATATAATATAAAAATACTTTATTTTCTAAAATTCTCGTTTAATTAATTCATTTAATTAATTTCCTTAGTTGAGTAAATGATGCAGCAGCATCCCGAACTTGTTGGAAATCCTGCTTGTTGGTGTGTTTTGACCTTGGAGTTTGAGGACTCGGTCAAAGGAAGAGGTGTGGCTCAGTCATTACTAAGTAGTTTCTAGTTGCAGTGTTAGCTAAGATACTCGATTAGAGTAGCATTACTCGATCATGTCTTGGTAGCACTCGGTTGGTGAAAGTACTCGAGTACACTAGGAGCTCAACTTATACTACATGGTTCAGTTGTACCTGGTTATAGAATTGCCTGAGTGGCTTGGTCAATGAAGAGGTTTGGTTGGTTGGTAGTTGATGGAGCTCAGTGATGCTTGTGGTTTTGCTAATACTTGGCAATGGTTTATGATGCTCGATCATGTCTTGGTTCTAGCTTTGCTTGAGTTTTTTTTTTTTTTTGGGTTAATCGACTTGGCTTTTAATTTGGATTATGTATTTAATTTTTGTTGTGAGCCAACTTGTGACTTAAGTATGCATTTAATGCAAGGGTTTATTTAATTTGTTACATACTAGGCCGGCCTATGGCTTAGTTGGGTATAAGTGAGGGGTCTTGTGGAGTCTTTAGTGATAATCATCCAGCTTGGAGAAGAAGATGTGGCAGAGGAGCGAATTTTGAAGAGCTAGTAGCTAAGGCTTGGGAAATAAGGAAATTGCTTGGTGGGCTTGCGAGCACAAGTTTAGATCTTCCTTAGAGGTTTCTACCAAAGTGTGGTCTTGGACTAGTTAAGGGGTTTGGGGTTGGATCTTGGGGGATCTTGTAGAACTGATATTGTAATTATTTTTGTATTTGCCCATAACCCGGAAGGCCTTATAACCAAGCACATTGTATATAATCAGTTATTTTTAGATAAAGTGTTGTAGATTGGTATCAGATCATATATCTTGTATTGAATTTCCATTGTGTGGTTATTTTCTAGGAGCCTGGACATCTCTTTTGGGGATGCTCCTGCTTTGTACTGCATCAAATGGTATCAAAGTGTAGTTACTTCTGAGCATGTAGACAGATCATCGAAGCTGAGGCAGTTTGCACCAAGACATGGGGAGAAGATTATTTGGTCAAAGGTTGGATCTGATTTATATTGTTGTGGAGGGTTTGCGAAAATCTTGTAAGATACCTTCGAGAAAATTTGACCCTGGGGCGATTCAAAATCTTTGTGATGTTGTGAAAGCAAGGATCTCAAAGAAGATTGAAACAAAATTCAGATCTAAGATGGCGTTGATGAAGAGTGATATGATTGCTAAGATCATAAGTGTTATAGGTGGTGTACCTCGGCATAAGATGGTTATAAGGAAGTTGTTGAAGACTTTGAGGTTGTTGGTTCAAGTGGTGAGGATAGAACTAATTGTGTGGAGAGACTTATGGGAGATAGGTTTGGTTAGTTTGCTAGACCTAGACCTAACTTTGAAGAGCTAATAGTTGAGGCTTGGGAAATAAGGTGATTGGTTGGTGGGCTTGTGAGCACAAGTTTAGATCTTCCTTGGAGGTTTCTACCAAAGTGTTGTTCTGGACTAGCTAAGGGGTTTGGCGTTGGATCTTGAGGAATTTTGCAAAACTAATATTGTAATTATTTTTGTATTTGGCCATAACTTGGAAGGCCTTACAACTGAGCACATTGCATGCAATCAAATATTTTTAGATAAAGTGTTGTGGATTGGTATTAGATTGTATATCTTGTATCAAATTTCCATTGTTTAGTTATTTGCTAGGGGCTAGGACATCTCCTTTGGGGATGCTCCTGCCTTGTATTGCACCAGATGGTATCAGAGTGTAGTTGTTCCTGAGTATGTAGACAAATTGTCGAAGTTGAGGTAGTTTGCACCAGGACATGGGATGAAGATTATTTGATCGAAGGTTGGATTTGGTTGGTATTATTGTGGAGGATTTGTGAAAATCTTCTAAGATACCTCAGAGAAAATTTGATTGTAGGGCGATTGAAGATCTTTGTGATGTTATGGAAGTAAGGATCTCACAGAAGGTTAAAACAAAATTCAAATATAAGATGGTGTTGATGAAGAGTGATATGATCACTAAGATCATAAGTGTTATAAGTGGTGTACCTCAGCATGCAAAAAATGAAGATGGTTGTGAGAAAGTTGTTGAAAACTTTAAGGTTGTTGGTTCAAGTGGTGAGGACAAAATTGATTATGTGGAGAGACTTATGGGAGATAGGTCTAGTCAGTTTGCTGGACCTAGATCTCAATTAAAGCTAAAACATAAGATGGAAGTTTCTAATTTCTCAAGTACTTTGAACCCTGAAGACCTAATTGATTAGATTGGTGAATTGGAAGACTACTTTGAGTTAAAGGATATTGCAAACCTACACAGAGTGAGGTTATACAAACTAAGTTGAAGGGACATGCTACGCTTTGGTGGAAGGAATTATAGTGAGATAGAGAAGAGGAGGGTGAAATGAAGATCACTAGATGGAGATTGATGGTGACTAAACTAAAGATTAAGTTCATTCCTGCTAATTATGAACTTGAGTTGTTTAAAAAGTTGCAAAATCTAAAGTAGAAAGATATGACTGTGAAAGATTATATAAAGGAGTTCTACAATTTGACTATTCAGTATGGGCACATAGAGTTGTCTAAAGAAAAGGTGGCTAGATATATTATTGGTTTGAGATTCAATATTCAGGATGAGGTTGGTATGTTGAATATTGCTTTGATTGAGGATGCTTATCAATATACCTTGAAGGCAGAAGACAAGTTAAAGAGGAAGAATCAAGGTAGTTCCCAAGGGAAGGAGAAGTAGGACCACTTGGCAAAGGCTAAACCAAGTATAGAAGATGAACCAAGACTTGTTGATCAAAAGAGAAGGATAGGTAGAGGTGAGTTTAAGGGTATTTGTTTTAGATGTCACAAAGAAGGACATAGAGCTTATGAATGTCTTGAGGCTAGTGATAGAAGAGTTGTTGTAGTGAATGAAGCTAAAAACAATATCAACAAACCTGAGCAAGGAGAGAATTCAATGGCTCGACAAGTAATAGTTGGTGAGAGGACATTGGAATCTTGTAAGAGGAGTAATTTGTCCAGGACTCATTGTAAGTTTGGTGGTAAAGTCTGCAATGTGATTGTGGATAGTGGTAGTACTAACAACCTTATTGCCAAGGAGATGGTTCAGAAACTTGGTCTAAGAAGAATAAGACATCCTTGTCCTTATAAGATTGGTTGGTTGCAAGGTGAACATGATTTAGAAGTGGGGGAGCAATGTCTTATTGATTTTCAGATTGGGCAGTATAAGGATCAAGTGTTGTGTGATATTGTGGACATGAGTAGTTGTCACATATTGTTTATTAAACCTTAGTAATATAATTGTAGGGCTATGCATGATTGTGTCAAGAATGTGATTACTATCGAGACAGGTGGCAAGAAGCATTGCCTAATTCCTTTGCAGAATTAATAATTCGATAGGAGGAACCTAAGTATTGGCAGTCAAGTTAACATGAAGGATTCTAGGAGGGTTAGAGATTAGCGAGGAAAGCAAACCTGTAGCACACCAAGGATGGATGCAAAGAAGAAAAAGTGGAACAAATGAAAGAATGTGCAAGTTGAAGACTTGGGGAATATGTATGTGAAGAACCAATTTGGGATTTATGCGGTGAATCTCAAAAGATGATCTTCCAACTATTAGGAACATCTTTTTGAACCTAGGGTGTCTAATGTAGGAGCATCCTAGACTTGTTGGAAATCTTGCATGTTGGTGTGTTTTGACCTTGGAGTTTGAATACTTGGCCAAAGGAAGAGGTGTGGCTTAGTCATTACTGAGTAGTTTATGGTTACAATGTTAACCAAGTTGCTCAGTTGGAGTAGCATTGCTTGGTCATGTCTTGGTGGTACTCGGTTGGTGAAGGTACTCAGTATACATTGGGAGCTCAACTTAAATAGCATGGTTCAGTTGTACTTGGTTGTAGAATTTCCTAAGTGACTCGTTTAATGAAGAGGTTCAGTTACTCGGGAGTTGGTGGAGCTCAACAGTGCTTGTGATTTTGCTGATACGCAACAGTGGTTTTTGATGCTCGATCATGTCTTGGTTTTGGCTTTGCCCGAGTTTTTTTATGTGCTTAGTCGACTTGGCATTTAATTTGGTTTATGTATTTCACTTCTATTGTGAGTCTACTTGTGGCTTAAATATGCATTTAATGCAAGGGCTTATTTAATTTGTAATATACTAGGACACTGTATGGCTCAACAAGGTATAAGTAAGGGGTCTCATGAAGTCTTTAGTAATATTCATCTAGCTCAAAGAAGAGGATGTGGCAAAGAGCAAACTTTGAAGATCTAGTAGTTGAGGCTTGAGAAATAATGAGATTGGTTGGTGTGCTTGCGAGCACAAGTTTAGATCTTCCTTGGAGGTTTCTACCAGAGCGTGATTATGGACTAGCTAAGGGTTTTAGGGGTTGGATCTTGAGAGATCTTGCAAATTTAATATTGCAATTGTTTTTGTATTTGGTCCTAACCTGGAAGGCTTACAACCAGCTGGAATCGAATCTGGTTGGGTCGCCAATTCAATAGGCCATCTACAGCCATAATGGACTGACCTAACAATGTTCAGCGGGGCTACTACTATGGAATAGCCCAGCTAGCGGGTTGGGAAGCCCAACGCCATATATATTGCCACCCTTCTACTGCACCGGGAATATAGTTCTCTCCCTGAATTCATTAATCTGCCACTATAGTGAGCAATTCGAGCAGCCTGCTAGACTTAACTGAATGCCCTAAAATTCTATAGGGTGCGGTGCGGTAAGGGCTAACCTTACGAATAGTAGGCCCTGATCTCCCCACTATAGAGGATAGGGGTTATAGAGTAGGGTGGCTTTATTGCCCCACTATTCTAAGGCTAGCAAGCTGATTTCGCTTCCTCGATAACCGACCCTGCCGATTTGAGGTAGGCCTACACCATGGCCATGAGCATTGAAGGTGACATTAAAGCATGTGCCTACTCAAATAATGGGTAGTTCAAGAGAGGATAAGTGCGAAAATAAGACCCGTGGGTAAACGAATGGTACTTTCCCCTCGATAGCGGGTGTTCATAAGGAATAGATGGGGCCTCCCACCCCTGCAGACTATGCCCCCCATGTTGCATGCTTATTTTAGCCCCCTACTATATTGAAAGGGCCCCCGCCGCCTACTACTATTATAAGGGCTATGGGGGTTCCAATCAAGCCCTACAATTCTATGGGACTGGGTGGGAACTTAGGAGGAGACTATGGGGGGGCAGATCCTTAGAATAGTAGGGCACTGATTAATAAAGAGGGTCCATTATTTGAGTAGGCAATATATTTTCTTTCATTAGCAGGCTTAAACATGGCAGTGGTGCATGCCAGCGTGCATGAATTCGTGCAGAGGGCCCCTCAAATTCTATGGACCCCGTACCGTAAGAGCCATAGAATTTTGAGGGCAACTATATTAGCAGCCAACATTAACCTGCTAGCCCTTTAGATAGTAGGCAAAGATACTGGTTTGAGAGCCGATCAGTTTTGACTAATTATACCATGCCTTGTCTCCGTTCGGAGGGTGACTCTCGTGGTCGCCCCGTAGAACTCTACCAATCGGCTGGGGTGGGTCCCATATAGAGATGGCGATCAATCAAATGCTGGAATCACTCCTTTTCTCAACTAACTTAAGCTCGACTGCTTATCAATATTCATTTGTTGAACGATGGCTTCTGAACCAATGAATGGTGAATCAGAAGAGCTCTGGTCTGATGATCAACAGTGAATCCCAGTGCTGTAGCAGGAACTGCCCTACTAGCGGGAGGTTGCAGGAGGGTTATTTCTATTGTCGGTGCATGCAAAATTGCACCATAGGGAGATAGATGAGGACCTAACACTATAGTAGAGCCACCACCCCCGACCTTCTCGTGCGTGCAGAGGTATATTATCGTAGGGGTGGGGGGGCCGGTGCAGAGGTCCTTTACTATATAGGGGATGTTTAGGGCATAATCATAAGAAGAATCACTAGCCCTACTATTCTAAAGGCAACTGCTACGGATGCTATTGGTAGCTTTGCTTATTCTCCTGTAGCTATCTCTGCAGGCTCTAGGACTGGAGAAGCTACTAATGGTTCTCTAGCTAGTGGTACCTCCGCCTATGTTCTAGTTACTAGATATCACTTGGGGCATCTTTGTATGCTACTGATGGCTTAGACGGCTATGGCTTTGGATCTGGAACTCTATACTCTATAGGCGGCTTCTCATCTTGGACTAGAACTAGCTATGATGCTCCTATCTCTGCGTACGGATCCATCGCTAGGGGCTATGGGTACCCGTGGTGGTTCTAGGTAAACGGGTGCCCGCCCATTTAATATAGGGGCATATTCATCAATGAGAAAGCAGTTTAGGGTTTGTTATTGATGCATTAGAAAAGCGCTAGCGAGACGGTTTGGGTATGGATATGGATCTCAATCCACCATTTTCCCCCTACCCCCTCCCCCCCTCTCTATAAGTAAGGGTAAAGGCCATTGTAGGGGCACTCCGACAACTATTCATGTTGTCCCTATAGGATCCCTTGAGAATAGTGGGGGTGCACCTGTCCCTGCCTCTGTTGCTTCTATTGAGAGAATATAGGGATCTGCTACTAGTGGATATGTTGCAACTAGAGAAGCCCCTACAATTGATATAGGGTGTGGGGTACTATTCTATGGCTCTAGAGGGGGGGGGGGGGGGGGGTGGGGGGGCATAGAACCATAGAATTTTAGGTAGGGCATGGGGCGTTAGTTCGGATCTCCTGCGAATCCTATCTTTGCTATGTATGCTTATTCCCATGCCCTACCTAAAATTCTATGGTTCTATGGGCCTTTAAAATAGTAGGGGTGCTTAAACTAGTGCTGAAGAACTGCCTTTAAAATAGATTATTCTTAGTGAACTACCTCATTGAATGAACCGGCCCCTACAATTCTATGGGCAGAAGCTAGGGGGACCCAACTATTCAAGTGGAACCCACCATCTATATGATTCAATCGGTGGCTAGCCCACCTAAGCCAAATGGCACGAATCAAAGGATTGGATTCGAGGAGCCAAACTAGATAAAAGGCTCTTGTTAGTCACCTAGGTATCCTTGTCATCTCTATCACTACCTCGGTGCTTGCCTTATAATAGTAGGGTGAATCATCATATCCAATAAATAGATAAGGGCTCGACAAGAAAGGAACTTGATTCATTGGTGGGCCCTACTATTCACTGCATCTATTATTCGAATGGATAATGAGCGACGGATGGATAATGAGTGGGAACCTGGGGATCAAATTGCCTCGATTCCTAACCCGATAAGGTCAGGTTCCATTCCATTCAATAGGCTTGAACTCGAGAGAGAAACAATTAAGAATATTAGGGCATTGGCATCCGAAGGTTCGACAAAGTGCATTTCTTTTCGATAGCCGCACTCCTTTGGACCGCTAGTGTCTAGCTCCTAGGTATTTATTGTCTCCTCGGTCCAGGGAGGCCCCTATATCTATATGTGGTTGACTCGACTGTCCATGATTCAATTGACTCGACTCAATACATACGTAAGGTGCTTCTATTGTCCCGGGGGTAGCTAGAGGTTGGAATCGTCCCTTCCTTTCTACTCAACTCCAAGGTCCTTCTTTCCGAGATTGATCACCCGAACCAACCTGACCCCGACGAAGCTCGAGAGGTTCATGTCCTCAGATTCCTTTGCGAGAAAGATCACTCCCTATAGAATGGTAGGGATCGAACCTGCAATAATAGACAACCTTTCTGCCATTCTCCAATAATATAAAAGAGGGGCGTGGCCATCCTTCTAGTCCCACCCGACCCCGCGAACGCCCCTTCCCTACCCCCTTCATATTATTGTAGGGGCCCACCCAGGCCCACCCAACCCAAACTATAGTTTCCCTCCCATCCAACCCCTTGACCCCCTCTAGATAAGTTGTAGGGCCCCATAGAATAGAAGAGAAGAGAATAGTAGGAGCCTCCCCCAACTAAAATTCCCACTCAACCTGGGCCCCTACTATTCTATGGTGGAGGATATAGTTCTATGGCCCCGGCCTATTCGATCTAGAATTAGCCTAAGAGATAGTTGGGGGGCCCCATAGAATTGTAGGGCAATAGTAGTGGTAGTGGTTCGCCTTAGAATAGTAGGGGCCGACTTCTCATCTATCTCCTCCTAATTCCCCAACCTAATGGTACGGTAGTCAGATACTATACGTAACATGCAGGGATGGTTCATCGGGATGAGAAATTGCATTCTAGCTAGCCCTATCTATCTTGGCGGGCCCATAGAATAGTAGGGCCCTCCCTCAACAACTATATATAGTTCATCTACCTCAACGGCCCATAGAATAGTAAGGGCCCCCCTGTAGGGGGGAGGGAATTGTTGTTGGTGGGAGTTCCACTAGCCGTTGGGAAGCAGGCTTATTAATGAACAAATTAGTTGTTGGCATGTTACGTATATAATTTTGAGCTCCAATGCCATCCTAAGGCATATAGGTCGGTCCCAACCCCACCAGCCCTTCGGGATCGACCCCATTGAATTGTAGGGCGCCCTTAGAATAGTAGGGCCCCACCGACCCCTCTACTATTTGACTGGGGCCTTAGGTCCCTTCGGGCGGCCCTATTATTATATTATTCGGGCACTCTAAGGCACATATGGTCGGTGGCGGAGCAACTACTATAGCCTCCCCCCCCCCCGGCGGTGTGGTTCCCTTAAAATAGTAGGGTTAGAAAAAGAGAACTGTTAGCCTTATAATAGTAGGGGATAACCAACTTTGCCTTTGGCCTTTGCAATAGTAGGGTAGGGTAGGTGTCGCATGCAATAAGGGAGTAATGAAAGCATGCGATCGAATGGCCCCTCTTATCTATAGGCCAAAGGATTGGTTCGATGAAAGTGGGTAACCTTCCTTTCCAGCTGCCTATTGGATTGGTTCTCACCATAACCATTGTTTCTCGAGAGAAAGTACGGGTCCCTGCGAACACTGCTTCTGGCACATTGCTCTTGATTCCAATTTTGATTCTGAAGGATAGATCAGTAAATATATTTTAAAATCATAAAATATACCGTAAACTCTAGTAAAGGAACTTGGTTAGAAATAAAGTATTAAAATCAACCTCATAGGTAAAGCTTTCAAATTCATGTCACCTTGATGAATTCAGGAGGGTAAAAAAATTAGATACTTGTCCATATGCGCGTGCACGCACACGAACACACAAGCAATGTCAGGGAGTGGTACATCATGCAGGTCTCGACTCATAGGTGATTATGACTCCCTCCCCCAACTATGTCAGATATGTCAAGCATAAAGTAAAACACACATGTACACCACACTCATGCAAGTTGCTAGGAATATTTAGAATAACTAAGAGAGGGGGGTGAATTAGTTACTCAAGGTCTATACATACCACTTGAACTATCAAACATTAAACACATTAATGTTCAGTTGATCCTACTTAACTTGTTGCTTAGTTTGTACTCTAAATAAACTTAACTTGCATTGTATAATGAAAAACATTATCACATGTAAAACATTCATAAGTCATTCATCATAGTTTGACACAAGGATTTTATGTGAAAACCCAATGGGAAAAACCACTAGCAACTTGTCATTCTTTTGAAGTGAGCTTGATTAGGAGCCAACCCTATTAAAGATTTAAAATAAATACTATTAAATGTGACCTGGTTAGAGGATTTAATCACCCTATTAGGAGTGGCCTTGTAAGAGGGCTTTGATCATTCCATTTAGAATGTCACCTCGTTAAAGGATTTACATAAACTGTTAACTCTTCCAATGACTGTTAGGTCAACCTCTGTTAAAAGGATTTTAATACAAACTGTTTGCAATGATAAAAAATAAAATCATAGGTTTTGATCTATGTGATTACAACTCACTTTTGCTAGTTAAAATCTCTATTTAGTCCTTATGCTGGTTCACTAATAAGCCTTTCATTGTCATCTTCAGTTTTGATCTACTTAGACACCCTTCAAGCAATCAGTCTAGTCTTCTCATCAACACTTAAGCCTTTTGCTCAAAATCACTTATCAATGGCAACATCACATCTATGAGCTTTCTCCATTAGCTTCACATTCACAATCTTGTGTGCTTCTACCTTGTTCTATATATGAACTCCCTCATACACACTAGCTGGGCTCGTCTAGGCTTAACTGGAGATGACGCTTAAAATTTGGTTTAGTAACCCTTTAAATAGGTGATTTGTGCTTTACCATTTTCTACATCCATCATTGATCTTAGGGTTTATGATCAACTTCAAATCAATTCAATGTATATGTACAACTTCTTGATCATCCTCTAGAAACTTCTTTGGAATCCTTCTATCAGGTCATTACCTAACCACCACCTTGAATTTAATACTCATTAATCTAATCCATATTTTACATCTTCCAAAAAATCATTTGAGTCAGCTTGATCTTATGATTCCTTTGAATTTGATCTTTTACTGTCACTCAGTAATCATTGAATTCTGACATTCAGTCAACATTGAAATACTCAGTCATTGTTTAAGATTTCTAGCTCGGCATCAATTAACTTGCTCAGTTAACACTAGATTTGTTTGACACTAATTGTGGCTCAGTTGTCACTAGCATTACTCAACATTCCTTAGTAATTTTCTTGTCATAAATTATTACTTTGTTTTATCAAAGTCTATCTAATCAAATATCCATTATAACTTCCTTTCGAGAACTTCAACCTTTCCTCTAGGTGCTATAGTTATGAATAACTCTCAAATCCTCTTCATTAATCAAATAGATATGACATTTAGATTAGGTAGCAATATGTCTCATCCATAGATTTGACATCAATGACAAAATAATAATTGTTCCAATTGTAAGTTTCCAACACAAGTATGGTGTAAGTAACCAAATTCTATATAAATCATCATCATGAACATAATTGTAATTAGTATATAATGTTAGCATGAATGTTGATGATACTAAATTAGAGGAGTATCCTAAACATTGGAGAACATCGATATGTTGCATCCATGATTGTATTTGTCATCGATGTCAACATAGCACTAATTCTGTATAGAATAGAAGAATAGTAGTCAGAGATCTTGTAATGCACAAAACTTGAGGAAGGTTTAGATGATGCGTAGTGAAGGACATATTCCTAAGGTTGTCTTGATGATGTGGTTAAGAGGGCTAAGTTTGAGTCAATGGTGTACGGAAGTTACACTTGGTTTATTAGAAGTAGTGCAAAAATAGAGTACTGGGAAATAGTATTTTGATGATCTATCACTATCTTTCATTTGAGATGTAATGAAGAGATGTGTAGTCACACATTGATAGAGGACAGTTGTGTGGTGATGTTAGTGTGTGCGCAAGAAATTGGTATCATATGTGTGAAGTTTTGTATAGATTGTGAGTCGACAATGCCATTGCAATTGTGAATTAATTAATTATCTTATTTCAATTAATTGGGAAAGCCTCAAAGCCAACTCAAGGAATTATTATGAAGATACGATATAAAAGAAAGTTGTTTTCCTCATTTGTAAAGTATCTTGGATAAGAATATAAAGTGGAATGTGAAGTATTAGCGTGCAGTGTGAGAAGGAGCATAATGCTTGTTAAATGTGTGCAAGTGATTGAAGAAATCATTGGATTCACAATTTGTGATCTGCTTACATGATTAGGAGTAGAAGTTCAGTTGATAAGACAAAGAAAAAAGAAGGAAGTACAATTCAATTCTATTATTCTACAAGGAATTTTCAGTTTGTGTTGACTGATCAGGGAAGTACTGTACATACTTCATAAATTCTTTTAAAAAAAATTGGGCCCTATTTTATCAAGATTTTGGGCTGACATGTAATTATTAATTATAACCTCAAAGTAGTAAAAATACTTGTATAAAAGGGCTTAGGGTTAGGGATTGTTTCATAAGGTGATGCAAAAATTGTTTCTTGTGGCGGTATTGAGCTGTAAGGGTTACAAATTGTAATCAGGTTGTAATTACTAGATCGTAAAATTTTTAGACTTGCTATGGGGTGGATGTAGCCCAGGGTTTGAGTGAACCACATTAAATATTGGTGTCTTGTGTTATTTTTTATGCGATCTATTATTTTCTAATATGGTTTATATCTGCATGTAATTGTTATTTATGTTTGAGGTTTAATCCTAACAGGAATAATATAGAGATATTTTGGATAGCGGGTTCATTGGTCTTAATGTCAAAGTTATTTGGGTAGTGGGTCCAATTGTCTTCCACAACTCCTAACACGGTTGGCACAACTCCTAATAGGATTAGAATCTCTTAATAGGGTTGGAATCTCCTAATATGGATTCAAAGTCTCCTAACATGGAATCATATATAATGAATGTTGTAACTGACTCCTAATAAGGTCCATCCTCTAACAAGGAATATTTATATTAGTATATCATCTTATGGGTACCATCCCCACTGGGGTTTTCCCTTTGACCAAGGGTTTCCCTAGTTAACATATATGGTGTTAATTATGTGTGAGTATCTTGTTGTGGTTTCAGTTTATATTACTCACATGGTTAAGTTTGTTTAAGGTTAATGATTGTGATAATAGTTGTATAACTGATTCACCCCCCCACTCTCAATTATATCAGTAGACCATATATTCTAACATATAAAATATTTAAAACATCCTCATCAAAGAATAATTATGAACCACAATAACACACAAAATATATCAAGTACGAAGTAGCTCATTATATATATGAATCCAAATATAAAATAGTATCAACCAACCAAGTAACCAAGTACCATTGAATCAAATCACATACACATAAAAACTAGCCTAAAATAGTTCAACAACATAGCTAAAAACAAACTAAGAGTAGGCACTACATGAAGAGTTTATATCTAAAAAAAATTAACATAGTGGAACCCTTAATTGATTTGATTTCTCAATATACAAATTCTCCTAAGGATAACCATGAACCTTTAATTGTTTTAAAATTTCATTCTAATGATCCCTCTAAGGAATCTCAAGTAAATCTCTATGTTCAAGTGGATTTATTAATCCTTGAGAGCATCAATAACAAGTGCGAACTCACTAAAGAACTCCCTAAGATTAATATCCCTGTTAGACGTAGAAATGAAAAGCGATATAAGTAAGACAAAGCTAAAAACTTGGGAATAAATTGACACTTGAACAAGCCTTATTTGAAACATCTAAACACATTGATTAAAATAAATATTGCTCAAGTAGGAATAGTTGAAAAATAGAATTCAAATTGGAGATGCTAAGTAATATGATGGACACCAACATTATTCATGAAGAAATTTGGAAAGAACTTAAGATATGACATCTACTACAAGAATAGGTTGGTAATTTTATAGATATTAGCAAGTCTTCCATGGACACTCTAGAGGATATGGTCAAAGATGATGATAATAATAATCAAGATCCTCAAGCATGATAAAATGTTAAGGAGATTTCCCCTGAATTGGAAGTTTTATATAATATGATGGGTAAGTTGTCTTTTCCAAGGGACCACATGACATATACGGTTGAAAAACTCAAAGGAGATCTAAATTCAGAAGAGGAAAATGATAATATGGAAATTGAACAATATTTTTTACCAAATGCAACTAATAACCCTGGAACTAGTAATAGCCTCAAATAATAAAGGAAAAAACACTCCTAGTTGTAGTAAAACCCTACAAAAGAGGAGCAAATAATCTACCTTTGAACTTAGGAAACTTGATAGAGAAGTCAAAAATCAAACCAAAATCTCTAATCTCTTTTATATAGGAAGGGGGACATTCCTCCTCACAAATTCATGAAGGTCTCTACTTATAATGTTCGGGTTTTAAATGGCCCTAACAGATAATGTCTCCTAAATTGTTGTAGCATCTTAAAATGTATGCACTCTATGTTAGGACATTGCTTATCCCCTCTTTACAAGATATTTTGGACATGACCTAAGTGCCTCAACTAGGTTAATAGATGTTTATCTTCTTTTCCAACTTTTTTGGGCCCAGATTCTTTACTTTCCCACATTGCTATACACATTCCCCAAGACCCTGGAAGATTTCAAAGCTCTGTAAGGAAACTTGCAAGAAAAAATATAATTGTTTCCACATAACCCATAACAGATATGTAATTAGAATTCACATGTAAGAGAATAGACAACATACCCACAAAAATGTGACATAAGATATACCCTAGAAACCCTCATTAAGGGAAAAACCTAGCCTCCAAAAAAATCCTTCACCATGTATTATTCAATAAAAAATACCATTGCAATACAACCATGGAAGCCTTCAAAGCCTTAGCCACAACCAAGCAGTCCATGTGTATAAGCATGAATCACACATCCCATGCCATGCTTCAAACCTTCACAAATGCTCCCTTAGCTAATCTTTCAAGCCTTGTCCCACTCGACTCTTGCCTATTTGTCACCTTCTTCTCCTAGCAACAACTACCCTTGTGGCTGCTTATATATTAGTAAGCCCCACAAAACCACCAAGTGGTATTACATAAACCATGTGCTACCTAACCCATTGACCCCAAATTTAATATTGTAAATTTAATTCTTTTCCCCAATATTAAATAATTACTTGAAATATTATCACAATGTTACAATACAACTCATCAAGTATATCCCATGAGAATCTTTACATGTTGTATGTCTATCCAGGTGCAACATTACATAATAAAATAAAATAATACAATATAACAATATTATGCAATTTGTACAACACCTATTATTTCAACAATCTCCCACTTGTTGCATACACTGCATAGGATCAATCTGTAGCCACATAAATGAAAAAGGGAACAATCCCTCCTAGCACATCCACCATCATGAATCAAAGTACATCATAGTACTCACGACAAAATCAAAATATCCAACATCACAAACATCAATGATCTCACCTCCTATTGTGTCACTGTCATTGAACATACATAGAAGCCATCCAAAGAGAAAGCCACCCAACCTGTTGCATTAGAAGATCATAAAATTTTGTACCGACTAAAATGCCAAGAACAAAAAACCTAATCCAAAGATAATCACATGCATTCATAGTTGTCAAAATATCCATAGCTGAAATAGCACCCACAACAAGTGTCAAACCCATCCAACTATCCATACCTCCAAAGGTATACCAAGTGAATCTCACATCATCAACATATCCAATCTGTAACCTACAATCATAAGCCTTAAGAGCAATACCTACCACATATATATCAAGAAGCTCCCACAGCAAAAGATAATGTCAAATCTATAACCAATCCACTCACAACATCTCAAAGAAGTGAATCCATGTAGTCTCAAGGACATAAAAAATACATAAACCAACAACTTGCAAGAACAACTCTCATAACCAATCTCCAATGCTCTCCTTAGTTCTCCACAACCAATAAAGGAAAGAAATTTAAAAAAAAACCATTTCATTTCTCGCATGACATACATGAGCACAAACTAGTTATCACAATCTCCAAGTAATCTCAAAATCAATGTAAGCAAAATCGAACATCTAGGAAGATAACAAAGATCAGAGAGAAACCATGCAAATCATAACATGTATCATGTCCTTCTACACACACCTCTGGATGTAAACTGTGCAAGTATGATCTCCTCCATAAAACCTCAACAAGAAGCCACAATAACACCCAAACCATACCATTTAAATAATCATGGATGTAATCCTCTCATAAGAAGATCAAACTCATAAACCATTCCTAACTCAAGGAATAATCATTCCTAACCAAGGAATATGCCCAATATAAAACCATCTCCCAAACTCAACTAGCATAACAACATATGCAAATGGAGATAACCAATTGATGGGGAAGGCTAGGATAGACTAGCTAGTCTATGCTTGTCATCCAACAATGGGATCTTGGTGTTTTCACTACTCCTATATGGTCTATAGGATTTCTTGCAACTTAGAACATCCCCTGACCTTCCCTAACCTTCCCACCAGGTGAAATAATCAAATCTTGCTCCATGACTCACTTATCCTCTTAAGAGTGCAATTCTTCCAAAATGCATATGTAGGTCTACCAGGGTTCCACGGTAATACCTAGTCCAAATAAGGTTTTGATGAGTTTTAAGGTGCTATTGGAACACTTTTAGTATGCTTGAATAGATGGTAACAATTAGTTCATACCCAATTTCTTGGTTTCTTCACAAAAAGGCTACTGGAAAAGCCCCAAATTAGGCCTCCACCCAGATTTGTAGGGCTAATAACTTATTACCCTTAAGGATTCATCAGACCTGACCTTAATAAAATTTGTTTCATACATCACATACTCAAAGATTTTTGAGGTTTTAAGCCACCAAAAAGCCGCACAACAATAATGGTAAAAATGAGGGTTTTGAGGGCTACCTGTTGTCCTCAACTTTCAAACACCTTATTCAACTCATAGAAACTTCTCCTCTACAAAAAAGAACCTTCTTATATCCCTCTTGAATCTCTCCAAAGGGAAAGTATTGAATCTTTATGCTTTGCTCCTGAGAATAAATTCTTTGATGCTTGCTCCTAGCTGAGCATTGCCTAGCTCGCCTAGGGATTTGTCAAATAAATGCTTGCACACATTTTATGGGCCCTTTCTTGCAATATGTTACACATTAGGGTCTTTAGTCTTGGAATCCAAATGGCTATGGAAATCCCACGGTGGAAACAAGAGCTACAACTCGTTCATTGTTGACAACTCAAAACTGGACAACAAACTCTTACTTTTAAAGAAATTTAACAAAACCTTCCAAAACGTGTTTACAAATCTAATCTAATGCATGGATAATGGAGAATATACAAGATAATAACTAGAACATGCAAAAAAATGACAGTAAAAACGTGATTTTCTGCCAAACAACACCAAAAACCAGTCAAAACGTATTAAAAACCAGTCACAGTTTGCTGTAGCAGCACAATGCAATACAAAAAAATGACTTCCAGCCCTTGGTTCATGTTTTTCCAACCTTAAATAGGCTATCCCATGGTGTATGGGTTGAGTTACGGCATTTTTAGCCACTTAAACAAGTTAACTTGCTCTCTAACACAAGTTGCTTAACACTTTTACATAAGTGACCAACAACTTAGCAATTTTTAGTTCCTTTTTTTTTTCTCTGCAATTTTGTCACCAAGACCATTTTTGGGTCTTCACAAGGAAATCTTGGGCTTCAAACTTCCCCCAATACACCATTCCAATGTTTTAGGAACACCCTATGCACTAGAAATCAAAACATCACAACATGACGATACATTGTCAATCACTTAGACCAAGAGCCTAAACTAGAGCAAAACACACCAAATGAGATAGAAACTCTTATTCTATCTACATACTTCTTAGAAGAAGTTCATCACACCAAAATTTGATATGGTGGGAGCCTTGAAAGGGTGCTTCTGCACCACCAATGCTAAAACATCTCTCAAATGAACCCTCCAAAACTAACTCATGTATTGTAGCTCAAGATCCATATCCAAAAAAGACAAGCATAAATATAATGCACCTGAGAGAAACAGTGGGCTATATCTCTCAAGTAGAAAATTACCAAGTAGACTGAGAGTGGGGAATGAGAATGGTCCAAGAACAATCTCCTCTCAAGTCCATATCAGGTGAATGCCCCTCAAACTTCTTGTTGAAGCTAAGCAATTGTCCCAACAAATACTTCTCTAATATAAGAGAAATCAACATCACCACCATCTCTAAGTATCCATGAGCACCTATAACCAATCAATCCATGCCAACTCTAAATGCAACATAACAATATCATGAAGTATCTAACTTATGATCAATGTATTCAATACCAAGAAACTAAACCAAGATCAATGTCAAAGTCCCAACCATGGCCTCAGGAACATAAAGATGACGACATGCTTTAACCATCTCAAACAAAGAGATAACATACTCCATATGAACATACTACAACATATCAAAACTCTAAAAGCATATCAAGAGTATACCATGACTTAATAATGAAACCATCCTAATACCAAGGATAACATGCCAAATGAAAGCATAAACCACACCTTTACCAAGAACCCCATTAGTCCTCAAGATGAAACCATCTCCACACACCATGAAGAAAACCATCTCCACATACCATGAAGAACCATCTCCACATGCCATGAAGATAACCAAGAACTCCGTGAGTCCTCAAAATCTAACCATCTTCTCACACCATGAAGATAACAAGTGCATCATGCAAATATCAAAGACACTTTTGCAGTAATAGGATCTAAGGCAAACCTTTGACATCTACAAACGCTCATAAATATATCAATGCCAACAACTCCCACTCAACTGTGGTACCAAGTCACCTATGGCATCATAAAATCAGTCTCCTACATGAAGATCCTCTAGGTCTATACACATAACCAAAGTGTCAGTACCGAGTGAAGCCAAGGTCTCCAAACCAAGAAGATACAAACCAAACCAGGAACTAATCCTACACTATCACCTCATCACTACCACAAGCTCCCACTAAATCATGTATCCAAGCTATCCATGAAATCATAATGAAAAACCATCCTCTAACCATGAGAATCAACCAAGGCATGAAACCATCAAAAAACTCAAAGTGCACATCATGAGCTTCTCAAAAGAAAACTAAATAACCACAATCCTCAACCAAGAGGATATACCACCATAACCAAATTAGAAATCCAAGCTAATGACCATCATGGATGTACCTATATATCCAATCATGTCATGCCAAAATCCATGGCACCATGATCACATCCTTGAATCGAGCAACTAACTCTCAATATGTTAGTATAGACTGCTTACAACACTGCACAACTTATAGAACCAACAAGTCATCATACATATCCAAATCAAACACTCATAACCATATCATTATGAGACCAATTTGAAATATAAACTAAGTAAACAATGATATCAAATCTTAAACCTTCAAACATATAATGTCATAAACTCACAATGTTATCATACTCAACATATACCATAAACTATTTAGATCAATATATTACCAAATAAATCGTGCCAAACCTACACCAAATATGAACCAATGTGTATAGCTCTCTAAGAGCTTTCTGTTGACTACTCGAAGTTCGAAATATGACTTTGTATGCCCAAGTTATACCCTAATTTGTGCTCAAAATAAATAAAATCTGACTTTCAGACTTTTAAAACCTAACAAAATGTCAAAATCATAGAACCAAACCTACACCAAATTGTAGTGCTCTCAATTAGCTTATCAACACCTGTAAGAAGTCTGAAATTTGATATATTGAGAGAAAGTTATGGCCATTATACTAAGATAGTCTTTTAACAATTTTCATTGCAATTTTTTTTGACAAAAAATCCAACGGGATTAAATTTGACGACCATCATGGGATGAAACTAAAAACTCTTTCATTTCCTCTAAACATGGCCAATCTAGGGCATATTATATATCAAAATTTATGGAAACATTGACCCGGATCCCAATGGTGAGGTTTGTTTTTACCTAGGAGGTCATTTTTGCAAGCTACCCCCTAAAACCCTCATTTAAATGAAACATTCGAAAAACCTTTTTGTCCAACAATTTCACATGCCCAAAATCTACCAATATTCCATCATAATAGCAAAGCCAAAACCCTTAGATCTACAATAAACAACTCATATATTTTGCCCTCTCTTTTATCCTCTCATGCATTCTCATGGATTCAATCTAGGGTTATAACAACACAATTATATTTCTGATACCACTTGTAAGGCAACTTGCAAGAAAGAATATAACCATTTCCACATAATCATAATAGATTTGAAATAAATATGTAATTAAAATCCACATGCAAGAGAATAGACAACATACCCACAAAAATGTGACATAAGATATACCTTGGGAAACCCTCATTGAGGGAGAAACTCAGCCTCCAAAAAACATCCATTACCATGTATTATTCAACAAAGAATACCATTGCAATACAACCATGGAAGCCTTCAAAGCCATAGCCACAACTAAGCTATCCATGTGAACAAGCATGAATCCACACATCCCATGCTATGCTTCCAACCATCACAAATGCTCCCTTGGCTAACCTTTCAAGCCTTGTCCCACTCGAATCTTGCCTTTTTGCCTTATTCTTCTCCTACCAACAACTACCATTGTGGTTGTTTATATATTAGTAAGTCCCACAAAACTACCAAGTGGTATTACATAAGCCATGTGCTACCCAACCCATTGACTCCACATTTAATATTGGAAATTTAATTATTTTCTTCAATATTTAATTACATGAAATATTATCACAATGTTACAATACAACTCATCAAGTATATCCCATGAGAATTTTACATGTTGCACATCCATCTAGGTGAAACATTATAATAAAATAAAATAATACAATATAACAATATTATGCAATGTGTGCAACACCCATTATATCAACAAGCTCCTGTCCTTCTAAGATAGGGATGAGGTCAATTATGTCATAGGAAGTGACAACATCAACTATGTTCTAGGATAGGGATAAGGTTCTATCTTAGGACATGGATGAGGTTGGACCTATCTCGGTGAACAAAACCAACTTTGGATCTATCCTCGAGTAGATAGACCTCTTGGAGCCTAAGCTCGTGTCTTGGAAAATCAAAATACTTTCCCAAGTCATCTCTCTCAGATGTACACTCGATATTTGGTATAAAAAGAGGTCTTCCCTCTTCATTTGGAATTCCATATTCAGAATCTATGATCCATAATCAATAACATACTTGCACCCAAGCATTCAAGTAATCAAGCATTCAAACCATCTTTAAGTGCACTCAAGGAGATCCTTTTGCAACCCATTAGAGAGGAGATTCCTTGAATTTAAGGCTCTTTCAAGGAGCTTCAAATAAGTTCATTTTGGGGATTCATCATCAATCTTCCATGCTCATTCCATAACCTTTCAAGATCTAGCTTCCTCCATTGGTGATTGTGGAGCTTATCATCAACAAACGGTTTCAACATTCATCCTTCTTCTACATATGATTTGATTCAAGAGCACAGTCATAGATTCTTGACCTAATTAACTCAATAAAGTGAGTCCATTGTATTTGATTAACAAAACCTGCACTTATAAGGTTAATTTATTCATTTACATTACATTCTTGCAATTACTATTTCAATTTCAAGGTTAATTCCAAAACTGAGGTTTGACCAAAGAAAACCCTCCATCAACAAAATAAAACACATTTCTTGCACATTACAAGTTTCAAAAAGTAGAATAGAGAACAACTACAGATACCCTTTTTGTTGAGTATTAGAGATTTGAAATTGCTTTTGCAATTGAGCACATAAGGATTGTGACACATTTCTTCCCCATCCTAGAAATTCATCTTTTCCTTGAGCTAGGATGCATTCATTCTTCATCCCAAAAATTTATCTTTTTCTCAGAGTTGAACTATTTCTAAGTTTTGTAGATCTCATAGTTTTAGGTCAAGAATTGAGTCTTTTTTTGTAATGTGGACCCTAATCAAAGTTAGAGGTTTATTTGGCACAATTTCCCTCTGTAGACACCAAAAATTGTCCAAAACCCATTTCCTAGTCAATTAAATAGATATTTATTATCTATTTAATTACCCTATGTTTAATTAAATAAATTTGCATTTATTTAATTATACTCGCCTTACCTTGATTTAAATAAACTAAAGTTTATTTAAATCCTAACCTATTCCCACTTGCATCCTAACCCCTTTCACTTTAATTAAGTATTTCATTTACTTAATTAATTCCCTCCTAATCCCACTAGGAATTAAATGTTGCATTTAATCCTATTTGAGCACATGGCTCCTACTTTTAACCCTCACCTAACCTCACTAACCTACCTAACCCATCATGCTAAACCAACCCACTTCCTTAAGCATGCTTGCTTTGCATAATCATCCTAGCTAATCACCTCTTAATCCTAAGTGTGTTCTCACACATGTGTGAGGAATCCTCACACATGTGTGAGAGAGGTTCACACTTCCCTCATCCCTCATGTCTTGCATGTCTCTTGCACACTTGTCCTCTTGCATGAGAATCAATTTGTCTCACACATGTGTGAGAAGCCATGCTTCTCACACCTCATTGATCATGTCACCATCAAAGGTTGCTCACACATGTGTGAGAATATTGCCCCTTTGAATGGTCAAAATCCTAATCCATGTGGAGTCTACTTATCCTCCACATCATTGACACCTCATCAATCCTGAGAGATCCTAGCCCTCCATCTTGCATTCAATCTCAGCCATCCATTTTCCTATAAAAGGAGAGCCCTCTCCTCATTCTCAAGAAGCACTATCTACCTTATTGTTATGCTGCTGGACTTGTGAGCAACCACATCCCACAACAATGAAATCATCTACACTTGATGATTTCATGAGGTTTGCATAGTGCTACTTTGATGTTCATGTTATGCTTTTTACATGTCTTCTTTCATATTTTGAGGTTTTGCATGATAGTGTAGGAATGTGCATTAGTTGCTTAGTGTTATTTCCTTAGTTATATTTTTATGCAACACACCCTTCAGATTATTTCTATGGGGGTTTGGGGGCAATGCCTCCCAAGATAGGGTCCTAGGTCAGCGCCCTAAGTGCGCTCCCTATCATAGTACAGGGTGGGGTTAAGGCGTGGGGGTTTTCACAGGTGCCTTATATTGTAAAAGATGTTGGCTACTATTGTTCTATTATTCTAGCCCTAATTCTATAAGTGACAAAAAGCTTGTATAAAAAGGCTTAGGGTTAGGGATTTTCATTATGTGTGATGCAAAAATTAGTTCTTGAGGCGATATTGAGTTGTAAGGGATTACAGATTGTAATCACTAGATCATAATAATATTGGACTTGCTGTTGGTGGACATAGCCCAGGGATTGGGTGAACCACGTTAAAGATTGGTGTCTTGTGTTCTCTTATGTGTGATCTACTATTTTTTTTTATTGGTTATATTTGCATGTAACTGATATTTCTGTTTGAGGTTAATCCTAACAAGTGGTATTAGAGCCAGACGGTCGTCATTTATTTAATTTTATTTAATAGTGATCCTTTGTAGGAAGGTCTCATGGTTGAGTGGGAGCTATGACAGACAAGGGTAAGCTAAAGTGGAAAAGTTTAATGGACTGAACTTTCAGTTATAGAAGATGCAAATGGAAGACTATCTTTATCAGAAGGATTTATGGAAGTCATTGGAAGGAAAATCCAAGAAACAAGGAACTATGTCAGATGAGGACTGGGAGATTTTAGAGAGAAAGGCACTCGGAAGCATGATGAAAGAGTTGATGGAAACCCTAGCAAAATTGTATGAAAAGCCCTCTGCTTCAAATAAGGTATTTCTCATGAAACATTTATTTAATATGAAAATGACAGAAGGTGGATATGTTGTAAATCATTTAAATGAGTTTAACACTATTACTAGTTAGTTATCTTCTATGGATATTTATTTTGATGAAGAAATTAGGGCTCTCTTGATTTTGTGTTCTTTGCCTAAAAGTTGGAATGGCTTGGTAATGGTTGTGAGTAATTTTGTTTTTGGATCTAATACCCTAAAATTTGATAATGTGATTAGTGTTATTTTGAGTGAGGAAACTCGTAGGAAAACCTCAGGTGGATCTACATCAGGAAGTGCTTTGAATGAAAAAAGTAGAGGTAGAATGAGTGAGAGAGGAAATAATTCCAAAAATCATGGAAAATCAAGAGGAAAGTCAAAGGGGAAGAGGTCTCAATCTAGAGGATCGAGAGATTGCTAGTATTGTGGTAAAACAGGGCATAAGAAGAAAGATTGTTGGACTTGAAAGAACAATGAAGAAGATAAACTAGAAGGGAACAAGGAGGCAAATGTGGTAAGTAACAAATCCGAAGAGGATGCTTTGCTTCTGTCTTTAGAAAGTGTTGATGATTCATGGGTTTTAGATTCTAGTGCTTCATTTCATGCTACACTTCATAGAGGTTATTTCATTGATTATGTCCAAGAGGATTTTGGGCTTGTTTATTTGGGGGATAATGAACCCTATCAGATTGTTGGAAAAGGAAAAGTTAAGATTAAGTTGCAGAATGAGAATCATTGGGTACTATATGAGGTAAGACATGTTTCAAGGCTAAGTAGGAATTTAATTTTAGTAGGGCAACTCGGTGATGAGGGTTGTGTAGTTACTTTTAATGATAAAAATTGGAAGGTTTCAAAAGGTTCCCTTGCAGTAGCAAAAGGTGTGAAAGTAGGTACCTTATATCTTTGTACAAGTTATATTTTTCCTTCTACTTTGATTGTTTCAGGGAAAAATGAATGTTTAGGAACAATTGCTACAGTTGAGTAGGGAGAACAAATAATTGTTGTAGATTTTGAAACAACACTGTGACACAATAGACTTGGGCACATGAGTGAGAAAGGTATGAAAGTAATTCATTCAAAGCAAGTTTTACTAGGTCTGAAATGTGTCAATACAGATTTTTGTGAAAGTTGTGTGTATGGAAAACAAAAGAGAGTGAGTTTTGTGAAGACTGGGAAGGAAAAGAGAAGTGAGAGATTAGAGCTTATGCATACAGATGCACGAGGACCGGATTAGGTATATTCCCTTGGTGGCTCTCATTATTATGTTACATTTATTGATGATGCAACAAGAAAAGTATGGGTTTATTTCCTTAGACATAAATCTAATGTATTTCAAACTTTTAAGAAATGGAAATGCTTGGTTGAAAATCAAATTGGAAAGAAATTAAAATGTCTTAGATCTGATAATGGTGGTGAGTATTGTAGTCATGAAATTGAATATTATTGCTCCTCTAATGGTATTCATAGAGAGAAAATTGTTCCAAGGACTCCGTAGAAAAATGGAGTGGCAAAATGCATGAACATGACTATAATGGAGTGTACAAGGAGCACGAGGTTGCATGCAGGGTTGCCCTTAAACATGTGGGTGGAGGCTATCAATACTATTGTATATTTGATTAATATAGGTTCCTCTATGCCTTTGGGTTGTGGTATTCCAGAGGGAGTATGGAATGGTAAGAAGGCGAGTTATTCTTTTCTCAAAACCTACAGTTGTGAAGCATTTTCTCATATAGATTCTAAAAATAGAACCAAGCTAGAAGCTAAGTCAAAGAAATATGTATTTGTTGGATATGATATTAATGAATTTGGTTGTAGGCTTTGGGATTTTGAAAATCATAAAATCATAAGAAGCAAGGATGTCATATTCAATGAGAAAGTGTTGTACAAATATCTGTTGTAGCAACGTGAGAAGAAATAAAATGATTATGTAGTGCTAAACAATACTCCAAAAGCTGATGTTCCAACAATTCCTCATGATGTGCAACAACTACAACAATGAATACCACACACCCCAATGAATGTTAGATGGTCAACAAGGTTGAGTAGATCTCTAGAACGATTTTCTCCTTCCTTGTATTCTATCTTACTTATTGATGCTGGTGAACCTGAATGTTATGATGAAGCTATACAACTGGATACAAAGATTCAGTGGGAGTCTGTAATGAAAGAAGAAATGGACTCTTTGCTGAAAAATAAGACATGGGATTTATGCATGTTGCTTGTGGGTAAAAAGGCTTTGCAAAATAAATGGGTTTATAGGTTAAAAGAAGAGGATGGAGGTAAGAAATGATTTAAAGCCAAGTTAGTTGTAAAAGGATTTGCACAGAAAAAAAAAGAAATGATTTTGATGAGATATTCTTTCCTGTTGTTAAAATGACTTCTACTCGCACTGTTTTAAGTAGTGTGGCTACTGAAGATTTGCATTTAGAGTAGCTTGACTTCCTTCATGGTGATTTGGATGAAGAGATATATATGGCACAACCACAAGGATTTGAGGTCAAAGGTAAGGAGAATTCAGTGTGCAGATTGAAGAAAAGTTTATGTGGGTTGAAACAAGCACCTTGACAATGGTATCTAAAATTTGACAGGTTTGTGCATGAGCATGGATATAATATGTTTCATTCAGATCATTATGTTTATTTTAAGAGGTTGGATGATGACAACTACATTATTTTATGTTTACATGTTGATGTTATGCTTGTGGTTGGGTCTAACATGGATCACATTAAGGGGTTAAAATGCCAGTTAGCACATGCATTTGCTATGAAGGATTTGGGGGCAGCAAAAAAAATCCTTGGTACGAAGATCTGTAGAGATAGGAAGAATAGGAAATTGACATTATCTCAGGTTGATTATATTGAGGTGTTGCAACGTTTCTATATGGAGAATGCTAAAGCTATCAACACACCTTTACCTACTCATTTGAAGTTGACTAAGGAGATGTGTCCCAAGACACAAGAAGAGGAGGACAAGATGTCTAAGGTACCCTATGCTTCAGCTGGAGGAAGCTTAATGTATGCTATTTTATGTACTAGGCCATATATTGCACATGCAGTGGGAGTTGTTAGCAAGTATATGAGTCATCTAGGACCTAAGCATTGTCATGCAGTTAAATGGATTCTCAGATATTTGAGAGGCACATCTAGTAAGTGTTTACACTTTGGGGGCTCTACTACTAATTTATAGGGCTATGTTGACTCGAATTTAGTAGGAGATATTGATACTAGGCAGAGTACTATAGATTATGTATTTATTATTGGTGGGGTAGCAGTGAGCTGGGTTTCTCAATAATAACAGGTTAATTTTTTATCTGCTACAAAGGCAGAGTATGTTGTTGCCACAGAGGCAACCAAGGAGATGATATGACTTTAGTTCTTCATGGAAGAATTGGGACACCCATAAAGGGATAATTATTTGTTCATAGATAGCCAGAGTGCCATTCATCTTGCAAAGAATTCAGCTCTGCATTCAAAGACAAAACATATACATTTGTGGGACCATTTCATTTAGTTAGTTTTGGATGATGGATAGGTAAAGCTACAGGAGATACATACAAATGACAATCCAAAAAATATGTTTACAAAGGTAGTGATAAGGGAGAAGCTAATCTCCTCTTCAATTTCAGTTGGTTTTCTAGAATGAACAGACAAAAATCACAACAGAGTCCAAGATGGTTTAATATTCTAGTGGGAGCTACAAGTTTAGTAGTGCGATGATCAATCTCAAAGTGGGAGGTTATTATTGCGGAGTCTAATCAGTCTCTAAGTGGGAGATTATTGTGATGTGAAGCCTAATCAAACTCAAAGGTTTATTCGGTGTGGTTTCTCTCTAGATTATTTCTATGGGGGTTTGGGGGCAGCGCACCCAAGATGGGGTCAAGGGGCAACACCATGCACTTCTTGTTGCAATACAGGGTGGGATCGAGGGGCAACACCTCCACAGGTGTTTTTGGGGGCAGCACTAGAAGCCAAAAATGATCTTATATTATAAAAGGTGTTGGCTACTATTGTTCTATTATTCTAGTCCTAATTTTTTAAGTGGCAAAAAGCTTGTATAAAAGGGCTTAGGGTTAGGGATTTTCATTATATGTGATGCAATAATTGGTTCTTGCGGTGGTATTGAGCGGTAAGGGATTACAAATTGTAATCAAGTTGTAATCACTAGATCATAATAATATTGGACTTGTTGGTGGACGTAGCCTAGGGATTGGGTGAACCACATTAAATCTTGGTGTCTTGTGTTCTCTTATGTGCAATCTACTATTTTTTGGTATTGGTTATATTTGCATGTAACGGTTACTTTTGTCTGAGGTTAATCCTAACATATTTGTTGTTGGGAACATGACAGAAGCCAGAAACTCATATCCAATTTTCCATTCACCTTTCAAGGTTAGTATTTTATTTGCTTTATTAATTTCATTATATTTACTTTCTACATCTATAGTCTTTAATTGCATATCATAGCTTCTTTCTACTTCTTTGATTTCATTTTATATAATTAGGGTTTTAAGAATCTTGCATTCTTTCTCCAATTCTATAACCATTATGTTTTTGTTTTATTTAGAACTTCTTCATCATCTAGATTGCATTAATCTACTTGGACCTAAGAACCTTAGAGTTGGAATTGAAATAATTTATCTCCTTAATTCCCCTTTGAGATAGAAGGTTACAACTCCCCATATGAAATGTGAAATAGTTGAGATTTTTTTGTTGCTTCACATCTCATCTTATACAATTTGGTGAACCAATTTGTGAATTTTTTTCATTTTGTGGTGTTAGATTCCCCCTCATATTCTATTACTATTCACCTTCATAATATTTTTTTGTGAATGCAAACAAAATCCATTTCTACTTTTGATTTTGGAGTTAGATTGCATTATTTAGTTAAACACATCTCTTGTGATTTTTCTTTACACATTGTATGTATTTAATTCCATTCATATTATGTTGTGTGCTTTGTGTATACTTTGTCTTCTTTTAGAGCTATTTCATATCTCAATGTTATATTCCCTTTGTATGACCTTGTTGTTTCCTTGCCTTCTATATAGATTTATTACCTTAAGCCCTACCTATAGCACTCTTGTTAGGAGAAGCCATAGGTTCAGGGGTTCCTTTAATCCAAAATATTCTTTCTCTCTCTTTGGAAACCTTAGTGATAATTTAGTTTCTCATGATCCAAATCCTTCTATGGATAATAACTCTTCTCACCCATCTCATTATGAAGCAAAGGCTTTAAGAGTTCCCCAATCCCAAGTCCATAAGCATACAACTGAGATTGAAAGGATGTAAAATTATCTTATTCAAAAGAATCATAACACTGACACTATTGATGCTCTTTAAGCTATTAATAAGGTGATCCATTATAATTATAATGGCATTATTCTTTTTAATGGTATTTTCACCTTGTTCATTCACATGTCAATTCCTTTACTCAAGTTGCATCTAAATTAGGTATGGTTTCACCTGTCACTAGTTTTGAGCCTTCCTTTCCTACTTATGGTCATATATCTATTATTCCTACTTATGTTCCACCTATTCAGACTACTTCTATTCACCCATCAAATCCTACTAGTGTGAGTCTTCCTACTCCTTCTCTTCCCATGAGTGTCCTCCCTTCTCCATTGCCTACCTCACAACCTTCATATAATATTCTTCCTCACACTTATCTTATCCTCTTACTACCTTAGTTCCAAGTGTTCCACTTATATAACCTTCTATTCCTACAAACTCATACACTTTTCCTAGTGTATCAAATGTGTTTGTGACCACGCTCAAATGGTTTCTTCCTTGAAAAATAAACTTGCTTCCTTAACTCAATCCAAATCTAATGTTCCTACATGTGACATGAGCAGTCCTTTATTCTTGGAAATTATCCATGTAATTTCCCCTTAATAGGTTGATATGCCTCTCCTTGATACTTATAATGGTAAGGGTGACATTGTGATTCATTTTAAAAGGTTTCAAGTCCTACGTAGTGGTTATGCCCGTGACCATGAGATTTCAACTAAGTTATTTGCTTGCACTTTCTATGACAAGGCCTTGCAATGGTATTTCTCCTTGTCATCTTATTCCATTGATTGCTTTCATAAATTTGCTAATGCCTTTATCCAACCATTTCATAACAACATTGTTTCTCAAGTGTCCTTGACTAATTTAACACAAGGTCCTATGGAAAAAGTGACTAATTTTATTGGTATATTTCATAATTTGCATGCTCAAATTTCTTATGGTGTGCCTGATATTGATATTCAACATATTTTTATTTCTAATTTATAAAAAAAAAAAAATAGATATTAGATTTTGCTTAAAAAAATTTCCTCTTTTTTTGCAACTTTATGCAATGCTTCATCATTGTGAATTACAAGTTAGTCAATTTGAGAGAATCACTTCAATGGTTGTTATACCATTTAATAAGAGTGATTCCACACCTAAAAAAAATTCATTTTAAAAACCTAACATCTTTGTCAAGATTAAAAAAAAAACTAATGAATATAGTAGATAAGCAGGTAGTTGTTGCATCCAAAAGTATCACTACTTCTTTCTCTATTTTTTGAATGGATCATAAGTTTACTCCCCTTTTTGAGTCTCCACAATCTATTAGGAAAGGGTTAGTAATTGCTAATATTATTACATTTCCTCTTGTTATACCTCTTCTTCCTTCTACAATATCCACTATGCACTTTGATTCAAAAACCTCTTGTCAATATCATCGTCAACTTGGCCATGGTACTGAGAATTCTTTTACCTTGAAACATAAGATTCAAGACTTGATTGACTCCAAATTTTTTTCTATTGATAATCATAGTGGTAATAAATCCATAGCACCTCCTAATCAAAACCTTCAATAACACTAATCCTTTACCTCAATACACTATCAATATGATTGCTCATCCCTCTTCCTCCTTTGCTATCCACATTGTTTATGATCACCAAATGGAAGAAGACAACCATATTGTTAATACCATTGTGCGGGTATCTCCACCTGAAATTAAACCTCAAGCTCAACCAAAAATTCAACTTAGGCCTACATTTTCTCTTAACTATGGTAGAGAACTTACTATTATAGTTGACGATTCTAAAACTATTAAAGCTTCTGATGGTCCTCTTTACATTGTTTCTAGGGTTGTTGATCCTACTTCCTAGTTAATGTCATCACTGGAGAACATATTTTTCAAAAATAGTTAGACAATGACTTTTACGATTCAATTAATACTTGCATTCAAACTTTTAATGGTTTGACTTATAGACCTCATGGTTCTATTCATTTTTTTGTTGAACTTTGTGTTAAGGTGGTAGATAATACCTTTATTATCACTCCTACTTCTAATAAATTCCAAGTGAAGTTTGGTTTACCTTGGTTCACTTCCATGTAAGTCATTAATTATTCCATCCATAAGTGCATTAGATTCCCTCATGATGGTGAGATTAAGATGATCAATCATAGTCTTTATAATGTCTTAAAATAAACACACTTGCCTTTTAAGACCTTTCAACACCCTTTCCATAATGGATTTCTCAGACCATGGATGTACCTATTTTTGATGTCCTCTTTTCCTTATCTTCTTCCACTTTATGCCCTATTTCTTCTGGTGACTGCCTCTTATTTTTGTGGCACCTTTGACCTGATCTCTAGGACTAAGTTGACTTAGGTTGACCTATTCTAGACTAGGTCAACTCCAGGTCAACCTAGTATAGGTATAAGTCGACTAAGTCAACCTAGTCCCCAATGATTTTAGGGCTTGGAGCCTAAAAGTGTTGGAAACTAGAATTGGAACAATTGTTATGTTGTCACTGATGTTAAACCTTATTGGTGAGACAATTGCTACCTAAGTAGAGTGTTGTATCAAGATGATCGATGAAGAGGATTTGAAAAGAAGAGATAACAAGAGGACCTAGTAGAAAGGTTGAGTAATGTGGAATTATAATGGGCACTTGATCAGTTGAACCTTAAAAAGATAATGTGTTGTTTAATCATAACACTAAGTGGAGAAGATATCAAAGTTAAAGCCTAGAAGAGATGATCAATGAAGGACCAAATGAATAGGTTAAAATGAGCTTCAAGGTACAAGATTAAAGAGCTTATAGTTGAAGTTGAGCTATGCTAGTGTTGACTGAGTGAATAGTAGAAGCTGAGAAAATATTGTGTCGACCAAGCATTGGTGACGATAGAATATCATGGATGATGGGGTGGGGATGGCTCTCGAACGTTTACCTACATCTCAAGCTAGGGCAATCATGCCCTAGCTTTGTCTGGTTCTTACTAGCACTGTGATGGTGGACATTTGGTTGCTGCAGGGGTGCTATTTGGGGGCATTCTTCTTGCTGGGTCATGGATTGGGCCATGCATTCGGAGGAGGAGTTTTTGTTGCATGTGGATACCATCCTATTCATACTTGTATTGATGTTTGGTGTGGGTAGTGGCTACTATTACTGGTAGTTTTTCCAACCAATGGCCTTAATTTGCTTCTTGCTGTGGAGAACGGGGGATAGAAGGAGTTGGTGTGTAGTTAGGAAGGAATAGATTAAGGGTGGGGGGAGGTCTCCCTTTCCCATCCTTTATTTTTTAACAAATGGCTGATTCTAAGGGTGAGGTAGCAATGAGGAGACGAGGCTTGGATTTTCGGGTGGCATTAGGCCCTAAGTTTTCAAATCAAGGTATGAAGGCTTTTGACAACAATCAGTTTGTTTCATACTTTGAGATTGTTGAGGTGGGGTTATCGAATGACCCAAGGATTTTGATGACCAATGAGGATGTCTCGAGAGGTGCAAGGAGAGGCCAAAACTAGTTATTCCAATTGAGATGATTGCAGACGATGTTGAATATTATTCACATCATTCCTTATATTGTAAGTTTTTGGGGATGAGGGTTTCCATGCAATTTTTAGAGGTTTGGGCCTGGAGGAATTGGGAGCTAGAGGGGGAAATGGAGATAATGCTACTGGCAAATAGTTATTTCATGGTTATTTTTAACTGCATTATTGATTGCAATCAGGTGTTCGAGGGAGGTCCTTATTTCTAGAATAAGGTTGGGTTGTTTATCAAGCCATTGCATGCTGGCTTCAACCCCACAAAGGAGCTACCAAATTGAGTCCCAGTGTGGGATTGTTTATTGAGGTTCCTAGTGGAATTCTGTCAAGAGGATGTGTTGCATCTTTTGGCCTCAGTGCTTGGAAATCTAGTAGGGACTTCATCATAGACCTCAGGTAAAAAGGTAATGACTTTTGCATGCAGTTGTGTTGAAATTGATCTAAGTAAACCTTTACCAGATGCAATAGAGATGTGTGTGGGTTCTTATTCTTGGATGCAACAGTTGGACTATGAAACTCTTCCTTTTCGTTGTCATCTTTGTTGAGAATATGGTCATTTGCAGTGAAGATGCCTAAGGAACAAGCCTCAAGAATCTTAGCCGACACAGCCTGTGAGCAATCCTCTTGAGATAGATAAAAGGAAAAACATTTCTCTTGATGAGGTAGGTGCTTCTGATGGCTTTGTTTCAGTCAGGGCTCAGAATAGGAACAAGGATCAAAAGAGGTCTTTTAAAGAAAGGTAGGACGATACCTTTAACAGATTTGAGGTTTTGGATGAGCTCAGCCAACAAAAGGTAAACTTGGGTTTGATCAACTTGGATCATGGGCTTGTGGGCTTATCTCAAGAGGATCTCGTTATTGATTCTACTATGGATCCACTAGGGGATGTGTGTTGGTAATTGGATGCAGATCTACAAAGGGAGACTTCTATGGTGCAAGAGCCCTTGGCCATTGTTACAACAATAAGTGTGGATTCTCCGTCTATGGGGCAACACATTGGTTCTAGCTTGGTGGTGAAGGTTAATCATCCTCCCAAATTGGGCATTCTACAGAAAGATATCAAGAACGGTGGGGCAGAAAAATTTGCTAAACCTAGCCAAAAAAAGGATGTGGAAAAGATTAAATTAGCTAGGGAAAATTTAGTAGATTTGGGGGCAATTAAGCCTATGGATTCTATTTTTTCATGCCCCTTGAAATGATTATTCTATCATGGAATGTGTGGGGCTTGAACAACGGCCCTAGACAGAAAGTGGTTCATGAGTTAGTCAAAAGGCAAGGTCTTGTTCTGATGTTGTCTTTTTGCAGGAAACTAAGTTATCTATTGAGAGTATGCAAGGTATGATACCTAGGTTATGGAGAAGTGGGGAGTGTCAATGCATTGGGGCTCATGGTGCTTCCGGGGGTTTTTCTTGTTTATGGAATCCTCGAAAAATTCAACCTCTTTGGTGGATTTCTTCTAAATCCTCGATGTCCATGATTGCTACTAGCCTAGAGTTAGGGGATGCCATATTATCATCTAATATTTATGCTCCTACTAATTTCCAAGGTAAACAAGCTTTGTGGTCCCACATTAGATTAGTTCGTAGCATGTTGCCTTTTCATCCTTGGATCTTGGCTGGAGATTTCAATGCTATTTGTGAGTTGGTTGAGAATTGGGGTGGTACTTGAAGATTGGAGTCTTTTGCACTGCTGCTTTGAGACAATATCAATACTTTGAATCTTGTGGATATTAAACCCAACAATGGTCAGTTTACCTAGAACAACCGTCAGAGTGGGGAGTTTTGTATTGCAGAAAGGCTAGATCGGTTTCTAGTTTTTGGTTACTAGATTGGAGGTATGTGGTCATCCTACTCTGAGATCTTGGATTGGAGAGGATCAGACCATTGGCTTATTAAAATTTCTACCGAGTCAACTCGGGTGCTTCAGAGGCCTTCTTTTAGATTCCAACTTAGGTGGCTTTAGGACTCATCTTTGTATGATTTGGTCTCCGATTGGTGGAAGAAAGGTAGACCAGCCTGTGGCACTTCAATGTATATTTTTGCTAAGCTTCTTCAATATGTTAAATTTGAACTCAAATGATGGAATCATTTGCACAATGGGAATGTCTTCCATGAAAAGGCAGGGGCACAAGCTAATTTGGATGATATCACAAGAAGGATACAGGAGGAAGGGGTAACAAAGGACCTACTTTAGGATGAGGCTCACGCTATGAAATTTTTGAAAGAATGAGAATTGCGAGAGAAAATGTATTGGAAATAGAAGGCACGAATTGAGTGGCTTCAGGAAGGGGACAAAAATATAACTTCTTTCTTCAATTCTATGAAAGCCTCCACATGGTAACTCCATCTCTAGGTTGGTGAATGATAGAGTAGAGCATCTCTCTTCCTTTCCAGAATGATTTAGGGAGGTAGTGTAGTACTTTGAATCTCTCTTTAGAGAGGACTCGCAAGGGGGGTCTCCAAAGGAAGCACAAGTTCTTTCATGTATCCCCTCTCTTGTGATTGAAGATACGAATCAATAGCTCATGAGGGATATCTTGCTTAAGGAGCTTGAAGGGGTTGTTTCTAATATGAAGAAAGGGAAGGATTTAGGTCCAAATGGTTTTCCAATTGAGTTTTTTCAAGATTTCTGGGATATCATCAAATTTGATCTCCTAGTTGTGGTTCATGTGTCTCAACACAATAAGTAAGGACTCTAAATGCTACTTTCCTTGTTCTTATCCCCAAGCATGAGGGGGCTGATAGGTTGAGCCAATTTTGGCCCATCTCTTTATGCAATTTTATCTACAAAATTATTTCTAAACTTATTGCAGATAGGTTGAAGAAGGGGCTTGTTGATTTGATCTTTGAGGAACAAAGTGGTTTTGTAGCTGGTAGGAAAATTCTAGATGGGATTGTTATTGCAACTGAGGTCATCCATTTTATGGCCAGATCAAAAGAGAAGGCAGTGTTTATCAAACTAGACATGGCCAAGGCTTATGACATAGTTAGGTGGTCCTTCCTGCGGCGGGTTCTTAGTGCTTTTGGATTTGTAGAAGATTGGATTCAATAGGTTTGGAGTTTTGTCACTTTAGTTTCTTCCTCAGTGCTTACTAATGGGAGTTATTTAGAGCTTTTTGGGGCTTCAAGGGGGCTTCGTCAGGGAGACCCTCTCTCCCCTTATTTGTTTATCCTTTTGGTGGAAGGCTTGGGGAGATGGATTGAATGGAATGTGGAGTCTAGTTTTATTCAAGGCTGGAGGTGGGGTGGAGCCTTACCCCTGTAGACCCACCTACAATTTGTAGATGATACTGCTTTAATGGGGATGGCTACAATGATGGAGGCATCTAATCTTCAAAGGGTCTTGGATGTGTATCTAGTTGCTTCAAGACAATAAATTAATGAGGGAAAATCCTCCATCTACTTCTTACATACTTTAGACCCTATTCAACATAGGATTGCTCACACCTTGAGATTTCAGATTGGGACTCTTCCATTAAAGTATCTTGGCATTCCCATCTCAATGAGTAGGCTTCCCAAAGAGTCTTGGTAGATTATTTTGGACAAGTTTTGGGTGAATGTTAACCATTAGATGCATTGGTGGTTATCCTTTGTTGGACGTGTCCAGTTAATTAAGTCAGTTGTGCAGGCTTTTCCCATTTATAGATGCATGCTCCAGGTTGCTGCTATGGGTTTTCTTAAGGATCTAGATTCTGTGGTGCACCAATTTTTATGGGCTGGCTACTTTGAGACTTCCAAATGGAGTTTGGTTAGATGGGAAGTGGTGTGCAGTTTGAAACAATATGGGGGATTAGGCTTGAGGTAGTCGGCTTTGACTGGGGAAGCATTGGTTGCAAAACTTTACTGGCAGTGGTGTAATGAGCAATATAAGAGTTGGGCAATGATTCTTTCTCAGAAGTATCTCCCGGGGATCCCTCATCTTGATATTTCTAGGTAACCTCTTGGGGGGAAGGGATCTGTGATTTGGGATACTCTTAAGAAAGGGGCTAAGCTTATTAAGGATGGACTATTTTGGATTTGCAAGCGAGGGGTGGAGGCTCAATTCTGGTCAGATTCTTGGGATGGATATCCCCCAATCACTTCTTAGTTTCCTAACTTGGTGATTCATTGTCAGCAGTTTTTGGAGGCTAGTTGGTCGTGGGTGAGTGACTTTAATTCTTTCTTCCTCTGTGGTCAGATGGAAATGGCTAAGTGGAAGTCCCTAGATGAATAGTCCGTTGTTGATTTATAGGAGGAGTGTGTTGTGTTGCAAAATATCCTATCCAATAGAAGATGTTGTTCTCTCAGGAAGGATGATGTGCTTGCCTGGTCTCCCCATCCTAAGGGGACCTATACGGTAGTCTCTAGATACAATAGGTTGATGTCTCATAAGATGGTTTTGCCTAAAATGCAATGGTGGAAGATGGTCTAGAACAAGCTATCTTGGCCATAATTTAATTATTTTATTTGGATGTTGGCTTGGAATAAGTGTTTGACTTGGGAGAATATTCAGAAGAGAGGATTCCACAGCCCTTCTATTTGTGTTATTTGTGGGGCTAATGAGGAGGACTCTACCCATTTGTTCTTTTGTTTCTCTTTCACGTTACAACTTTGGTATTTTTGATGGGGTGTTTGGACAACCCCTTGCATCCATGCTTCCTCCTTGATTGAGTTTTGGCAGGGGATGGGTCGCCCCCCTTCTATGGCTCCTTTTCTACAGGAGGTGTGATTTGTGGGGCCTATCTTCTTATTGTGGCAGATTTGGCTAGAGTGCAATCAAAGGATTTTTCGTGGAGAACAGAGACAACTGCAACAAATTTGGCAGAGGTTATTGGGCATGGTTCAAGAGATAGTGGAGGCTAAGTGTGTAGTGGAATTACCTTTGGGGGAATGAGATACTGAGTTGGTGGAGAGATTGGGGATTTTAGGGTCTTCTTTGGCCTTATCTAGGGCTAAGATATGGAGTCATGAGAAGCAAAAAATTGACAAGGTTGGAAAATGGTAGCTTCCCCCCTATGGGGTCTTGAAGATCAATACTGATGGATCTTCAAGGGACAATCTGGGTCCGATTGGTATTGACGGGATTGGTAGAGATTCTTTGGGTTCAGTGATTTTTATATTTTCAGTCTATGTTGGGATTCATACCATTAACTTGGTGGAAGTGTTGGCTATTCTTGCTGCTCTTGAGAAAGCTCATGCTTTAGGGTGGAGAAGAATAGTTTGTGAATTTGATTCCCAGGTGTTGATCAACCTACTTATTGAACATAAAGTGGAGGATGTTAATTGATAGTTAGGTAGGATTGTGCAACATATTTTGCAAGTTAGTTCTTTGATGGAAATGGTGACTTTTACCCATATTCCAAGGGAGTGGAATAGGGTAGCTAATTGTTTGGTGAAATGGGCTTTCGAGAATGCTGAGGGATGGAGAATTGAGGATTGGGAGTTGGCTCCTCAGGAGCTCTGTCTTGACTTAAGGAGCATTCTTGATGAGGATAAGGTTGAGAATGATGATAGATGATGGTGTTGGTTGTTTTATCTCTATTTGGGGCTGGGCTTTTATTTTTCCTTGGGTCCTTAGGTCCTTGATCTCTTTGTATTAGTACTTTTTGATCTTTAATAAAGTTTTTACCCCTTTATTTACAAAAAAAAAAGATAGATTATCATAAAATTTGAACCGAGCAAAGTCAATGTAAGCCAAGCAAGACAATTAGTGAAGATCGAGTTATCTAGTGATGACTGAGGTCGAGGAACACAGTTTTGGTTGAGTGACAACATTTTTTATTTTGTCAAGGAATTGAGATTTCTAGCTAACATAGTTTGTATTCATAAAATATGTAAAGCATGTTGAAGATAAGGATTGGTGAGTTGAAACATTTAATGTTTGAGAAACCATTTTTTAGTGTTTATAGGCATGGATTCAAATAGATATTTTGAGAATTATCTAGAAGAAGAAGAAGGATAAAATGAAATGATGGAAGGATTCATTGGATTTGATCATAACCTTAAGATCAATGGTGATGTTTAAGCCACAAAATATCAAAGCTACCTATTTAAGGAGGCATAAGGATTAACCTAGAGAGGTTAGCAGTTGCTAATTTTGTTGACTAACAAACTTGAGTAGAAAGTTGTGAAGGAGAAAAGTATAGGTGAAGAGTGATTGGTTTAAGGATTTTCCAAGCATATCAAAGATATTAATGGAGACATGAATGGAGTTTAGTCCATAAGTTAACAGATAAGCTACATTGTGATCTTTATTTGCAAAGTGAGTTGTACTCATCAAATCAACCTATTGTTACTTTCTAACCATTCTATCAGTTAAAACCCTTTAATCAAGGTTGACCGAATAGCCATTTGTAAATCCTTTAATCAAGGTGACATTCTTATAGAATGTTCTTAAGTCCTCTAACAAGGCTACTCCTAAAAAAGTGATTAAATCCTTTAATAGGGTCACACCTAATAGAGTGTATTACAACCTTTAACAAGGTTGGCTTTTAACAAAGCTCACTTCAGAAGAGTGAAATTTTGGTGACATGTTACTGGTGGTTTTTCCCAAATTGGTTTTCCACATTAAATCCTAGTATCTTATTTGTGTGGACGTTATTTGAGATATTTTACTGTTTAATGTTTTACATTCTATAAGTTAGTTATTATTGGGACAATGGATTGCAAGTTTATGTTACTAACAAGTTGATATAGAGAACAAACTACTTAATAATTAGATCTAATTTGTTTGAAGAGTTCTTTAATTGGTACATCTAGACTTGAGGATAACTGATTCATCCCCCCCCCCCTCCCCCTCTCCCAATTATTTGAAATCATTCTAACAATTGGTACCAGAGCCTTGGTGCTTGTGAAGAAAAGTTTGAAGGAACTTAAAGTTAAAGACCAGAATGTACAGAAAGGAGGTACCCAAGTTGAACAAGGAATTTTTTTTGCATGGAAAAGCTTGATGAAGCTTTACATTGCTGGAATTGGAGATTTTCCAGTATACTATTTGGCTAATTAATACATGATAGTTTCTACACCAATAGTAGCCCAATAGATAAAGGAGAAATAGGAGCACAATCATGAAATGTTTGAAATTCCATCTGCCCTAAGCTATTCAAAATTTGATGATATAAATAATTGCAATAGTGTAAACAAGATGTGGGAAAAGTTGGCAAAGATCCATGGAGGAGATAAGAATATATTAAGAGAAAAATCATAGAG
The DNA here is from genome assembly GCA_028749045.1 of Cupressus sempervirens. NCBI lineage: Eukaryota > Viridiplantae > Streptophyta > Pinopsida > Cupressales > Cupressaceae > Cupressus > Cupressus sempervirens. The sequence goes on from CM053791.1 coordinate 440,718,064, forward strand.
CTTGAGAGGAAAGTTTGACGACATGAGGATGGTAGAAGGTGAGAAAATAGCTCAATATATTGGAAGAGTTAAAGAAGTTGTAAATGCTATTAGAGGAGATGAGGGAAATATTAGTGATGAGATTGTGATCAACAAGGTATGGAGAAATTTACTTCCTATTTATAATATTAGAGTTTTTACAATACAAGAATTGAGATGCACTCTTGGGAATGATCTAACCTTGGATAGTTTGGTTGGTAGACTTATTGCTTTTGAATTGCCAAAGTTTGATAATTTTAATGCCACTGCTATTGAATTTGCTTTCAAGTCACAATTGGTTTTACATAAGTCTAAGAAGAAACAAAAGTACAAGGATAGTGAGAGTGAATCTTCTGATGATGATCATGGGGATCTTGAAGAATTAATGGCTAGGAAACTACCAAGAGGCAAAGGAAAATTGAAAGGTAAACTTCCTATAATCTATTTTTCATGCAATAAGGTTGGTCGTATTACTGCAAGATGTCTTGATAGGGATGATAAGGATGAAAGGAAAGACAACAAGTTTAAGGGGAGAAGAGATGGAAAAGAAAAAAAGGATAAAAAGAATACAAGGGAAAATGTAAGAAGTCTTGTTACATCTTTGAAGAAGATACTGATGATGATTTTGATAGACATGATGAAGAAGTTGTTTATGTTGTTATGAAAGATGATTCTGATGAAAATGAGAAAACTACACTTATTTCATGTGTGAGTAAAGGTGATAGATGGATAATTGATATTGGTTGTTCACATCACATGATTGGTGATAAAAGTAAGTTTGAAACCTTAGAACATTATAAAGAAGGTAGTATTAAGTTTGGTAATGATGCATCATGTCTTATGAAAGGTAAAGGATCAATAAGATTGACTAACAATATCATATGTGATAATTCTTATTGGGTTGAAGGACTTAACTATAATTTTTTTACTATGGCACAATTGAATATTTCATGCTACAAAGTTGAACTTTAGCACAAGAAGGCTAAGATCTACAATGGTTATGGTGAATTGATTGGAAGTGGAGACCAAACAAGAGGTAACTTATTCTATCTAGACTTATATAATGATACATGCTTGTTTGCATAGTGTGATGACATTTGGTTATGGCATAAGAGGCTATGTCATGTGAACTTTGATAATTTGGTAAGCATTAGTAAGATGAAGAAAGTAAGAGGATTACCAAGATTAAAGAAACCTAATAATGTGATGTGTAAACAATGTCAACTAGGAAAAATGACAAAAGTCTAGTTTCAAGAGCAAGAGATATACTTTTGATGTTATTTTAGAGTTGGTTCATACTAACCTTTGTGGACCTATTGGAGTGCAAAGCTACTATGGTGACAAATACTTTATTCTATTTTTTGATGACTACTCTAGTATGATGATTGTGTTGTTTCTTAAAGAAAAATATGATGCATTTACAATATTTAAGTGGTATTTGGCTAGAGTTGAAAAGGAACATGTAAAAGCTTAAAGTGTATGAGATCTGATAAAGGAGGTGAATTCATATTTCAAGAATTCAACACATTTTGCAATGATAGAGGAATCAAGAGATAGATGTATACATCGAGGATCCCTCCACAAAATAGTATAGTTGAAAGGAGGAATAGATCAATCATGGATTGTGCTAGGACATTGACAATGGAGAATAATGTTGCACCTAAGTACTAGAAATAAGTTATAAGTATAGTAGTTTATACCTTAAACAAAGTACAAGTCAAGAAAGGTGCACATATCACACCTTTTGAATTATGGTACGGTTATGCACCTAATGTGAAATATTTCAAAGTTTTTGGAAGCATATGTTATATACTGACGGATATCATACATGAAAAACTTGATGCAAGGAATGATGAAGGTATATTCTTAGGATATTCTACTAAGAGCAAAGCATATAAGTATTTGAATTCTAACACTAACAAAGTTGTGAAAAGTGCAACTGTGAAATTTGGTGAATATGTAGAAAAGAATGAAGTTGAATATAAGAAGGAACTTGAAGATTATAAAAGTTTCACACACATTGGTGAAGGTGAGCCCAACACCTTACATGAACCTGAGAATAAAGTTGTTGAGCAATAACAATTAGTACATATTGAGATACAACAACAACATGCCGAGCATCAACAAGTGATTTTTGAACATCAAAAAGAACATGCTAATATACATGAAGTTCTACTTGAAGCTAATATACAAGATGAACTTGAAGAAGAAGTGAGAAGACCTTAGCCTACATTAGCAAGATATGTGAGAAGATATCATGCACCTGATCAAATTATTGTAGAAAAAGACTCTAGAGTTATGACAATAAAAGGAATGAGGAGTGATGTATGCTTATTATGTGAATTTGAGCCTAAATCAATAAAGGATTCCTTAGATAATGAACACTGGATACAAGCAATCAATGAAGAGATTGAGTAGATAGAGAAGAACAAAACCTGGTCACTGGTACCTAGACCAAAGTATAAGAATGTTATTGGAACAAAGTGGGTATTTAGAAACAAGTTGAATGAGAAAGCTGAATTAACAAGAAACAAAGCAAGACTAGTTTGTAAGGGATATGCACAAGAAGAAGGTATTGACTATGGGAATACATTTTCCCTTATTGCAAGATTAGAAGGAGTGACAACTTTTCATGCATATGTTGCTTACAAAGGATTCAAAGTATACCAAATGGATGCCAACTCTACATTTTTTAATGGAATTTTGGAAAAGGAAGTCTACATTTAATAACCTGAAGGATTTGTTGACCCAAACAAAAAATATAGGGTATGTAAGTTGCACAAAGCATTGTATGGATTGGAACAAGCCCCTAGAGCATGGTATGAAAGGTTGCACACATATTTGGTGAAGATTGGTTTTCAAGGACAAATGATAATGGAAATCTACATTTGAAGACTGAATCAAAAAAAGGATACTATTAGCAGAGGTATTTTTGGATGATATTATATTTGGAGGAAAATATACATTGAGTAAGTCATTCACAGATCAAATGAGGAAAGAGTTTGAGATGTCTATGTTTGGAGAAATCAAATTATTTTTTGGTTTACAAGTGTATCAAATGAAGAAAGGTATCTACATTACACAAACAAAGTATATCAAGGAGATATTGAAATTTTTTGGTATGGAAGACTCAAGACCAATTGGAACACCCATGTCTATGGGACATAAACTTTCAAAGAATGATGATTCTACTGATATGAATGAAACCTTATAAAGATTAATGATTGGAAAGTTGTAATATGTTGTTCATAGCAAACTAGATACTACACTAGCCATTGGGATTGTTGCTAGATTTTTTGCAAACCCTAAGGAGAATCACATGATGAGAATGAAAAGAATACTGAGATATCTAGAAGTAATAGAGGACTATGGATTCTATTACAAAAGGAACAACAAGTTTGAATTGAGAGTCTATACTAATGTAGATTGGGCTGGAAATGTTGATGACATGAAGAGTACATGTGGTGGAGTTTTCTTTCTAGGAAAGAGACTAGTTTTATGGACAAGCAAGAAGAAAAACTATATTTCCCAATCTACAACAAAATTTGAATATGTAGCCACAATAGGTAATTGTTCTAACATAGTGTGGATCAAACAATTGTTGAAAGGAATGAAGGAAGAGATCACTAAACATGTTATATTCTACGATAACACAAGTGCTATAAACATACCTAAAAATCCTGTTATGCACACCAAGACCAAGCATAATTCTATCAAGTATCATTACTCAAGACGGTACAAGACAAAAAAGTGGATTGGAATATGTGAATACAAAGGAACAAATAGCTGATATATTCACAAAAGCTTTACCAAAGGATCCACATGAACATCTAAGAGGTAAATAGGGGGTGATTCCCCTAAATGAGGCTACTTAAGCTAAGATGGAGCTCTGCATCAAATGTTTTGATCAGAATATCTCACAAATTGATGTAGAATGTCACACTTTAGGGCCCGCCTAAAGCTATGAAGAGAGAAGTACAACATGTTGAATCAGTCGTAAGAAAGATGACAGAAGAAGAACCTAGTTCAAAGAATTGACCAAAAAATATCTACATGTTGAAGATGTATGAGACATAGTAAATTAAAGATGTTGAAGTGTCTTTGGAATTATTGTCAGAGAGGGAGAAGTTCATAAATTACCATCAATAGTGAAAAAGAGGGAAATAATATATAGTTACCATGAAAAGTAAAAGTAAAGAGGGAGAGATTAAAGATGAGAGAATTGACACATGAAAGATGGAGAGATTATGAAATAGCTACCTATGCATTAATGAGAAATAAGAGTTTATACAAAAAGAGATCAGTGAAGGTGTTACCATCAATGAGGGAGACAAGTTCATACAATATCTATCAAAGAGGGAGTGTATACGCAAAGAGATAGAGAGAGATGTTGCCTATCATAGATGCATGAATGGCAATCAAAATGAAACTAAGGATATTAATGGAGATTCTATTATTGCAGAGAGAATTGATTGAAGCAAATCAAGTGGATACTTGAATGAATTTTTTGATTGTATGGTAACTTGAAGTTAGGTGTTTCCATAAATGCCAAAGAGGGAGATTATTGGAAACTACAATTGGAACAATTGTTATGTTGTCATTGATGTCAAACCTTGTTCATGAGATAGTTGGTACCTGAGTAGAGTGTCATATCAAGATGATTGATGAAGAGGATTCAAAAAGAAGAGATAACAAGAGGACCTAGTGGAAAGTTTAAGTTTTGTGGAATTACAATGGGTACTTGATTAGGGACCTTGACAAGATGATGTGTTGTTAATCATAACACTAAGTGTAGAATATAGTTGAGATGAATCCTAGAAGAGATGATCAATGAAGGACTAAATGCATAGGCTTAACCAAGCTTCAAAGTAGTAGGGTAGGGAACTTATAGTTAAAGCTAAGTTGTGCTAGTGTCAACCGAGTGAACAATAGAAGCTGAAAAAATATAGTGTCAATCAAGCACCAATAAAGACAGAGTATAAGAAAATTTGAACAGAGCGAAGTCAATGTAAAATGAGCAAGAAAATTAGTAAAGACCAACTTATCTAGTGATGACCAAGGTTGATGAACATAATTTTGGTCAAGTGTCAACATTTTTTATTTTGTGAAGGAATTGAGATTCCTAGCTGACATAGTTTAAATTTTTGAAATATGTAAAGCATGTTGAAGACAAGGATTGGTGAGTTGGAACATTTGATGTTTGAGAAACTATGTTTGAGCATTTCTAGGCATGGATTCAAAGAGAATTTTTGAGAAGTATCTAGAAGGAGAAGGAGAAAACAAGGTGATGGAAGAATTCTTTGGATCTTATCATAACCCTAAGATCAACGATGATGTTTAAGTGACAAAAGGTCAAAGATACCTATTTGAGGGGGCATAAGGATTAACCTAGATAGGTTAGCAACTGCTAATTTTGCAAACTAGAAAACTTGAGCAAAAGGTTGTAAAGGAGCAGAGTAGAGGTGAAGAGTGATTTCTTGAAGGATTTTCCAAGCAGACAAGAGATAGTGATGGAGACATGAATGGAGTTCAATTAGTGAGTTAGTAAATGAGCTACATTGTGATATATATTTGCAAAGTGAGTTGTACTTATCAGATCAACCTGTTGTTACTTTCTAACCATTATATTAGTTAAAATCCTTTAATAAAGTTTGTCATAACAATCATTTGTAAATCCTTTAATCAAGATGACATTATAATAGAACATCCTTAAGTCCTCTAATAAGACCACACCTAATAGAGTGATTAAATCCTTTAACAAGGTCAAACCCACTAGTGTGTATTATAACCTTTAAGAGTGTTGACTCCTAACATAGCTCACTCTAGAATAGTGAAAAATTGGTAACATGTTATTGGTGGTTTTTCCCAAATTTAATTTCCACGTTAAATCTTAGTGTCTTACTTATGTGGATGTTAGTTGAAATATTTTACTGTTTAATGTTTTACATTCTGCAAGTTATTTATTATTGGGACAATGGATTGCAAGTTTATGTTACTGATAAATTAATATAGAGACTGAGCTACTAAATGATAAGATCTAAGCTGTTTGAAGAGTTCAAAAGTTTAATTGCTAAATTTGGGCCTAAGGATAACTAATTCACCCCCCTCTCAATTATTCTAAATCATTCTAACATAAAGGCCTCAAGGATTTAATTGGTTTTATTGCGCTCTCCAGTTTGCTTGTATTGTTTTCTCACCTAAAAACTCATATATAAGAAGGCTTAGAGACTTCATTTTCATAATCAATATATCAAATCTCAATCTCATGCTCTCAAGTTAAAATTGTTGCCTTTTGCATTTAGGTTCAAGCATTTTCAAATATTCAAGCAAGGAGATTTCTATCTAGCATTGAAGGATCCTTTGTGGGCATTTCCTCTTCAAGATCTAGCTTATTATTGGGAATCAAGGGAGGAGATATACATTTAAGTATTCAATATCTTCTATATTGATGCACATTTACATCTATGGAACCATGATGGGATTATGGTAGATCCGATGCAAATTGTGGAGATATCCTACATTCCTAATTCAAGGTCTACAATAGAATATAGCTAAAATGCTTGTTGAAAAGGGTTTTAAGAAAGGTGAATCCTAACATTTGTCTTCTCTTTCAGTTATTTACATTTACATTTCTCATTTATGGTATATGTTATGGTATCTTGATCTTTTAATAGGCATCTTTTATTCCACAACTTTAAAATATGTACAAAATATTTCATAAGTATTTGTAGCTCATGGATTTGTGTTTAATGTGCATATATAGTTGTTTCTCTTGAATCAAGTTCTTCTTTTATTTTATCAATAGATATAAATATGCAACCTTAAAAAATGTATTACTTTCCTTGAAAATTTATTGCTACTTTGTTAAGATTGATCCAACTCACTAGCACAATGATACAATAAAATACTAATTGTTTTGAAGTTAACCCATCACTAATCAAGGAAGTGCAAGAAATGTATGCCATGAATTTTATTAATAAAATGGAGGCTTCCATATTCTTTTTTTCTTTTTTTTTTCTTGTCTTTATCTTTGGTTTGAAAGACATATTATGTATTTTGATTGAAGCTTCTTTGAAGAAATGAGAGCTACTACTTTTCTCATTTTCTTTCTAATTTATTTGATAAATATTCATAATGAGAATTTGAATTACATCTTTCATTTGAATATGCATACAACTTTCACCATTGTCACCATTGTTATTTTACTCTTGTCACTGCAAAAATTTGAGTATTATGACTCTGAACAACATACATCATTTGGATGCTACTATATTTGTAGAAGAATATAAACATTTGAGCTTTTGATATTAAATATTTGTAACCTGTTGTAAAAAATTAGAAAATTCTTCCCTCACAAAACCATCAATATCTCTTCCCTCCTTGACATTCTGACAATTCTACCTAGGCTTGCACCTGAATCACCTCATTCTAGACATAACCCAAAAATCATTCTTCAAGATTCATTTTTATTTTGCCCACAAATCTATACACAAGGTGACTGCACTTTTCGCTAACTGATTTACTTCATTCTTTTCTATGACATTGTTATTTTTATGAGTCTCACTTAAGTTATGTACCTGTAAAATCCTAGGCTTTCCCTTTTGTAAATCATGCCCGTTGCTTTCTTTTATGAAGAATCTCTTTGTATTCTCAGTCCTTTTGATGTGGAAACAATAATTTGGTTTCTTTAAATAATGCAACATGGTATGCAATTGATATGATTTCGTTGATACATGACTGTTCGTTTCCAAAAATATTTCCTATAGCTTTCTTTTTAAGATGTATCCCATGTTCAAAACTATTATTATAATTTTTGTTATGCACTTTGCAACCCAATATTAAATTCTAACTTATTTGGTTCATCTTTGTGAATATGCTACAAAGCTCTCTTTGGTGTGTTGAATGTATATGTATTCCTTTGTATGAATGTGTTGCTTGCTCAAATTCTAAAAGTTGTTAATTTGATAGTTTAATTTAGTCCTTGGAACTGATGTTGTTACCTTCAATTGTATTTTCCTTAAAGCTAAACTGAGTTCTTTCATATGATTGATACACTCTACTTATCCAAATCACCTCTCCATTGCCTCATATATATGTCAAATTCTCATTACTCTTCCACTTTATCTGAATAACAACATTGACATTAATCAAGGATCTAGGATTCTTCCTTCTGTTAATATTTATTTAATTTAACCTAGTCTACAATTCTTTACCTTATGTGATTAAATGATTTAGCACTATAAGAAATGATTATCACTATTATTTTAAAGATCTTTAAGAAAAACATGGATCTACGAAAGATGATCTTTCCCTAACTTCTCTTTTATCTTAATGGTGATAGATAATATTTCAAACCACTCTCTATTTATATTCATGTTGAAACCTTAAAACATGTTGGAATTTATAATATCATGTGTAATCCTTTTGCTGAAACCAAAAAACCATCTTCTTAAGCTAGGAACAATGTACCTCTCTTTCTTCTTTTCAAAGTAAAATGAATTTTTTTAATCATACTCTTGTAGTCTGTTAACTCTTAAGCTTTCCCAATCCTTGATCTGAAACCTATAACATCTAATCCTTTTAAATCCCAATATGTCATAAATCAATAAATTATATGGCTAGAAGGTTTCACAACGAAAGTTATGTCCCTTCAACAACCTCATATTTCATGTGTCTTCAACTACTCCATGACTCAATTGAAAGGTTTCATACGTAAAGTTATGTCCCTTTGACAATCTTCTTATTATTTTCAATCTTCAAATAATGAAATAGTTCAGCCATAAGGTCCCATACTTACAACTTATGCATGCCCCCTCAATAGCCTCCCTATTAAGTCTTCAAATGCTACTTTGGTTTAAATGGAAGGTCCCATACCTATAGCTTATGTATGCCCCCTCAATAGTCTCCCCAAAATCTCTAGTCTTTGCCCCTTCATGATTTGACCAAAAGGTTCCACGCTTGTAGTTAATGTGCATCCCTTCAATAGTCTCCTCACCTCTTCAGCCTTGGCCTCTACAAATATCATCTAGAAGGATTCATGCATGTAATTCATGCATGACCCTTCTATAGCCTCAAGTCTTCATACCTCTACCTGCACAATCAAGAACTAGTTAGAGTAAAACATTGTATCTTTTTTTGCAGATTCTTGTTCCTTTTTTGATTTATCTTCATTTGATGTATGTATGATGTTTAATTATGAATGACTAATTAGGACTAGTTTAGAGATGTATTTGCAAGCTTAGTCATCCATATGATTGACCTATTTTCTTTTGTTCCTTCCACAAGTAATTGTAATAATGTGAGGACCGAGGGACTTCATCCATTACTTCAACTCAGCCAATTGCAATTAGGCAATGATGGAAATACTCTCCCTTTTTCTATTCTAGTTCTATATGATTGAATGATGTACATATATCTTTGTGTTTGAACCTTGAACATTTTCTGAAAATATTTTCAAAGAAACCTTAAGTTTAGCAAAGTGTTTCTATTCTTTGAAAGCTACCACAACTTGTGTGAATTTAATGCATTGTCAAATTTTGTATATGAGCTATGAACAACTTGAATTTCTGTAATTTTTTTTTGAATAATACAAAAGAAAATTACACTGTTTTGTAATTATATCTCAGTTTTGAATAGTAGAGATCAAATTTTCATAGTTTTTGTACTTTTTAGTTCACTTTTCTGCATTCAAACAATCCTCAATGTATAACATCAACAACTTAAAAAATGTAGCTCAATACATAGGTAAATTCAATACTTAACAATTTAGGTGTAAGCTAAATTGGTAAGAGGTACCACATGTACCTTAACATTAGTTGGTTTGATTATTTGTGCTTTGGAGAAGTCCTAAATGACCAACCTTATTGATACTTGTAACTTGTATAAAGGAAAGTAATTCCTTTATTGTAATGTAAGTGGAGGGTATAGATGTGAATGGATTATATTATGATTTATGGTTGATGGAATGGATTAGATTATATATGTTACAAATATCCAATGCTCAAGTTGACTCAAATGTAGATATTACTATTGCATCAACTAATTTTGTGGAAAACCCCTTAATGTATATGGAATACTTATTGAAATATAGGGTGGAAAACTAATGTAGAAATGAGCTTATAACCAATTCTATTCAATGTTTTCTTATTGGATTTTGTTCTGTTGAGTTTGGATGAATAGTGAACGAAAACATAATGATTAGTGAAGGTACAACTAGATTAGGAAATTTCTCTGCATTTCTTGGAAGATTAAACATAACATGAAACATACATTCTCAACTGAATTAAATGATGCAACAAAAATTTGATATGTAATGAAGGCAATTTATCTATCAATATCCCAAGATCCAATTATCACCACATGTAATCTTTTTTGGCATGATCCAATTTACATCCAAGCAAATTGTAGCACATGAAAACATGTATTACAAGAAAAAAACATTATATAGTGTAGCGAGTCAAAACAAAAGGACCTACCTTGTCAAAGAGTTTCTACATGTATAGTGTTCATCACAAGTACAATTTTTGAAGGCCATATGATAAGAGAAAGTGTGTCTTCCTATAAGTGGGGTCAACATATTAATATACAAAAGCATAGCATGTTATTATCAATTCAAAAATTAAGACAAAAGAGGGTCCTTTCTACTTATGATTCATATTTTTTTTGATTAAGAGGGTATGTTGTAATGTCAAGAGTGAAGTCAAATTCCACAACCATAATCAAAATTGTCCTCCCTACTAGTCAATTTGTATGAAAATTAAAAAGAAAGATTATTGAATAATCATTTACTTGTTTTATTGTGAATACAACCAAAAGGGATTGTCCTATAGTTTAAAATAGTATATTTGTATAGAAATTTTCATATTTGATGTAGAACACATAAGTCATAAACAAATTCATTTTAAAGCACCAAAAACATTCTTCAATCACCCAATTAAACATCACTAGAAGACTTTAATATTTCATCACATTTGTGATGAAGAGAATAATGAGCAAGAAACTATATGCATATTTCATCATCATCTTAAAATTGATCTACAAATAGAGTAATACAATTTGAAGGAGGGGTATTTGGAGGTATTCATTATAAAAATGTAACAACTCAAGTACCAAATTTGATAAAGGATATAATACAAACCAATTGAAATCTCTTATTTGAATACAACCAAACATGAAATCTATGCCACATATGCATGTCAATACCTAGCACACACAAAGTTAATTGTATAAAAGAATTTCTCTATCCTTTAGCTTTTGTTAAGAAGAAAATGAAATTAATAACATATCTTTAACATTTCAATACTAGGAACAACACAAAATCATAGATGCTTGAAACACATATATGCAGATTCTACCACCAAAAGTGGGTGACAAGGTTAGCATTACAAAAGATAAGACTATAGGGGTAAATGGGCCAATCATATCTCCCAAGATTATGTATCGAACAAAGGCATGATTGGAAGGACAATTGTGTAAATATATTGTACATTTGACTTCTCTCTTTTGTTAGTTTTTGTAAGAATTTGGCTTAGGCTAGAATTCACCCAAGAACTAAAGAACTCAACACAAGCACACAGTAGACCAAAATAGACAATATGATCAGAATGATGATATTCATTTAATAACTGGATGAGAGTACACTAGGAGTGCCTAAATATAAAGGCCTTAGGAGAGCTTATATAATGCATAGAATCAGCATCATGATATGTCATACAACTAGGCACATGTCCACTAGGTATGGGTTATCCTCCATTGAGCACGAGATTAAGTCCGATGATGTGAGGATAAGCCTACAATGGTGTAGCACGCAAATTAGTGGTGTAGAAAACATGTGCTAAATGAGGAGTGTGGATAACTGTGTTGTCATCATGACAACTCAGTGAATAATGCATACTCCTATGTTGTAGACACCATGTGCATAATTAGAGTTGCGTAACTCAATGAGAGTTCACAAACTCCTAAGTGTCTCACCTAAAATAATAATTAAATAATGCAAAATAATTAAATAATGCATTAACCTAAGTAAACTTAAGTAAGTGTAATAAGTAAATACTTAATTACGCCAACAATTTTTTTTAGTTTTATTTTCATATTGTGAAATGGATAGAAGAATGTATAGACATAGAAGTAGTATGACCTTGAAACCACATACCAAGAATCCTTGAAGAAAAGTATTAAAAAATGTATTGAGTGACATAGAAAATAGGGTATGATGAAAGGAAAATGAGTCATGACCTGAGTACAAAAGGGATCCTACATAATCTTGTACATGGTTTGTTCTCCAAGGAAACATATTGTTTTGTATTTTTTCCTGTCTATCTTATGTCTTATGTCCTTCTACTTATGTTACAAATCTAAATTACACATTACATGTTCATAAAGAAAAAGGGTCATTATAGAAGTTGATACTATTGGTGGTATATGTGGAAGACTTCATCTATAATGACTAGAAATTTCCCTTGTTCATTATACTAGGATAACTAGCATATCATGAAACAACTTTAGAAGGAGAACATATCAAATGAGCTATAAGAAAAATCTGAATCCATATCGTGAACAAGGCAGATATAAATATATGATAGTAAAATGATATAAAATGGGAGAGTATTACATTTTACTTCATTATTTAAAATATTATCATAAATAAAGTCAAGAATATAATATCTAAAATATTATAAAGGCAAGAACCTATAACACAATGGTAAATTGTGAGACTTTTTTATCTAGGAGGTCATGGGTTTGAGTCAATATTAATAAATAATAATATAAATAACAACACATAATAACTAATCTTGGCTTCAACCTCTTACCCATAAAAAATAAATTAAAAATTTTATAAAGCAATTACAAGTCAAATGAGAAGACCAAGTTAACGTGGAAATTTTTGTTAGGGTCAAAAAATCTTATCTGAGTTTTTTTTTGGTCCACACACTAATGATTATACTGAGGGGGAGGGGGTGAATCATTATAATGTTGATAAGTTTAAACTTTAATTTTTAAACTATCTTCTAACATGCATTCCTCTAGTCTAATCAATTAGTAGATAAATGATAGATCATTCAAGACAAAAAGGTGACATTACACAACGCAAATTTATCTTGTGGAAATCCAATTAGGGTGAAAACCATGATGTGAGATGATCCTCACAAATCTTGCACCCTTCTAGAGTGCACTTGGTCAAGAGTTTATCCTTGTAATAAGATTACAAAGACACTATCAAGTGCCACCCAATGAAGGGATTTAATAGAGACCTATTAAAATCTTTACTTGATTAAAGGTATCTTGATTAAATGACTTAAGGCATAAATAAACGTGTCACCTTATTAGGGGATTTAATTAAAACAAATTGTTAGAGTCCACCCTTTATGGGATTTTTTGTTGTAATTATGAGAGAACGACATAATGGTTGACTAATGAAAGTAACTTCTTGATTGAGATCTCCTTTATGCTCATGGACTGGTATGCAACTTTCTCTTCTCTTCTTCAATTCTATAACTTAAACTTAATTACCTTTGTACTCAAAACCTCTTGGATTTGGCACATTTATACTCTGTGAGTTTGGCCCACTACTTCTACTTGACACACTTCACTTCTACACTCTATCTTCACCTTTCCTTCCCCAAATTTCTTCTAAAGATTACATTTAACCTATCTCTCTAATGTTCTATCTTCTCAATATGAAATCTAAGTTTTTCTTTCAAAAATTAAAGTATATATATGATCCTTGTTCACTCTGCTTCAAACCCTAATCCATTAATTCAAAATTTAATTTAGTTATCTCTATCATGTATGCTATCCTTCCTCTATCCTACATTATTTTCACAAATAGCACATATCAGATGTATTTTCCATTATGGAAAGTCACATGTTTCTTGCAACCCTTGTCTACACTCTAGGAAGGATTCTAAGTTGAATTCTCTTGCCTATCCTCTTAGTTCAATTTGAGAACTCCTCCACTATTCTTTGAGGTGTCAAATCAACTTCACCTACTCTATAATGTGTCTAGTCATGGGTTGGTTGCCTCTATTTTTTACCTTTGTAACTTCCCTTCATTTCATCAGTGTGACTACCAATCACTACTTCATATTTTCCTATCTTGGCCCCTTTCTTGATTTCAATTGTACTTAGCCCAATTTGTCTAAGTAATATTGTGAAGATCAATTTTCTTCACTTGTCTTTGCTTCACCATACTCTGGTTTGTAGAATGTAGTTGCACTTATGTGCATCCTTGACTTCACCACTCATAATCTGATACGAATTGATACTTCATATGGGTTTTGACATCAATGTAAATATTCCTATAGTCTGTCTCACTAGTGAGCACCATAAGTCTCATAACTTGAATCCTTTTGAAAGTTTACATATGCAAAATATGAATAGTAGAATTGATAATTTAGAAAAACTTAAACAAGAAAATAAATTCAATAAAAGCTTAATTAATGATGAATCTTTATAGAAAAACAAGGATGAAGTCATTGATGTGCTACACCTACAAAGACTAACCTTATAATTCTTCAATTACATAAAAATAGTATAATTAGCCTAACTATTATTGAACTTGTGGTAGGTTATAATGTATCTAGTATAGGCATTGTATTGGTATGCATCCTAGATGATATAGAAGGGACAAAACTCAATTTTTTTTGAAGTGCGACCCTTGTTAGATGTATTATGCAAGTGGAAGCACTATTAAACAAATAGCCACACATGATAACATCGATGAATGAAGTTTCATCACAACGATGGTAGAACAAAGAACTAAAAATTACATTAATTATGTGTTTTGTGCATTGTACACCCTTTTCAAAGATTGGTTATCTTGCATCCACTAGATACACCTATAACTGTGGTATTTGATAAGAAATATCATTCTAGATATATACACATAAGGTTAGAAATTATTGAAAACCAAACATTGTCATAAATTTTTAGTCAATCTTTCAAGTGTATCTCTTCATCTTATGAAACACTATAAATTATATAGAAATGAAGTGCCCACCTAAATGAAATACTAGAAACTTGGTCATTAATGTAACTTACAGTTTAAGAACATGGCCTGTGGAAAACTTGATTTCAAATCCAAATACTATTATTGTATCCATAAGTGCATCTCTTGTGCATGGGTGAAGACTAAGAAAAAATACACACACACACACACACACACACAGATCCAAATTTTGGTTAGAGAATTATAATTTGTAATAAAGATAACCACGTTTTGATAACATAAATTAATTATTTTATTTTATATTCATAGACAACATTTTGTACCATGCAAAATTAGCAGGACATCCACATAAACACAAAGTAGCATGCTTGTCAAGTTTTGAATCCAATGGATTGTGGTTGTAAGTGTGTTGCCTTCATTTGAACCACATCAAGCCTATTCGTGACAAATAAATGATTACCAAGTTCAAGTTTTGAATCCAATGGACTATTGCTATAAGTGTGTTGCCTTGTATCTGAACCACACCAACCCTCTCTATGACAAATAAATTATTACCAAGTTAACAAACACTTATAAAATACTTGATCAACTAAAGAATTTAATAAAATAAGGTATCTAAGAACACAAACCTTGCTTTAAATGGCTAAGAGAGGCCTCAATAGAGACTACTTAATTGCTCATCGCCTGGGGATAATTTGAAGATTATTTTTTTGCATTTACAAAGGGATTCAAGTAAGAAAACTATAAGAGATTGTAACTATTATCACTTGAAATTTGTATCCCTACCAAGTTTGAGAAGAATTTGATATTTCAAGGTAGCATGTAGTTACTCTTAAGCTATGGATAACCTAAGGTTTGGAGTCAAACTCTAGATAAGGCTAACTCCTAGTTGGTTATCACACTAAACTACTGATTTCTAGGGAAAAGGGAGAAAGAAACTAAAACTAAAAATTGAAATACTGAACTTAAAGCTTGAAAGTACACTAACTAAAGTGATTACAAAATTATGTAGGAAAGAATATTTGTGAATGATACTGAACTCACATGTAGAGAAAACAAATAAAACACCCAATTAAAAGCATCCATGCATACATATTTC
Source organism: Cupressus sempervirens (assembly GCA_028749045.1). NCBI lineage: Eukaryota > Viridiplantae > Streptophyta > Pinopsida > Cupressales > Cupressaceae > Cupressus > Cupressus sempervirens. The sequence continues at coordinate 440,734,128 of CM053791.1, forward strand.
ATTAACTAATTAAATGGTAGAGTCACCAAGAAGAAGAAAATAAATTTTCACAAATTGGTAGTTGTGCATTTAGGTAGGAGAAATGACCCTTTACAAAATAGGTACAAAGCTATGAGACATAAGATATAAGGAAAGGTTTTGAAAAACATGTCACATGTACTTCATTAATCACACACATATACTGAACTGAAACAACAAATAGGTCCAAACAAGCTCTGCAAATAAAATTGAGACATGCAATTTATTTAGTTTCCATTAAAATATCAAGTTATAGAATATGAAAATAAGATAGATCAAAAATCACTAAGTCTTTAAATCCACTATTCATGATTGAAAAAAGAAGTGAGTGACAATCAATAAGTACATTACCATACCACTTGGGTTGAATCCAAAAAAATAGCCCGCAAAATAGGACCTAGAGACTCAAAACATCAAGTCCAAACCCACTCAAATCTCAACAAAGTCATAACTGATACAATGAATCCGAAAAATTGACCCTAGAAACACTCCAAATGATTGTAAAACATCTTTAACCACCCTTGACAAGTCAAAACTTACCCACACTATTTTTCCTCCAGTCCTATATCCACTCCAAGTGTTTGCAACTGTTTCAATCACCCTGTATGCTTGGTCAAAGCATTAAAACAATTCCACCCTTATCTTCTGCAAACACATCATTACTTTCACTTGGAAGTCATTATATCATGGGAAAACTTGAAGTCTTTCTCATTCATCTATTTTCATGCTTTAAACAATATTATTAAATGACTTATAAGAGACATCACTTAATAATATCATCTTACTATGTGAAATATGCAAAAAATGAGAACATAAAAAAAAGATAAGTGCTCAAACATAAACACCAACCCTTACCATCCAAAACATACATGAGAAACATGTTAGAATATATAGTCCACTGATATAACTGAGGGGAGGGTGGGTGGGGGGTTTAATCAGCTATCCAACTATTATCTCAATTATCAACCTTAAATAAACTTAACCATATAAGCAATATAAACTAAAACCACAACAAGATACTCATACACAATAACACCATATATGTTAACTAGGGAAAACCTTGATTAGAGGGAAAACTCTAGTGGGGATGGTACCCACAAGATGATGTACTAATATAAATATTCGTTGTTAGAGGATGGACCCTATTAGGAGTCTATGAATACATTCAGTACATATGAATCCTTGTTAGGAGACTTTGAATCTCTATTAGGAGATTCCAACCTTGTTAGGAGTTGTGGAAGATAGCTAGATCTACTACCTAAACAACTTCAAGGGAAATACCAATGAACCCACTATCCAAATGATCCCTATATTATTCCTTGTAGAATAATAGAAATGAAATCTACTTCCTTCCTCTTCTTCTATCATGTCAACCAAACCTTTTCTCCTTCTAATCCTATAACTAGATCATACAACTCACATCCAATAATCCCTTGGATCGCTTACACACATTTAGTAAGCACTCTTCTCCTTTTCACACTTCACACTTCAATAGATTTTCTACACTCTTAAAAATAAGAAAACCATCTTTCCTTTATACCATATCTTCATAGTAATTCCTTGAGTCAGCCTTGAGGCTTTCCCAATTAGTTATAATAAGATAAGTAATTAATTACAATTACAATAGCACTGTCGGCTCACAATCTATACAAAACTTCACACATGTGATAATAGGGCTTAGGTACTTCTTGACCTCACCAAAAGAATGTCCTCTATCACTTCTTGACTATGCATCTTCTCATTACATCTCAAATGTAAGATATCAAACAAACATTAGGAACTGCTTTCCTAATACTGTCTCTAAAATTCTCTCTATAAATTAGGTACAAAATCCATACATATTTGACTTAGACTTTATGCACTTGACCGCGTCATCAAGACATTGTGTCGAACATACCCATAACTATGCATCACTAAATAATCAAACCATTGTCTGTAGCATTAAGATCTCTGTCTACTACTCAACCAATACTTATATAAACCATGCTATGTTAATGTCAATTACAAACAAAGTCATGAATGCAACATGTCAATACTCTCCAATGATTAGGATACTCCCAAAAGTAGTATCATTAGCATTCATGCTAACAATCTCCCCCTTTGGCATTGATGACAACATAGATGAAAAACCATCTAAGTTCCAAGAATACCAAACATTGTTCTGTTGTTGCTGCTGACCAACATCAGTTGTCCACATGCTAAAAAATTCTCAATACAATAGGTGCATACTCTTGCTTCTTAGACATCAATTGTTTACTTCACAGTAAATAATTCACAATACATTAGCTACATATTCTTGCTTCTTTTCATGAATCTTTCTAAATATCTCTAAAGAGATATCTCTCCTTCATGCATATTCTCTCCCCCATACTTAGGAGTTATTTTTCATGCATATTCTCCCCCCCATTAACATCAATTCCAAAGGCCTCAATCTCAATGTTTCAACATACCAATTGTTAAATAACAATTTTTAATATGCTGCTCCAAGTCTTCAACCAACTTGAGTCTCCAAAGACACTATTGAAAACCAAATACCAAGATTCCTCAATAACTCTACTCTTCATAGATACACCCCCATATGGGAAGCATTAGAATTTAGCCTAGGCTAGCAATAGTGCTCTGTATGATTGGACTAAGGCACTATTTGCATCATCTACTTAGAAGTAGGTAGGGGCATAACCCCAAGCATACCTCTCAAGTACTCAAATGTATCTTTAGGCAAAGGCTTTGTAAAGATATCTACAATTTGATCTTTAGTACTCACATATTCCAATCTAATCTCTTTTTTTGCTTCTTTCTCCCTCAACACATGATACTTAATAGATATATGCCTAGTCTTAGAATGAAATACAAGATTTTTAGAGATACTCATTGTACTTGTGTTATCACAGTAAATGACAACAGGTTCTTCAAACTCAATTATGATATCCTTCAGCATCTGCTTCATCCACATAACTTGATTTCAATTATTCATTATTGCAACATATTCTGCCTCAGCTGTACTATGAGAAATGCAATCTTTCTTTTTGCTTAGCCAAGAAACTAATCTTCCTCCAAGAAAGAATGCTCCATTGCTGGTTGTCTTTTTGTCATCCATACTGCCAATCCAATCCTCATCAGTATATACATATAAAGTGAAATCACTTGATCTATCATACTAAATTCCATAGTCAAATGTTCTTTTCAAATATCTAAATATATTCTTTACTACTGCAAAATGATACTCCTTAAGACAAGCTTGAAATGTAGCTATAATCCTAACTGCAATTGCTATATCTAGTCTTGTGTGAGTCTGATACTCCAAACCTCCAATCATGGATATGCACTTCTTCTTCTCTACTGTAGGTGTCTCATCTTTGCTAGACAACTTATGACCACTTATCATAGGTGTACCAATAGGTTTACAACTTTATAGACCAAATCTTTTCAACAGGTCATTCAGGTATTTAGCTCATGAAATAAAAATACCATCACTATTATGTACAATCTACAATACTAGGAAAAAGTTCATTTCTCCTATCATGCTCATTTCAAACTCATTCTTCATTGCTTTAGTAAACTTATCAGTTGCTTCATCATTACCTCCAAAAATGATGTCATCAAAAAATATTACTATTATCAACAAAGCATTCTCAACTTCTTTCAAATACAAGTTACTACCTGTCATACCTTTAGCAAATCCAAGCTTTTCCAAATAACTATCCAACTTTGCATACTAGGTTTTAGGTGCTTACTTTAGGCCATATATAGCTTTCTTTCATCTACATACCATGTCTTTGTCTTTTAATAAGGGAAAACCTTTAGGCTACTCAATATATACCTCTTCTTCAAGTTCTTCATTCAAGAAGGCTAATTTAACATCCATCTGATAAATCTTGAACTTCTTATTTTTTGCATAAGCCAAGAACATCCTTACTACTTCCATTCTAGCTATAGATGCATATCTCTCCTCATAGTCTATGCCTTCTTGCTATGAATATCCCTTGCATACAAGTCTAGCCTTGTTCCTCACAACTTCTCCTTGCTCATTCATCTTGTTTCTAAAAACCCATTTGGTTCCTATCACATTATTGTATTTAGGTCTAGGAACTAACTTCCATGTATCATTCTTCATAATTTGATCTAATTTTTCCTTTATTGCTTGAATCCAATGATCATCTTTACATGCTTCATCTACACTCTTAGGTTCAACTTGAGATATCAAACATATCTCCTCATTTACTCTATTTCTTGTCACCACACCTTTGTCTTTGCTTCCAATTATCTTCTCAGGAGGGTGATTCTTTGTTAGATTCCTGTTAAAGGTAGGATTTGACATCTCAACTCTTATCTCTTCTCTAGGTTCAGATCTCTACTCTCCTCTTCGCTCAATAGTTAGCACATCATTCTACAAATCATTGTTAGTCTCAAGAAAACTTCAACATTCTATCTAACAACTCAAATTATATTCTTCTTCATCTAAATTACAATCTATCATATTTTCCTAGGTTCCAAACTTTGCATCAATCCTTACATTTGCGCATTCAACTATTGTCTTAGTTCTACAGTTAAAACATTTGTATGCCTTGCTTTTCAATAAATAACCAAGAAACATACCTTCATCACTTCTTGGATCAAACTTACCAATGTCATCATCTCTCTTAATATAACATTTACTCCCAAATATTTTGAAATACTTAACTAATGGTGAATGACCAAACCAAATTTCATAAGGTGTCTTGTTCATACCTTTTATGATCTATACTCTATTCAAAGTGTATACTGTTGTATTGTTTGCTTCTCTTCAAAATGTCTTAGAAACATCATTCTCAAACAACATTGCTCTTGTTGTTTCTGTTATTGTTCTTTCAACAATCCCATTCTACTAAGGTGTTCTAGGTGAAGATAGCTGTCTTTTGATTCCATTCTCTTCACAAAATATGTTAAACTCTCTAGAGGTGAATTATCCTCTTGTATTAGATCTCAAACACTTTATCTTAACACCAGATTCATTCTCAACTCTAGTCTTAAATATCTTAAACTTTTCAAAAGCTTTAGATTTCTCTTTAAGGAATGATACCCATATCATTCTAGTTAAATCATCAACAAAAATCATAAAGTACTTTTCACCATAGAATCCTCTTGTTCTAGAAGGACCAGTTAGATCTGTGTGAATGGTCTCTAACTTCTTTTTGGTAGTGAAATTCTTGCTAGGAAATGATACTTTCTTTTGTTTATCCAAAATACATTCTTTACACACAACATTAGTAGGCTTTGTAATCTTAGGCAAGTCTCTGACTGCAAATGTCCTACTAACCTTCACAATATTATCAAAGTTTATGTGACATAATCTTCTATGGCACAACCAATTTTTGTCCACTTTAGCTACCAAAAATGTCATTTTAATAGGGTTCAATTGGAATACATTACCTCTAGATCTTGTGCCTGTTCCAATCAGCTCACCATCTATGTCTTTGATAATGTAGGTCTTTTTAGTGAATTGCAATTGATAACCCTTGTCCACCAACTAACCAACACTCAACAAGTTATGCTTCAATCCATCAACAAAATAAACATCATTAGTTTTAGTTTTACCATTAAGATTAACAGATCTACTTCTTGTTATATGACATGCTGCATTGTTGCCAACTCTAATAATACCTTCATCATGATTCTTGAACTTAATAAACTTATTCATATCACCAGTCATGTGATGTGAATAATCACTATCTATTATCCAATAATATTTATTTTGCACTTGGGAAATTAGAGCTCTTTCTTCTCTAATTTCTTTATCAAGATCTTCTTCCTTGATAGCCAAAAATCCCAATTTATCATCACTTTCACTTTGACCTTTCTCATCAGATTCTTCATCTTCATTTGCATAAAAATAATTTCTATCTCTATCTCTTCTAGGCTTAGACTTTCCCTTATAATTTTTCTCTCTTTTTGGACATTTAGATGCATAATGACCAAATTCATCATAAGTCCAACATTTAAAGATTTTCTTACCATCTTTTTCACTTCTCACAAGAAGAGCTATTCCTTCTTTAACCTTCTTGTCTTCATCAGATCTACTGCTACTAGCAAAATCTCCACGTGCGCTTGCACTCCTTGTTAGATTAGGTCAAATGTTCAAAGTAATGAAAGTTGTTTTGACTCTAGCTAGATGTTCATATGGTCTCAGATCTACTTCTATAGATTCTAATCTTCCAAGCAAAGTTTCCTTTGTGAAATCTTTAGTGCAGGGCATTACTAGTTGAATCATCTGAGCTATTGGCTCGAATGGTGGTGTCAAGCTTTTCAATATCTTCCATATTACTTCATCTTCTTCCTTGGTTCCACCATGAGACTGAATTCCTGCAACAATTTTTGGTATTCTACTGATATAACTTCTTAAATATTCATCTTCCATCATCTTAGCATCTTGAAATGCACATATCCAATTTTACAATTTCATTCTCTTTGCATGTGTATCACCTTCAAAAGTAGATTATAATGCTTTTCAAATTTCATAAGATGTTTCAAGTGACTTTACCTGACTGTATTCATTCTCTGGAAGAGATGATAATAGAGCTTCTCTTTTTGTCATGTTACATATGAATAAGTCTCTCTCATCTTCACTGCATCCTTCAAGCTTTTCTTCTTCAACAATTTTATTCTTACTCTTTGTCAAGATCTAATAACCTAGACCCGTGCACAATAGATGAGTCTTCATCTTCTCCTTCCAATTGTCATAGTTGGCCCCATCAAATCTAGGACTATCCTTTGTGAAAAGATTCATCATCAATCTCCCAAGTTGTTAAGCTTATCCTTCAAGGACTTGATGCTCTGATACTAATTATTAGAATATATAGTCCACCAATATAACTAAGAGGGGGTGAATTAGTTATCCAAATATTATCACAATTATCAACCTTAAACAAACTTAACCATACAAGCAATATAAAATAAAACCACAATAAGATACTCATTCACAAAAACACTAGATATGTTAACTAGGGAAACCCTTGATCAGAGGGAAAACCCCAGTGGGGATGGTACCCAGAAGATGATGTACTAATATTAATATTCCTTGTTAGAGGATGGACCCTATTAGGAGTCTATGAATATATTCAATACATGTGAGTCCCTATTAGGAGACTTTGAATCCTTGTTAAGAGAATAATAGAAATGAAATGTACTTTCTTCCTCTTCTTCAATCCTATCAACTAGACCTTTATTCCTTCTGATCTTGTAACTAGATAACAAAACTTGCATCCAATAATCCCTTGGATTGCTTGCACACATTTAGTAATAACTCTTCTACTTTTCACACTTCACACTTTAATAGATTTCCCACTTTCTTACAAACAAGGAAAACATCTTTCCTTTATACCATATCTTCATAATAATTGCTTGAGTCAGGCTTGAGGCATTCCCAATTAATTATAAGAAGATAATTAATTAATTATAATTATAATATCACTGTTAGCTCATAGTCTATACAAAAATTCACATGTGTGATATTAGGACTTGCAAGGTTGTTGGCATCACCAAAAGATTGTCCTTAGTCACTGCTTGACTACACATCTTCTTATTACATCTCAGATATAAGATAGCGAAAACACTTCAAGAACTGCTTTCCTAATACTCTATCTTTGAACTTCTCTTTGTAAATTTGGTACAATTTCCATACTTCTTTGACTTAGACTTTGCACACTCGACCACATCATCAGGATACTATGTCAAACAATTCCATAATTGCGCAACACCAAACGATCAAACCAATGTCCATACAATTAAGATCTCTATTTTCTACTCAACCAACCTTTATAGAAACCATGCTATGTTGCCATCAATGATGAACACAATCATGAATACAACATGCCAATACTCTCCAATGCTTAGGATACTCCCCAAATTAGTATCGTCACCATTCATGCTAACAAAACATGGATTAAAATCCTATCAAAATTCAAAACAGATTTGAAAATGTTTTAAAGAATTCCTCAAAAAGATGTATCAAATCCAAAAAACATAAAGTATTATTCAATTTTCTTTGGGAGTTTTTTGAAATATAGTCAAATGTAGGATTGACAACCAAGCTACATGAAGCTTGAATTGGTGTATTTTTGGTGGATTCGGTGTAGGAAAGACTATGAGATATGACATCATGCCTTATACAGGAACTGCCTTTAGTGAGCAATTTTTTTACTATACACCTTTTATTTTCTTCATCAACTCTTCTATTGATATCTAAATAGGGTTTTTAACAAATCTGGATTGTTATTCTATTCATTGACAAGTGTGAGATATTCTCCACAACATGTCAATTTATGATATTGCTAGTAGGATTCAACTATGTAGTTTTTGAGTCAAACTCATTGAACCATATTTCATGAGTAGTTGTTTGCTCAACCCATCTCTCATGAGAATGAAATGAACACTTAACACTCATTGGATCTAGGTGATGCTCACAAAGGTGGAGCACCAGGACTTCATGGGAGGTCACCCATTCCAATACTACTCTAGCTTGAGCATGCTTAACTAAAAAGTAACCTCCATGGTTAAAACCAATCTACTTACAAGCCCATTTTCAAAATCTTCACCAAGTCTTGTGTCTTATGAACTATTCATTAGAAATCCCCTTAAGCTCATAAATTGATAAGTAGGAGATATTTTCCACAAGTCAAATAATGAAATTGCTATTAGGATTAACTGTATAGTTTGAGTCAAATTCATTGAACCATATTTCATGAGTAGTGATTCATGGAACCCATCCATCATGAGAATGAACGAAATACTTAACACACATTAGATCTAGGTGATGCTTATAGAAGTAAAGCACCAAGACTTATCAGGAGGCCACACATCCCAATTTTACTCCATCTCGAGCATGCTTAACTACAAAGTTTCCTCCATGGTTAAATCCACTTTTCTTGCAACCTCATTTGAAAAACCTTCACCAAGTGTTGTGGCTTATGAACTATTAATTAGAAATCTTCTCAAGATCATCAATTAATAAGTAGGAGATATTTTCCACAAGTCAAATTATGATATTGCTGCCACGATTCAACTGTATAGTTTTTGAGTCAAACTCATTGACCCATATTTTATGAGTAGTGGTTCACATAACCCATCTCCCATGAGAATGAATAGAGCACTTAACATTCATTGGATCTAGGTGATTCTCATAGAGGTGAAGTACCGAGACTTCCCAAGAGGTCACCCATCCTAGTACTACTGTGACTCTATAAGCATCACCTAGATCAAATGAGTGCTAACCATTCCATTAATTATAATAAGAGATAGGTTGTGTGAACCACTATTCATGAAATATGGGTCAATGAGTTTGACTAAAAAATTACTTAGTTGAATCCTAATAGAATATCATATTTTGACTTGTGGAAAATATACCCTACTTATCAATTGATGAGCTTAAGAGGCTTTCTAATGAATGGCTCATAAGGTACAATACTTGGTAAAGGTTTTGCAAATGGGGTCACAAGAAGAGTTGGTTTAACCATGGAGGAAACTTCCTAGTTAAGTGTCCTCAAGCTGGAGTAGTATTGGAATGGGTCACGATCTCCCCAGAAGTCCTAGCGCTTCACCACTATTAGCATCACCTAGATCCAATGAGTATTAAGTGTTCCATTTATTCTTATGAGAGATGGGTTATGTGAACCACTACTCATGATATATGGGTTAATTAGTTTCACTCAAAAACTACATAGTTGATTCCTGATAGCAATATCATAATTTGAATTGCTATAGAAAATAACTCCTACTTATCAATTGATGAGCTTAAGGGTCTTTCTAATGAATGGTTCATAAGGCATAACACTTGTTGAAGGCTTTCTAAATGGGGTTGCAAGAGGAGTGGGTTTAACCATGGAGGATTCTCTGTAGTTAAGCATACTTGAGGTGCAGTTATAATGGGATGGGTGACCTTCCAGGTCCTAGTGCTTCATCTTTGTGAGCATCACCTAGATCCAATGAGTGTTAAGTGTTCCATCCATTTTAATGAGAGAAGGATTTCTTGAACTGCTACTCATGAAATATAGGTTAATAAGTTTAACTCAAAAACTACACACTTGAATCCTGATAGCAATATCATAATTTTGTTGATTTCCCAGTATCTTGTAGAAAAATGAAGAGTTTTCTTTGTTTCACATTTAGGAGGTCATTTTATCATCATATTTGTTGGAGACTAAAATACCTAACCCATGTATGAAGAAAATGAAACTTTGAATTTTTCTGTGAAGTTTTTTTTTGTCAAAAAGGGTTTTAAAGAAGACTATTTAAGAACACCCAACCTCGGTCTTTCTTTTTTGAGATATTCCTCAAAAAAATTACCAGTTTTCTAGTTTACACATAGGATTGCAAGCTTGGAAAACATGAGGATTTCTTCTCCTTTTGAATCTGTGCTTTGGTTTGAAGAAAATTTGAAATCCATATTGCACTCACTGTAACTTTCATGCTATGCACTTTCTATTGAATTTGAATGGCATTTGCTATTGATTTTCATGGCGATGACCTATTTTGCTAGAGCTATGTTCTCTTGTTTTGCAACCACGGGTATCACTGGATACAAAAACCTCTCTAAAACTCAACCAATTTTCCTGTTGATTTATATGGCCATGGGCATTTGGGTTTTATATCTTCTAGAGCTTTCATGTAATTTTTCCTTTCTTGGCTACTCCGGGTTTGAAGTAAATTGAAAATTTTCTTACTGTGTCCTTCAATATATATATTTTTTTCTATAATTATGTGATTGAATGAGCCCTTGTAGGGCAAGATGACTCATAATAGGAAATGTATTTCCCTCTTCCTAATATGTGCTGAGTTTACATACATTTTTGGACCCATACTCAGGCTTTCCTCTTGCGGATTTTGCCCAACATTGATGTTGAATTTATGTTTGCTATTTGATTGTGATTTTTGGGAAAACCCTAGTAGTCATTTGTATTTTTTTAGGACTCTTGAATTTGAGAGAACTCAACATCATCGACTATGAAAATTGATTAAAACATTCACTGAAATATTCATTTCTTGCATGGGCCTATACATGACTGTGAACTTCAACTTTCCTTTCTCCCACATGTTTATATCTTCCTATGACAAGTTCATTCATACCTCTTTTAGTAAACTTGAACGCTACATGTTGGGCTTCTCTTGCTTTTGAAAGTTTGAAAGAAAATTTTCTTTTATAGATTCTACATATGTTGTAGATTGTATACGCTTTGTATTTTCAATTACAAATTACTTCATTTTTTGAGTTGGAACAATGTGCTAGCAACATAAGGTACTCATATTGATTTGAGTTTATGGTAGCCAATGCATGATAAGATAACTCTCTCTAAGGTAAAAACATGTTTTGAGATTGCTCTCTATTTTGAGCTAACTTTGTGTGAGGTAAAAAAATGGAAAACTTCCCACTATTCACTATCACTTGTGGCATCACTTATTCTTAACTTTATTTTTCTTGTAAAATAGATTTCTTATTTCTTTTACACTCTATTATAGAAACAATCATGAACACTCAAATGCAGTTCGTTGTTTGATTTCTTTGATAAATGCTATCTATCCCCTTCTATTAATCCATTTGAGTCTCTACTAAGACTATCATTTGTTTATAGGTATGTATATCATGTTGTGATTTTCATGCCACTATTTGATTATAAGAAAGTATTTTTGCAAATTCCATTTAATTGATCTAGCAAAGGATTCTAAAAAAGTCAAGTGCTAGAGTACTTTTGTGTTTTCTAATAATGAGAGGCTCCTTGATTCTTGTATTAGTTTTTACTATATTTTACTTACAAGGTTGTAGGTTTAAATGGAACAAAAAGCTTAAACTAAACACCTTTCCAAAATTTTGCAATTGTGACTTGTATGTAGTACAGAATCCCCATTATAGTCTTCTTACTTAAATTTTACCCACATACAACTTATTTTAATTGACACTTCTCTACATATTTCTTCCCTCGTAATGACCCAATTATCTTTAAATCAAATAATGTAATCCTGAAAAATTAATCTTTCTACTGTAACTAGAATTCCCATTAACATTGGTAGGTTGTTCTTTTTTCTCTATTGTATGATAGGTACTGTGACTGTGATTCATTTCTGTATGGTCTCTGCCTAAAGTTGACCATGAAATGACATTACAACAATATTGTTAATTAATTATTTTTCTGAGCATCATCTCTCTGATTATACATACCATGCTTCCTTTTTAATGTACTTAGGCCTGTTGTATTCATTGGATTTTCTATTAACTATGTGAACCTTGTACAATATCAATTGTCTTCTACTGAAAGTATCATTTTCCTTCAATTTCTAGCATCAATACAAATGATTATTCTCTTTCTTCATATTGAATTTGCACGGGTCTATTACTTGTATTCATTGTTAAAAGTCATCATTGCACTAAATTTTTGATTCTTTCATAACATGAATGCTGGTTATAAATGTTATAATATTGCATCTACCCTTTCATTCATTTGATACCCTTTTATCTTGATGCAGTAGCAATGCATATTTGAATTATTATGCCATTTGTATTATTGTTGTTCCATATCTACCTTTGATAAAATCCACTTTACATTCTCCCGTCATCAACTAATGTCATTTGTTTCCAAAACCATTACTTTCTATCCTAATTGACTTGTAAGGTTTTAGTATGAACATCATCCCTTAAGCACCCAACTAATTTGTTTCTAACAATCTACATTAAATATAATAAAATATTTCATGCATTATTAGTGTATGTCCCTTTAATATTGCTCTTATATCATCATATCTAATTCCTATTTATCAGTGACATGTTTGGTTTAAAACCTTGTGGGAGATGGATTTGCATCTACATGTCACTAATCCTTCTTTTGTTACACATAACATTATCTACTTAGAATATAAGTTAGGGTTTGGGATTTGACAATATGAATGCATGTGTGGGGTATGATGGTAAGGTAGGCTAGTCTTTTCTTAGATCCATTGGATCTAACCCCCCTCTTGTTTCAACTTTTAGGATTTGGTAATGGAGGATAAGAAAGAGGGAGTAGTAAGACATGAGGAGAGAAAGTGGTCCAAGCAACATTATCACTGCCAGTCATTCATGCAATGAATGGATCCTATCATTCTCTCATGCCTTATTTATCTTTTTACATATGTATTCATGTTACAAATTCAAGCTCTGCTTTATTACATCTTGTGTGAAGCAATAATAACTTTGATGAATAAAGATGTTAGATCTTTAGAAAATATTCAAATGATGTATCTGTTGGAAACAATTGATTAATTGTGTATTGTCTTTGATGTAACATAAAATGTCATATCATTGCCAATCAGTGTATGCTGATCTCACTTGGGAATTGAAGATAGTTTCTTGAGTCTGCTGAGCATTCCAGAGTTTGCCTAGTTCATAAGGACAATATCTACCAAGTTCACTCGGGTGACAAAGGAAAGTTTTCAGAAGTTGAGTGTTAACTGAGCTCACTCGGTTAATAAAGGAAATGTTGGATGGAATTGGTGTTAACTGAGCTCACTTAGTTACAAAAGGAACTTTGTTAATATGCAGTGTTAATTGAGTTCACTTGGTTAACATAGGAAAATTGCTTTGAGTTAGTATCTACCAAGTAGGGTCGGCTAACAAAAGATTTTTTTTGTTTTGGCATATTAAGTTCAATTGAATTATTTGTTGGTTCTAGCCGATTGAGAAGATGAATATTAATTATCCTAAGTCGTAATTAAGCCAACTTGACAATATGTAAGATATATATATATATGTGTGTGTGTGTGTGTGTGTGTGTGTGTGTGTATATCTATATACATACATACATACATACATATGTATGTATGTATGTATGTATGTATAGATACATATATATACATACATACATACATATATGTATGTATGTATGTATGTATAGATACATATACATACATACATGTATGTATGTATGTATGTATGTATAGATACATATACATACATACATACATGTATGTATGTATGTATGTATGTATGTATAGATACATATACATACATACATACATACATACATATATATATATATATATATATGTATGTATGTATGTATGTATGTATGTATGTATACACACACACACACACACACACACACACACACACACACACACACACACACACACACACACACACACACACACAAGAGGTCAAGTTGAGGATTATAGAAGAATCATAAGTGGAATATAATTGAATATTTGATGATGATTAGAGGAAGTGAATTAGAAGGATAAGAAAAATATCCTTGTTGATATGCAAAGATACATTCGATCAGGAAGGATCAAGTATAAAAGCCAAAATTGAGATTTGTAATTAGCAATTTAGTTTCATCAGGAATCAAGTCATCTCATTGTTACTATCTAACCATTATAGCAGTAATCTAAATCTCTTAACAGAGTTGGCTCAACAACTATTTGTAAATCCTCTAAAAAGGTGGCATTTCTATTGAATTGTCTAAAGACCTCTAACAAGGCCACTCCTAACAGGGTGATTAAATCCTCTAATAGGGTCACACCTAACAGTGCATTTTGTAATCTTTAACAGGGTTGGCTCCTAATAGGGCTCACTTTAGAAGAGTGAAAATCACTAACTAGTTGCAATTGGTGGTTTTCCCCAAATTAGGTTTCTACGTTAAAATCTTGTGTTCATGTTATTTGTCTTATGTGTTTACAACTAAGTAAAAGTTCTATCAATCATAGATAACATCTTAAGATTTTTATGTTAAGCATTCACCAAGCTATTTTAGTGTTTGCCAAGTTACAACATTTTCTTGTGTGCTTACTGAGTTGCAACCAAGTTTAGTTTTGATTTATATTTAAATCTAAGGGATTTGAGATTAATTTAAGTGGTAATTGATCACACCTCCCCTCTCAATTACTCTTAGATTTCCAATAGTATCAACTTATTCTATTTTGCTTTTCTTTTCTTCATAAAATGTAATATCTATGTGCATGAATGGATCAAAGCAATTATTATAAGACATATAATAAATGAACATTTTGGATTTCTTAATCATTGCTTAGCAAGCAAGGGATCTACCTGATTGAGCTTATAGGTGAAAATGGGTAATAGGAATCAAGGGAGAGAAGCTAGTTATTGATTGTGGAGACAATCAAGAGTTTTTGGTTTGAATAGAATTTGATTGGATGTAACTTTTTCTAAAATAAAATTGAAGTTATAAATTTATTCTAAGTGGATTTACTTAAAAAGAAAAAATATTTCATTTGAATTTGTTGTGGCTGGAAAGGAAACTTGATCCTAAAATTAGTTGTAACAAAATCTCCTAATTCACAAAATGAGTTGATATGTCAAACAACCCAACTTCCACATTATATAACCCATGAATTATTATTTTTGACTTTCAACATATTGGTGTCCTATTTTAGTTTAGCAGATATTTCTAATCTTGCAATAAAAAATTGGTATAACAAACATTAAAGAGGTGTCTTTGGAAAAACTCTGCTACTTTAGTTTAAATTGATGACTCATGATTATGAAAAACAAATAAATAATAAGATTTCATATTGTGAAGAGATGCCATTGGAGACAAGTAAATCAAAAAAAGATGAAAGAAAAGAAAAACAAATGAGAATTTCAAAAAACTTGAAAAAATAAAATAAAGTTTTTAATGACTTAAAAATTTTGCATTGTTGATTTGGAGGTCTAGTCTGCACCAATCCATGGACTAGGAACCAACACCAAAATGCTTCCTTCATTCACTATTTTCCCCCTTCATTCGTGATGCCATATGCATCACAAAAACTTTTTCATTCACATCTTACCTTGTAAATGACGAAAAATAAAATTTATAAATCTATTTATTGGCAAATCCTCTTCCTAAAAATAGTATTGCTTAAATCAAGTACTAAAATAACTAATATACCAAAAACACCGGTGTCAAAATTTGATGGACAAAGTGCAATAGGAAGCTCAATAATGGGGCCAATGCAATGGATGACCACATTATTGACAAGTATATTTATGCACCCAAACATTTCCATTGCAGTTTGTATTGCATCTTTTGTAACACTCTCAAATAGAACATCCAACTGCAAAGTATGAATGTCCTCTAGAAGAACAAAGTCAATCTATCTTATATTAGATAAAAATATGAAGCTAGGGTATAAAATCAGCTTAAAAAAACACAACCCAAATACAAAGGATCATCAATGAAACAAGAGGAAATATTATTAAATTCACATACAAGACAAATAACTAGGTGAGAGAATCATCACTCAATTAAATGAGATTTTCAAAGAAATGGCAATTAGGAGCAAGAACTGCTAATTTCATCCCATAACATATACATAAACCCTACTTCCTCCTCTCTTGAGAGCACTTCCATGAGCACTAGTAGAAACAAATCCATTCTAGTAAATTGTAGAAATATGAGAAAGTCCTTCTTTGTAGCTTCTTCAATCACATATTTCATCAGTGCAGACATGAAGAAACAAAAACTCAAATAAAATAGCAAAGAGAAAATAGAAACTGAGAAATATGAGTAGAAGAAAAGGTAATATCAAGACCAATCACTTTCATGCCATATACCTTGTATAGATGTCACATGTGATTTCATGTAGGAGACACATTATGGCCAGGGACACATCGATAACTAGACATTTTTTCTACAAAATTTCCTTAGTAGGAAAATTTATAAAAACCAATGGGAAAAATATCAAGCACCAATGAAAACATATGAATTAATATTTCAAAAAATTATTTTAATAAAGAATATTACCACAACCATAGGATAAAGGGGTGTTTTGCATCTTTCACTATTTATGAAGAAACGAGTAATTTAGAAGAGACAGTTGAAAATATTAGTCTCTGCCATTAAGAGGAAGTGACTAAAAGTTGAAATGATCAATTAATTTGACATATTTGGTAAAATAGTGAACACATATCCCTAAAAGAAAAAACATGATAGAGAGAAAAAGTAGATAAAAAACACATTTAATATCATACTAAGCTTGTTATTCATACCTATATAAAATTCATTAGGAAGAAGTACATATTTCACCTAGAGAAATAACTCACCTTCAGAAGACTTTGGGATGTAGAATAATTCTCTCTAGATATTTTGATTATATATGCTAAGCTAATGAGAAGCTTTCACATAGTAAAGAAACTAATAAGAAAAGGGATGAGTTACAGTGATCATAAATCCAATAAACAAGACTAAGGAGTTCATTGGGTGTGTTGTCTTAAATTGCAAGCACTCCAATTTAATGAGGGGTTATCACCTATTTAATACAAGATCATCAATCTCCTCACACCTTTTCTTCTTTCTTTCCCTTTATATTCTTTCTCTTAGGTGGAATTGGGGTAAAACCTAATAGATCTTCTTTAAAGCTCCTATTTTCATGGCATAAATGTCGAGGTAGGATCTTTTCACCTAGGTCCTCTCAGCCTTAATTTAATTACTTAGAATCTTCTCTCATATTGAAATGATTATATCTTGGATCATGTGCCCAATTTCTAGGATCCATGACCTATTTTTGGATCTTAGAGGGATCTTGGAGGTTTTGGGCCTTGGTTGTTAATGTCACAATGCATCTCTAATTGGGCCCTATTTTGGGTCCTTTGTTTGGGTCATGTGACTAGATAGATTTGGGATGTTAATTCATAGGAAGGTTGGCCTACAGTAGTTAGTTAGTTATGAGCACTTTATAAACCCTTTCATTTCCTTATTTTCACATCAAGCATTCACAAGTTCAACCACTCAAGCATTCAAGATTTTAAGTTTTCAAGTCTTCAAGCATCCTTCAAGTAATTATGCCATTGAAGATCAAGGGTTCAAGCAATTGAGGGGGTTATCTTTAAGATCTCCTTTAATCCATTCAAGATCCTTTGTTACATCTTCTACATCTATTCATCTTCATCTTCTTGATCCACATCAAATGGTGAAGTAAGCATATTGCATTCAATTCAAGAGATTCTACTACTATGAAATGAATTCGTACATTTAATTTACATTCATGAAATTTCAATTATTTCAATTCAAGGTTAATTCCTAAATTGGGGTTTGATCAAGGTAAGCCCTCCATCAATACCAAAAAACCTCTTTTCTATTACAAGTTGCGGATGTAATGCCTTGCTCGGGAAGCCAAGAGAAAAAAACCTAACAAGTTACAATATTTATTGAACTATTTCAAAGAAAATTTAAATAGCAACAAGATAACATTAATGCAGAAGCAATACACACATACACCTCAAGAACACATAAGAAATTATAAATCAATTTCAATTCCGCAAGGGTTCCTTTACATTGAGTCACGTTAAGAAGTTTATAATAATTAGTTTAAGTTTCAAGTACAATGTATCATGATCATAGAGAACTAACAGATACCTAATCTCATAAGAAAATGCATAGATACATCAAATACAATGAAAGTACATCAATGAACAACATCCACTACACATGTCATAGGGTATGTGAGAATAGATACAATACATCAGAATACATGATAACATATATACATCAACTGAATAGAAGTCTCTAAGATAAGAATAAGAATGATAAAGGTACAACTGCATCCTCAAACATCCAACAAATGGCAATGAGAGCAGAACCCAAATGGTAAGAAGACACTACCTCCTAACCATGTGATTATCTAGTCAAGCTTCCACTCCTGCCATGTAGGGAAGATAATGAACGAGCCACATACGACTAATAAAACATGAAACATTCCTAGGTAAGGAATCCCAATAGTCAATACTACCTCAAGGGTAACCCATCTACTTAAGAAGAAAAGATAATCTAAATAGAATAATCACTCAATCCAATACCAACATCACATGACAAAACAACATACATATACCAAGTATAACTCAAATACCAAAATCATGAGATAAAGTTAACAAAAGATATCTACCTCAAGTGAAAAGCCACAAGTGACAAAGGGAAACACCACCCTTACCAAATCACAACTAAAATCACAAAAATATGGAGACAAAGAGATGACAAAATTCTTCATAAATAATTCCTTTATTAAACTTGAAAATTCTCACATCATCAACACTATGACATCATAGATATGACTTCTCCATAATAAGAGTCTTCACACCAAGAGCTTCCACCAAGAGAACTTCCACAAAGAAGAGATTCACCAAGAAAATACTTCCTCTCAAGATCTTACACACTAAGATATTTCACCTCCAAGCTTTCTTACAAGAGATTACACCATGAAAACTTCACTACAAGAGCTTATATGCCTTGCTTAAATAGGCACTTACCATCTAGGATATTACAAACACAACCAATGTGGGATAAAAGGTAAATACAACTACCTTAAAATAAATATTAAATTCCTACCCAAATACAACTAAGCACCATCATGTGGCCAATTAGAAAATTACATTTCCTTTGTGGATCACAACAAATATTAAATGCATGATTTAAGGAACTTTCCACAAACTTCTAAGATGCCACCTACACACCTCTATAATTGGAATGACAACTATTTTTCTTATTTTTCTATTTATGCCTCCTATGCACCTTGAAAATAGAAATTCCTCTTTCCCCCATTTCTCCTTCTTAATTTAAAAAAAAAATTTATTTTCCTCTAATTTTTGTCACTTTCTCTCTCATCCACAATTTAAAAAAAAATTTAATATTAAATATTACTTTCAACGTGCACCCTTTAATTTTTGATGCAAGATGCTCCTGCATCAAACACCCATGGTAGGAACAATTTTTTGAATATGGATTCCCAAAATGAAGTAGCCGATATATTTCCTTCTTTCTTCTTTTCCAACACTTAGCTGGAATAAGTGTTTGCTACTGAAAATACTCCTCTGCAATGAACTCTGTCCAAGTATAACTCTTATCCTCATCCATTCTTGTTGAATTAAATACACCTTTAATAAACTCAACAACCCCATACCAATATTCCTTTCCATACCACACATCACTAAAAAGATCCTCATATAAACCATCATCATTATCTTTCAAATTCATGTCAAATTCAACATCCCATAATTCATAGAATTTTACCTCTTTCAAATCTTCATCTTTGACTTGTTCTTCCATGTCATCAACAATGCATGTAACTGTTTCACTTGCTTGATCTCCAACCAAGGAATTGTATGCATCCTCTACTACTATAGTCTTCAAATCATCTTCATCTACTTCAGGCTCACAAATCTTATCATCTTGATGCTCTTCCTCTTCTCTCTCATCTTCTTCAACTTCAAGTTCACAAATATTTTCCTCTTCATCATCTTGCTCTTCTTTTGTATTGCATGTGTAATATGCCACTGGATCTTCTTTCTTTTCTACATCCAAATAATTGTCAACATCTCTTTTTGAGTGACATGCTCTTCTCTTCTACAACTCTACTTCTATTTCATTCACTTGCTTCTACAAATCAAAGAATGCAACTTGCAATGCCTCTTGATTTCTTGCTCTAATTTTCTCAAGTTTAGGAATCCTCAAAATCCATCTAATGACAAAATTCATCTTCTTCTTTGTCTTCTCCATTCTCAATTCTATATAAGACAAACTTCTTGCAACACAAGAACATCGTGTAAACTACCTCGTAATTAGTGATCTATCTATACACTTAGTTGAAATCATGATCCTCATACAAATTGCCTCATAGTCGATGATTTGTCTACACACTCAAGAAATTCTTCTATAAAACTTCACCCAAACCAAGGTCCTCATGCAAACTGCCTCACATTTGGATTTGTCCACACACTCAGGAACTCCCGCTTTGATACCATTTGACAAAGGGCCACACCATCGTTACCAAATCACAACTAAAATCACAACAATATGGAGACAAAGAGCTGACAAAATGCTTCATAAAGAATTCTTTTATTATACTTGAAAAATATTACATCATCAATAATATGACATCATAGATATGAATTCTTCCACAAGAAGAGCCTTCACACTAAGAGCTTCTACCAAGAGAAGTTACACAAAGAAGAGATTCACCAAGAAAATGCTTCCTCTCAAGATCTTACACAATAAGATCTTTCACCTCCAAGCTTGTCTACAAGAGATTACACCATGAAACCTTCACTACAAGAGCTTACACTTGAAGAGCTTCTACTTGAAGAGCTTATATGCGTTGCTTAAATAGGCACTCACCATCCAGGATATTACAAACACAACCAATGTGGGATAAAAGGTAAATACAACTTCCTCAAAAAAAAAATTAAATTCATACCCAAATACAACTAAGCACCATCATGTGGCCAATTAGAAAATTGCATTTCTTTTATGGATCACAACAAATATTAAATGCATGATTTAAGGAACTTTCTAAAAACTTCTAAAATGCCACCTATACAGCTCTATAATTGGAATGACAACTATTTTTCTTATTTTTCTATTTATGCCACCTATGCACCTTGAAAATAGAAATTCCTCTTTCCCCTCTTTTTCCTTTTTAATTTAAAAAAAAATATTATTTTCCTCTAATTTTCGTCACTTTCTCTATCCTCCACAATTTTTTTAATTTAAATTTTTACTTTTAACATGCCCCCTTTTATTTTGGAAAGCTCTTGCATCAACATGTCAAAAGTACAACAACAATGAATCACCATCAATGGAAGTAAACACTGACATTAAATATATCTAAATTGATAAATACATCCATCAATAAGTATGTCTAACAATAAGTACACCACAAAAGGTACACATAAAATCTATAGAGGAGACTTAGGTTATATACTAGGGAGTGTCATCACATGGTCAAACTACTTGAGTTACCCTGGGCTGATCTATAAATAGACCCTAGAGCCTCAAGCATTGAGTTATCCTAGACTAGTTACTCAAAACCTTGAACCCTCAACATGACACATGTGGAACCAAAATACCCTCTCAAGAAGATGAAGTAAACTAGACATACCTCTCACTAGGTATCTATTAATCTAATGGCAAGATATATTGTCAATTAGTGTCAAAATACTTAGTCATAACAAAAAGATAGTAGTAACTGAGTTACTAGAGTGCAGCATTAATTGAGCTCACAAAGAAACCAAGAAAATAATGTTAACCTTGTAGAAAGTTGTAGTGTCAACCATGTTGACAGTTCACACCGAGTTGTAGTATTAACCGAGTTGACAGTTCACACCGAGCTATAGTGTGAACCAAGTTGATAATGTCTACCAAGCTCTAATGTGAAACAAGTCATTAGAGCAATTTCTTTTACCAAGGTATAATCAAGCTAGTAGAACAATGCAAACTAAGTGAGAAGTGTCTACCAACTGATCAGTATGAACTGAGCATCCAATGTCTATCGAGTGCCAGTGTTAGCCAAGGTGATAGTATTAGTCAAGTATCTTCAATATTTCTCGAGTAAGCCATTGGAATTGAGTTTCAACATTGAGTTGACTTGGTGATTGTTTTTGGTGTCTTCAGTATCACTCAAGTAAGCTATTGGACCTGAGTTTCAACATTGAGTTGACTTGGTGTTTGTTTTTGGAACTATTTATGTTGTAGCCAACCTATGATGGAATTATTTGTATGGATATAAGTATAAGGAATTTTGTTTATCTGAATCATAATAATTATATCATCATTCAAGTATTAAGCGAATATGGAAGAGAAGTATATCTAGAAGGCTAAAATCAACATAAGCAAAGGAAGAGACTCATCTATCATAGTTAGGTGATCAGTTTACTTCAAATGATCTTCATCAGCAATTAGAGTTGCATTTCAGAGATCGATCCACCTATTCATCCTAACAGGTGCATTAGTCCCAAATCTTGTCATAGGGTCAACCTAATAGTCCCTTGCAGAAACTCCTAATAGAGTACATACTTAACTGTATTGTATAAATCTTTTCACAAGGTGGACCTAACAATCCTTATTACTCTTAACTAAGCAAGATCACCATAAGTGATCATTTGTAAGCCTTAACAGGCCAACTTTATTATTAAAATAGTGAAGCATTGTGGGTGTCATCCCCACCCCAATTTTACCTTCTACTTGGAGCATTTATGGGTTACCAAATATCGTGTTATGGTGTTGTTACTTTACTACTTTATGTTTCATGCATGCAAGTATACTAGACAACTTAACAAAGTGGTCTAAAGAAATTTTTTTAAGTTGTTCCTTATTCACCCCTCCCTTCTTAGTCACCTAGTTTGCATTACATTTCCAACAATTTGTATCGGAACAAGGTTCTCATATCAAAAAGTTTAGTATCTTGAGAGAAAAAATCAAAGAC
The DNA here is from genome assembly GCA_028749045.1 of Cupressus sempervirens. Taxonomy (NCBI): domain Eukaryota; kingdom Viridiplantae; phylum Streptophyta; class Pinopsida; order Cupressales; family Cupressaceae; genus Cupressus; species Cupressus sempervirens. Next base: position 440,757,336 of record CM053791.1, read on the forward strand.
AATGGAAGTATACAATCTAGAGAAAGCCATTGAGAATGAAAATTTGGATCTACATGTGGCCATGGAACAAATCAAGAAACTGAAGGAGCAAAACTCTCTATCCCTAAAAAGAAGAAAATAATTGGCAAAAAAGATGAATGAAAATCTCTACATAGAAGAAATAATTGAAGATATTTGCAAAGAGACAAGTTCAGATGAAGCAGATGTAGCTATAGAAGATATACTTGGAAAGAACCTTATTCTTCAAGAAGAATTCAGAAAATTGAAAAGAGAACAGGAGATTCATTCAGTCACGATATTTGAAGTCATGGAACAAAAGAACCAAGATGAAAATGAAAAAAATATGGCAAAAGAAGAAAGAAGACTACTCAAAAACATGTTAGAAGATAAAGACAATGAAATCCACCAACTTTCACTACATTAGGCAAATATGGTAAATCAGTTGAATAATGCAAATCAAAATTTATCAATCTAAGGACATAAAATGAAAGACTCAAGAATGATCTTAGAGCAAATTGAGAAACCAATAAATAGAATGATGAGATTGCAAGAAAGTATGGATTAGTTAGTTGAAATATCTCAAAATATACATAAAGGGAAATCAAGATTGAGCTACACTGAACAAGGAGAGTCATCAAAACAAGGAGCTGAAAACAATACAAGACCTACATGTAATGATTATGGAAAAATAGGGCATACTTCAAATAAATATTGGAGAAATGGAAAGTCAAAATTTAATGGCAAATTTTATAGTTGTAAGAAACATGGACATAGGGCAAGTGAATGCACAAAGAAAACTAAATTTGAAGGAAAATGGTTCACATGCAATAAACAAGGCCATAAATCTTCGAAGTATAGAACCAAGAATTAGAATCCTACTAAAAAAATTGATAAAGTAATATTTGGTTGGCATTACAACACTTGGTACATATGCTATCTATGTGGAGAGTTTGGACACATTAGAGCTAATTGCATGAAGTCTCACCTTAGAAAAAGATATCCCACTAAAAGATGTTATGTATGCAAGGAACTTGGACATCTAACAAAGAATTACATAAATAGAGGTAAAGTTGAAGATTAAAAGAAATCAAACACTGATAAGATCAAGACTCAAGTGAAGCAACAATGGGTGAGGAAATCTCCAAATAATTCAAGAAAAATTAGTGAGGTTATTGACACCCAAAGCAATGAGTTGGGTGATTCAATTATCTCTTCTTGAATAGGAAAGGAGACCACTAGAGTTGTGATAAAATTCATATTCTACATCAATTCTAGTCATCCAAAAAGATAGTCTAGATCAACATATCAGATGCACTTGGACAAAAGAAAATCTCAAGCTTGACTAAGCTATTAGTTCTAACCGAGTCACTCTTTAGGCCTAACTAAGTTGTTAGTCCTAACCGAGTCACTCCTTAGACCCAACTGAGCATGGGTAGACTTGACCGAGTCACTGACTCAATTGAGCATGGTTAGTTAGTGTTAGCCAAGTGTTCAAGGGTTGAAGACCAAATGAATCTTCTTTTACCTACCCAAGTATGAAGCATTAAATGAAGACCTATAATTGAAAAATTGATAAAAATGAGAAATCATAGTTTCATTTTCACTGCAAATTCAAGTTTTTCTAAAGAGTGTAGCATTCCTCAAGCTCCCAAAGTGATTAGTCACAAGTTTTTTGAAGAAAATTCTCAGGAGAAGAAAACATCTTCAAGCTCTTCATCGACCAAGCATCATGGAAGCATCTTCCACTTGAAAGGTCAAGAAGGGCTTAGAAATGTTGGTACAAAATTTTGATTGCATTCCTCCAAAATTCTAGCTATATCCAACAATTTTTGAGGTCTCACTCTTTAATCCACCAAAGGTACTTCTCATTCATGACATGAGGTCATTTTATCATTTCTCTATTCAAGAACTAGGGAGTCTTGAGCTAGATTAGGCATATGGTGCATTCTATGATAATGATGTGCTAAAGAGAGATCATAAACATCTAGAGGTCAAGGGTTTGACCCACATCACCCACATGCCAAGGAACTTTTGAATCAAATGGATTAGGCTTATATTAAGCCGAGTCCATAATATATCATTCTAGATGGAGCAGACCTATCCCATTATGAAGAAGATAATTTACAAGATAATAGGGTATCTAATGATAGAGAAATCTAAGGCTACTAAGACCCTGGGTCAAGAAGAACTGACAAAGCTAACCCTAGCTGAATGGGATAACAGAGGTATGGAACTAAATAATGTGACTAACATGGAAATCAATTTTTGCATCCATGTCATTGCACACAAAATCTACAATTCAAGCTATGCAAACAACATGCCATGTGAGGCAATAGACCTAGCATACAAGGTTGTCAAGAAGAATCTGTCATTTGACCTAGCTGAGCTACAATGCAATCAACTAAAAAAGAACATGGACAACATTTTGGCTTCTAAGAACAACTCATGCAATTTTGGTTCACTCTTAGTCTGTTTGTTCTTTTATATACATAAATTCTTTCCTTTGAAATGAAATTTTATTTGGAAGAAAGAAACCCTAGTTCTGTATCAGATTAATGAATTCATTAATGAGATGGGTGGGAACTTTGAAAGCATCATGGATGCATACTTTCATAATTTCAAGGAAAAAATGCAAAGCAGACTTAGGATCCCTAATTAAATTAGAGAGGATTATGAGTAGGATATATGCTTCCTGGTTGACTATGATAGAGTTCACGTACAAGCAACTAGACCTAGAATAGTATGGGTTAAACCTCTATCATATGAGGTGAATATTGATTAGACAAGAGACATTGTTGAGGCTCTCAACAATAAGCCAATGGACCCTAAGTCCACTTATTTTGGGACATAAGAAGAAGCTAAAATAAGAATATCACTTGAGATTCAAATCCCTAAAATTTTGAAGAAAGGGAAGAAGATTCTAGAAAGCATTGGAAAGAAACTTACAAAATCAGACCCAGCTCTTATGATTACTGAAGGCAAGGGTGATGATGTAGAAGAGGAAAATGAAGCAGAAGAGGAAGAGGAAAGTGAAGAAGAAGAAGAAGAGGTAGAGGAACCTCCCAAAAATAAGGTGAAGACCCCATCAAAGCCCCCATCAAGGAGAAATACAAGGTATACTCCTGTGATTACTGCCTCAAAGCCAAGAAAACCAAGGAAGAAACTAAGGACAGAGGATGAGGGTGAGGATGATGCAGATGAAGATAACACCCCAATCATCTCTTTAAAGAGGGAATCCTCTACCTTTGAGAATCAACTAAAAAATATAAGGGAAGCAAGGGGTATGGCAGGATTCAAATATTTCAAGTATGACTCTAGAAGCAAAGAGGAGTAGAAGAAGATTGATGAAGCATTAGTTGAAAAGATGGAAATATAGAAATATGACCCTTATGAGCTGAAAGGGAAAGTTTCTGAAGCCTTAATAAAGGTTGTTTCACATCATTAGGTCAATGCAATAAAAATAGAGAAGGATATTAGAGAGAAGACTTTAAGAAGTCTCATGCCTAATCTCTCTGAAAAAGAAATCAAGGATGCAATGTCCAAATTTGAAAGCAAACAAACTCCTAGATTCAAAACCTTTCAAATTTTGTCAAATAATATAGAAGATGTTGTGCAGTCCACAACAAACAAGTATAATTTTTTTTAATATCAAGGAAAAAGGAACTCTTCCAAAGATTCAAATGATTGAGGATTCTGATGCTAAGAAGATTTTCGTAGAGGTCATGGCATCACTTCCTACCACTCCAACTAAGGCAACACCTGAGCAACAATCTATTGAGTTGAACCCAATTGAACCAAGCAATGAAGTAAAAACTATTTTACCTTCACCAAGCTCTATCCTAAAGGTTATCGAGCAATAGGTCCCCACAGCTTCAACCAAGCAACATGATCCCACTATCTCTATTGAGCTACAATAGTAGAAGGACTCAGTTGACAAAGGAAAAGAAACCTTTCTTTCTTCATCATTCAAGAGCAAAGGCAAAGAGAACATAGTTGATGACATTAATCTTGATGAGGATATTGTAATCACAAATTGGGACCAATCCAATCTATCTGTCGAGGAAATGGATATCTTGGGAGAGCTATGGAAGAAAAGAGAAAAGCAATGAATGCTAAGGGCTGAAAGAGATAGAAGCAAAATCTTGGAAGACATCAAAGAAATATTTATAGATGCTCTATCTATAGAGGTAAATGAAAAAGCCCCTATCATTGATCAATTAATTGATATTGTGTATAAGTTAAATGAGGACACTAATGGGTAGGACAAACTCCTTATGAAAGCTGAGAGGAAGTTTGAGAATAAAGTGCTAGAAATTGTAGCACAAAAGATAGCAATTGATCAAGTAGAACTATCTACTTTAATTTTTGTATCAGAAACTACTGTAAATAATGTTGTATCTTTATTTGTAAAGTTGATTCATTCCACCAAATCTACCAAGGAAATAAAAGAGAAACTGGCCAAGATTGACATAGACTTAAAGCATAGTTTAAATTATTTGGCACTTCATCCAAGCTCTAGTTCCAATTACTTCACAAAAACCATATTTTTGACAGATCTTTAGGCATAAATGCTAAGGGAAGAGGCTAGAATAAGGACAACATTGGTTGATATACAAGGTATGATACTTCTCCACATGGACATTATGTAGAAGAGAATGGATCATGCAAGGACATTAGTCAAAGACACAAATCTGTCAGTTGCAGATCACATGTATGAGTTATCAATAGAGATTCTGATTGATCTACACATTTAAAGGTGTTGCAAGATAAACTGGATAAGACCTTGTCTATAATTTTTAAGGTACACCATGATTTTCTTTCTCATTTTGGCTTAACCTTGTAAATATTTTGGCATTTGTAACAAAAACAAGGGGAAAGGATGTGTGCAAAGGCGAAAAGTATATATAGAAAGTAAATGTACATAATCATATACATGTAAAGGGCAATATGTACAACATGAAAGATTATGTAAAAAACATAAAAATAAAAACAATTTTGAAAAACCAAAAATAGAGTTTTTAGTTCATTGCAGAGTCTTTAGTGCAAACCGAGCTACATAACAAAGCATACTCAAAGGGGGAGTTTGACTGAAGAAGTTTTTCTTGTGTATGATAAGTATTTTTGTTACTAGTTCCAAAGGGGGAGATTGTTAATCTCATGGCAAGATATATTGTCGATTAGTGTCAAAACACTTAGTAATAATGAAAAGATAGTAGTAATTGAGTTACTAGCATGTAGTGTTAACCGAGCTCATAAAGGAACTAAGCGAACAATGTTAACCTTGCAAAAAGTTATAGAATCAACTAAGTTCTCAATTTACACTAAGTTTTAGTGTTAACAAAGTTGAAAATTCACATTGAGTTATAGTGTGAACCAAGTTGATAGTGTCTACTGAGCTCTAGTATGAACCAAGTTAGCATAGCAATTTTTTTTTGAGGTAATAATCAAGCTAGCAGAATAGTGCTAATCAAGTCAAAAGTGTCTACTGAGTGATCAGTATGAACTAAGAATCTAGTGTCTATCAAGCGCCAATGTTAGCTAAGGTGACAATGTTTCTCGAGTATCTTTAGTATTGCCCAAGTAAGCCATTGGACCTGAGTTACAACACTGAGCTGACTTGGTGATTGTTTTTGGAACTATTTATGTTGTAGTTGACCTATGATGAAATTATTTGGATGGATATAAGTATAAGACATTTTTTTTATCCAAATCATCAACAATTGTATCATCATTCAAGCATTAAGCGAGTATGGAAGAGTTGTATAGCTAGATGGCTACAATCAACATAAGAAAAGGAAGAGACTCATTTATCACAATCAAGTGATCAATTTACTTCAAAGGATCTTCATCAAAAATTAGAGTTTCATTTCAAAAATCAATCCATTGATTCATCCTAATAGGTGCATCAGTCACAAATCCCCTAATAGAGTGGACCTAACAGTCCTTTGCAGAAACTCCTAATAGAGTACATACTTAACTCTATTGTATAAATCCTTTCACAAGGTGGACCTAATAATACTTATTGCTCTTAACCAAACAAGATCATCGAAAGTGATCATTTGTAAGCCTTAACAAACCAACTTTCTTACTGCAATAGTGAATTGTGGGTGTCATCCCAAAACCCCAGTTTTACCTTCTACTTGGAGGGTTTTTGGGTTACCAAATATTGTGTTTCTGGAATAGATTCATCATAAAGAATCACGAAAATAAACCTCTGGTGTACATCCTAGTTGGCCAACTCAACAACTCATAGGAAAAGAACCATCATAGAATATCGACATAAGACTACAAGTAACAACTAGAAGAAAACACAAATAATCAAGTCACATAGTTAAAGTCATTTTTTTGATTTGGCCAAAAGAGTGTCTTTTAATTGTTAGGTTAAATATGGTTTTCAAGATTAAACATTATCGCTACGACCTCAATATCTATAAATTATAATCACAGTCACACTCATTGACTAAGTTAAATATTATAAGTCAAAAGATCATCATGTTCAGATTGATGTATTTTAAATACCAAACTTTATTAGAAAATAATGATATTTAGATTCTACTAAATCTCTAAGAATGTAGTATGCATTTAAAAATAAAACATTATTAAATCTAATATAACATATTTTCAACTTTGGAATAACTAGATATGGTTGAATCCAATTTCAAATGTTTATTACTAATATTACTAATGGTTGGTTAAGATATTTCTTATGTTTTGTAGAACTGTAAGGAAATCAACAATTAAGGGGTACCTACAAAGGTTGGAATTCTAGTTGGAACAATCCTTGTGATAAGGACTCCATCCACTTGGTTTTGGTCTTCAAAATTATCTTTTCAAGTTTGGTTTCAACTTGTAACAATGATTAAAATTTTTGAAGCATAATAACTGGGGTATGCCCCTTTTAAAATGTAATAATAAAGATTGTAGTCTCGAGCTAGACTGGAGGTTTTGTTCTCCATTCTTTCCTACCAGTGCCCGTCTGAATGAAGTTTACCCTCTTGTAATTTTATCATTCAATATAATCAAAGGCTTTGGTTGTTTACCGATAAAAAAAAACATAACATATTTCTAATTTTAATAAATTCTAATCCAAAGCAATTAAAATATGTTCCAAACACCTTTTAGTTACAATATAATATCAATAACATATATTACTTATTTATTTTATTACAAATTAATTAACTATAAACTAATTAAAAAAAATATCAATATATTTAATTAATTTAAAAAAATTTAATTAAATATATTTTTAAAAAATAATAAAATTTTATTCCTAAACTAAGCCTAACCCCCTAACTAAGGGGCGTGGCTACTCTAAGCAGCTGCAGGTTGCTTGGGCAGCTGCGTGTGTGCCTAAGGGCAACGGACCGGGGTTTGGGGTGGAGGCATAAAACCTCACCCAACTATATATATAATTTTTTTATATAATTAATTTAATTTTTAAATTTATATATATATATATATATATCTTTTTGTGATTGCAAGTACAGGCCTGAAGGATGACTTTTTCCATCAAGCTCCTTTAATTTTTTTTAAAATTTAAATAGGAAGATATTTAAAGCAAATTGACAATTCAATCTAAATTAAAATTCCAATCAAACCCTAGCCTCAAAATTAGTTTTCTCTCAACATTTTCTTTTGTAAAATAAATAAGAAACTAATTTCATTCAATCAAATCTGGAAAATTGTCAAGATGACAAACAAGATTCGAACACTTAATCAAACACGGAGCAAACATATCTTTTTCCAAATTAAAAATGTATTCACGAGATTTCGAACCCTACCTCATGTTGATGCTAAAATTTGATAGCCAATGAAATTCATATTGCAACAAGACCCTTCAAGCCACAAAAATAATCTTCTTTCCAAACCCAGTGTTGCTATCCAAAACCTGTGTGTGCAATAATGACCCGAAAACCCTTTAATAAAGAATTCTAATTATCTTTTAGGGTTTCTATCTCCACTAGCTCTAAAATTGTAATTATTTTATTTAATTATTCCTTTCATGCACAATTAATCCACTTTTAAATTAAAATATTCTTTTATTATTCTTTTATTTTTTCTCCACATTGCATTTAACGCAAATACATAAAGAGACATTTATTTATTATTTAATTAATAAAGATAACTTAAGCGCATTATTTAAATGCCACAATTTTTTGAATATTTATTAATTAAATAATAATGCTACACAATAATTAAAGTTTTAATTTTTTATATTTAATTTTTAAATCTTTTTAATGTAGTTTTCTAAAATAGGACTTTAAATTAAATCTTTCAATTTAACTAAATACCTAAATAATTCCAATAATTCCAAAAATGTAAAATCGTTATATTTTTCCATTTTCTCATTTTTTATAATTAAATGACATTTGATAAATATATATCAATGGTTGATCTAAGAACATAAATAGCTAGTCTATCAAGCAAATCACCAAGTCAAACCTCAAGAAATGTATAAGGAAAATCAACCAAAGCAAGAATCAAACCACCTAAGCACAAAAGACTCATGAGTTTTAAAAAGGGTAGACAATCAACTATGCATCCTCCTTGCAAGATAAGTAATTAGGTTATGCCTAGGATTGGAGCTAATCATTATCTTCCCATTCTTGTCATCGAGTATTGTGATAGGGCACACTCATCCTGGCAATTTAGGGAAGTTGATGCTTGACACATATACATAAATATATTTAAACAAAATAGGCAATGATAGGGAGCAGTACATCGTGTAGATCCCAACTATCAATTGACTATGACTCCCTCCCTTAACCACATTAGACACTTTAGACAGAAAGGTAAAACAGACACACGAACCGTACACATACAAGTATGGGGTAAATATCATAATAAATCACAAGTCAAAACATCAAATGCTTAGATATAACAATGCATCATTATGAATATAAAATAATTATCATTACAAACATCATCTGACAACATTATGGAAGACATCACATTTATTAACTATAAATCATTTGAAACATCATTAATGCACAAGAAATCATAAACATTAATAACATGTATAATTATGTCAACTAAGCGATCATCACTAGTATATCTCTAATCCAACCCATGAAATAATATCATATAACTATAAATCCATTATCTCTAAAACTAACCAATGCATGCAATAGGCCTAAAAGAGTTTGGCAATCAGAATAGAAAAGACAAACTATGGGTGGGCATTACAGTGGATCTCGAATTGGTGAACAAGTTGTGGATTTGGATACCCTTTTTGGCTTTTTTTAGAACTACAAAATTAGAATCACCATCACACTCATTCTTTCAAGGTTGAATGGATCACCCTTGACGTGCAATATTGACTGAGTCACTCCTAATCATCTAGTTTTTCCTTGATAGGTCGTTGAACAATTTTTGGGTTTTGTCCATCAATTTTAGGCCTAGACTGACAACTTTTTTCTATTCTAATCAATAGATTGAGCATAAAATCAAGTTTTAAAGGTGTTTCTTCTATCTTGTTGACTCTTTAAGCATATTTAATAATTACATTTACATATCTATCCCTAGGTTGTCTTCTCATATAGGGTTTTCAAGGATTTGGTTATCTTTTCCCCTATTCTTCCCTAGAATGAGTTTGCATCAGTGCTCCTCTTTGATTTGACTAGAACTAATCTTTTGAGATCTACTTCTTTACGATTTAGATTGAAAGCATCTATCTTCTTTACTTCCCTCTCTAATTATGTAAGTGTGGTTATGTGATGAACTTAGGGTTTAATGTCCTTGATTCATATTTCCACCACTACATTAATTGGTGAACTCGACTGTGTCAACTGGTGTTAGATTTTCCTTTTACATTATCTTGTGATATCTATTTTTATGTTTTACATCCTTATTTTCATTAGATAAAATTATGTGATTTGTTATTTAGTTCATATCATAAGGTTAGAATTCTTTTGTATCTTCTTGCCTTGGTTGGTGTATGAGCTTTATTATCTTCAGTGTGACCTTTAGTTTTCCCTTTAAGAGAAGTCATAGACTCATGGATCTCTTTGATTTTTATTCCTCTTCTCCTCATCTTATGATGCAAGGAAGCATAATAAACCTTTTAAAGAACTCAAAAATCCACCATAGAGTTCAATTATCAATACATTTTCTTCAACATTATAGAGGCATTAATACATGTGAAATAAACTCTATTCTGGTTATGAAAATACAATCATAAATAGTTATCAATAAATCTTCAAATATTTATAATAAAGACAATCCCACCATTCATATTGTAAAATGGGTAATTATATATTATATCTCCAATTTATAGAAATATCCAATGGGGAAATAAAAAGTTATGAATGTTTTCCCAAAACTGATCACCATAAATCAGAGTTTTGGGTAGTTAAAAACAATTTTCACCAAAACTTTGATAACTTCCTCAATATTGGATGAAATAATCTCAAACAAAAAGAAATGGAAAACTTATTCAATTTAATAAACTATCATAATATAAATACTCTTTTTTCAAACTGTACATGGCCATGCAAGACCTGAAAACAAGAGGAAAAACTTTCAAGACAACAAAACAATAGATTGAAACAATGAAGATTTGATAACCAAATGCTTCCAATACTTTCCAATCCTTCTTCAACATTACATCATGCCTATCAATGACCATTACAAGGTTTTAATAGCCTTTAAAACTTCACGTGGAAGTTAAAACTACTCAACTTCCTCTTATGACCATCCAACTTCCCATTTTGTATTTTCACAACTTTTGATAAGTTGCATTTCACAACTTCTACAATATTTGACTTAAATGACTTTACAACTTTACAAGAACATTCGAAACATATTAGAATGGAATAATAATGTCCTTTATCACAATTTTACCACTTCATGGTTATTTTATATAAATTTTATCAAATAACCAATTCAAGACCATACTAAGAGAAAATTAAATACTTTGTTGGTGCCCCTGCACCACCTTAGGAACCTTAGTGACCTTATGGTTTCTATTGATCCTAATCCTTAAATGGAGAATGCCACTTCTCACTCATGTCATGATGAGGATGAAGTTTCAAGGATTCCTCCTAACAAGTAGATAAGCTTGCTACTAAAATTGATAAAAAATGCATGATTGGCTTCTTCAAAAGAATCACAATATTGATACTATTTTTGCTTTTGATGCTCTTAAGAAAGTGATCATTGGTGATGAACATGGTGTTAATATTTTGCATGGTCTTACTCACCTTGTCCATACTCATGTTAAACCTTTGGCTCAAGCCACATAAGAAATAGGACTGGCTATACCCGTTACTACTCTTACACCTATCTTGCCTATTTTTGCATCATTCTCTAGCATTTCAACTTATGTTTCTCCTATTGTAACTACTTCCGTTAAGCCATCTAAACCTCCTATGTAATATCCCCTCTAATAATAATCATTTAATAAAAATAGCTAATTGATTGATAAATCTATATAATAGAAAAACAAATAATATTAATATTAAACTAAACTAATAATTAAATATTATCAATTAACATTAATAATTATTAATTGATAAGATAAGCAATATTAAATCTACATTTATTAATTGCTTAAATTCTATATTATTAAATAAAAACAAACATAATAACTAATAAACATACATACATACATACATACATACATACATACATACATACATACATACATACATATATATATATATATATATATATATATATATATATATATATATATATATCACAAACATATAAAATGATAAATAGTAAACTAGAAAATGATACTTATATATATATATATATATATATATATATATATATATATATATATATATATATATATATATATATATATATATATATATATATATATATATATCACAAACATATAAAATAATAAACTAGAAAATGATACTTATAACAAAATAATATTTGGATTAATGGGAAACACCACTGAAAAGTCACATACCTTGAAAATAACATAGGGATGGTATTTAAATAATATTGTTGGTGTAAATATGTATTTACTATTTACACTTACTTAAGTTTACTTAGGTTAATGATTATTTAATTATATTGCAGTATTTTATTATTTATTTTGTGAGACACTTAGGAGTTTGTGCACCTTTATGAGTTGTCATGTTGACAACACAGAAGTATGCAACTCTATTTTAGCACATGTTGTCTACAACACTGATTTGCATGTTACACCCTTGTAGGCTTATCCTCTCATCATCGCACATACTTCCATGCTTAATGGAGGATAACCCATATCTGGTGGACATGTGCTTGGTTGTATGACTTATCATGTAGCTGATTCTTAGGCATTCTCGATGCATCTCAAAGGCCTTTATATACAAACACTCCTAGTGTACTTTGAAGCACAGATTGAATTGAATACATTGTTATTCTGATTATACTCCTTTTTGGTCTACAGTTGTGCTTGTGTTTGAGTTCTTAGTTCTTGGTTGAATTTTTCCCTAAGAAAAATTCTTACATGGTATCAGAGCTTGGAGATTTTCTCTTCACATAGCCATTCGAGACCATTGTTGCTTCAGCACCTCAGCTTGAACCCAGAGTACTGCACAATTTGGGAGCGTCTAGAGCTAAATCTGACCTCACCATTGCCTCTGGAATGCTAATTTGGTGAAGATCGACTATAAATTTGGCTACGTTAGCCCAAAGTCAACTATGAGGCAATTTATTTTTGCTAATTGGCATCCAAAGGCCCTGATTTGCAACTCGGGCATGATCTTTTAGATTTGCAATTTAATTTAGTTCGAATTTGCATTATAAATTCTCTGTATTTTCATCACAATTTTATTGCAAATTTTTAGAAATTTTTTTTCCCTTTGGGCAGGTAGTAGAGTTTTTTTTTTTTTGCAGAATTGGGCAATCACACCCTGATCCTGTAGAGCATATTCCTTCAGAATATTCTGATTAGGCAGATTTAATTGGCAGACACCATATTCCAAATTTTCTTTCAAATTTCCTTAAGAATAGCAAGGCCAACATAACATCCGACAGGCACCCCCACCGATGGCTTTGCAAGTTTATTTAACAAGGCAATGTGGGATTTTAATCCTAATCCCTGCTGACTATGAAAATTTTATGGCCCCTGCGCATAGGATTCAACACCAGTGACAAATATCTCGGTGGTGACTGTCAACCATTATGACACTTGCGAAAAGTAAAAATCAGCACAACATTTCAACCGCCCATGCAGAGAACCCGACGATCGCTTATATATTCTAGCCATGATGGTGCACACTCCTTTCTGGCCCATCTTTGCCTTTTTTGACTGCTCGCGCAGAGAATCCAGTGACTATGTAGTGTTTTATGACACGTGGTTACATTTTTCGGTGTTGTTACCTGAAAGACATGCAAACTATGACCTCTTTGCCACGTGGAGTACATATACCTAGATTGCCATGTGGACCTGTCCACATCTACCACATGGTGTGTTCCTAGTCAAAAATATCCACATCACCTACCACCTCAGCCGTCATGTGGCCAGCCATACCTCTAACACATCAATAAGTCAGTATCGTCCGTATGGTCTAGTCAATTGCCATGTCACCCAGGCAGACTTTTTTTTGTTGACGTTAGTATTTTATGAGGATAAAATTGACAGCCATCTAACCTCATTCCTAGTAAATTTTGAACTACTATGACGGCTGTATGACCATCGAATTTAAGCTAGCAATTTTCCTTCTAGACCCCTCTCCAAATTGTTTTTTGTTTTGGCAGCCTAACTTTGCGAGTACATAACTTGGTCATCCAGACTCTAATTAAGGTGTGATTTTTTTTGAAATTGGGTAGAATTTTCTAAAATTTTTAGTGGTGGTGTTCTTTTTTAGTTTTTATGTAAGGATTTTTCAAAAATTGCATTTTTTGGTGACTGTACCTACTCAATCTTGCATTTTGCAACTTCAAACACTCCGTACAGGCTCATCTGGTCATCTTCTCAGGTTCTGTTTTTTTTGAAAGTGCATTATTTTTTGTCTTCTTTCCAAATATATAGGAAGATTCAAGGCTTGTGTGGAAAAAAATCTTACTTTTGGAATTAGGGCTTTTTTTGCATTATAATGCTTTGATTACTTTTAAGAATTGTTGTACATCTCAACTATAGTGCTTAGTATTAGATTTTAGCCTCAAAAGGTAGTTGTAAAAGAAAAATTAGAAAGTCTCCTTTGTACATTTTGACAAGTGGCCTATTGTACACACACTACATATAAAGTGCCAAAAGCATCTTTTTTTTTTTTGGGGGGGGGGGGGGGGTGTTTTGATTGAGTGAAAAGGGGGGGTGTGTACTGTGTTTTGTGTCTCTCTTGTGTACTTTTTTCATTTTTACATCATGGGTTCACCTAAATGTCCACTTCTAACTTCACATAATTATTCTACATGGAAAGATATTACATGGGGTAGATTAATAGAACGAGGTTATAGTTTTTATGTTGATGGTACTATTCCCAAACCCACTGATACTAAAGAACTCATTAATTGGAAACAACAAAACCAACAAGCTTTAGGAGCTATTAGGAATTGTATACATAGAGATCTCTTCTTTCACATTGCCAATTGTACAGAATCCAAACCAGCTTGAGATAAACTTGCAACATTGTATGGTAAGGTGGATAAGGAAAAAGGATTTTAGATTGAGGACAATCTACTTCTACTGGATCCAAAGAACTTTGACACAATTTAGGATTACATCAAAAAAACCAATGAGTATAGGGCACTACTTAAAGATTATGGAAACCCCATGAAGGATGACAAGTTGATTCATCACATCCTAAAGAGGCTACCTTCAAAGTATGCTTCCTTTGTTTCGAGTTATAATACTCACAAGTTGACGTTGGGAACTACTTACCAGAAGCCTACATTTGATGCATTTAGAGAGATGTTGATTGTTGAATAATCTCACTTGATAGATTTGAGACTTCTCATGACATCAAAGACCAAAGCATTGGTGGCTAGTGATGAACACCAATCAAGTCAAGGAGGCAAAATTTCTAGCAACAACAAGAAGAAACCATGGAATCAGAAATCACAATCTGACACACAAGAATCTTCCTCACAGCAAGACAATTCTTCTTCCAACAAGAAGGGAAGTAATGAAAAGAAGGATAAACTTTTTTGTGAATATTGCAAAAAGCTAAATCATGAGGAGCATCTTTGCAAGACTAAAAAAATCAATGAGTTGGAAAACCTACTTAGGAAGAACAAAATTCAAGTGCTAGGTACTTCCAAGGATTCAACTCCACCCAATTCAAAGGGCAAAGGGCAAGCACTTATGACAAATACAAGTTCTTTTTTGGAATGGATACTTGACTTAGATGCATCCTATCACATGGGTTCTTCAAAGGGAGACTTCTCTTCATTGAAGTAGTCAAAGGTACTGCACATCTTCATGGGAGATGATACTAAAATGGAAGTTGAAAGGAAAGGACATGTGGAAATGGAAAATGGGGAATTCAAAGATGTTCTCTATGTTCCAAACCTTAGCTCCAATCTCCTCTCAGTTTACCGAATCACTCACCTTGGAGATGGTCATAAAGTTGAGTTGCTTCCAGATTCAATGATGGTGCAAAGTCTTAAAGATGATTCATTAGTTGCAGTGGGGAAAGTCAATCATGACAAGAGTCTTTATTCCTTCTCTCATTTTGTGCCTAATTCTCCTTCTCAAGCGTTGTTAACTCACTCTACTTCACAAACCACATTATGGCATGAGCGGTTTGGTCATCTTGCCTTCTACTCTCTTCAACAAGTTTTCTCAAAATATGTGGTCAAAGGTCTACCTAACTTCAACTTTAATAAGGGTGAGCGTTCATCATGTTTAGTGGCTATGAATCTTGAGGAGAAGTATGATAAAGGGAAGTCTTTTAGAGCACCAATTGTTCTCCAGTTGGTTCAATGGTTTTAGCAGGACCTTTTGAAGTGACATCAGTTAGCCAAGGGCACTACATCCTTACTTTTGTTGATGACTTTTCATGTTTCACATGGGTCTACTTCTTTCATCACAAGAATGAAGTGGTTGATAAGCTTCAAGCCTTTAAGAGTCAAGTTGAATGGAAATAAAGAAAAGCCATCAAAGTACTACAGGTGGACAATGAGAACAAATATGTGAACAAAAAACTTAGAGACTTTTGCAAACTTGAGGGGATTGATCTTCAAAATCCACCAGCATTCAGTCCACACAAGACAGATGTTGCAACATTGAGGATTAGGACTCTCAAAACCATGGCAAGTTGCATGATAAAAGTCAAGTCTCTTGATCCTACACTTGAAGTTGAAGCCATTAGTAGTGCCACTCACATACTTAAAAGGTCTCCTCATAATGCCTTAGATGGGAATACTCCTTTTGAGGCATGGTGTAGCAAAAAACCAGTTGTAAGTCACTTTAGAGTCTCCCCCATCTTCTAGGGGATGCACGACACCAGGACCTAGGCCTTGTACTTTTATAGGATATGAAGACAATGTGAAGGCTTACAGACTTATGGATCTAGAGACTCATGAGATCTTTATGGAGAAGGATATACACTTTGAGGAAAGTTCACCCAACTTATCCTCTAATCTTCTCCACACATCATACATTGTGAAAACTGATAGTGACACCAGTAATATTGCTTCAACAAACTTAGACATGTGGGGTTCTATCAATAGTTGCAGCGAGAGGTCACGACATCAATATAGTCCACATGCTTACATTGCCACAGTGATAGGTCCAACACAACAGGGTACATGTTGTCTTCTAGCTCCAGCTTTAGGTGATGAATTCTTGGCAGACATTGTAGTTTTGTTCGTGGAGTCACACACCGTAGATTTGGGAGACAACCTTGATGATTTATATCTTCTCTTTGATGAAGATGATCCTTCTACAGTTGCTGCGAGGGCTCACTCTAACCCTCATGTCCATTCTCTACATGATCAATCTTTATAGGTTCACATGATTGTGGATCCTTATGAACAACTATTGTTGGAGGTCTCTTTATCAGTTGAGGAGATAGATGGTTCATTGGAACAGGTTCAATAGACATCCTTGCCAGATTTGCATTCGTTCTTTTTAGCACAGTTGGAAGGGGCAAACATCAGTATCAACACAGGGATACTTAAGAGTAGGTTTTAGGACCAACATACATCTTCAAGATTGTACCTTGCCATTGTTTCTTCCATAGGGGAGGAACATCATTCAACACTCTTGGACTAGGTTCTTCCTTGGAGTAGCAATCACTGGTCGACATTCTTCTTTTGGTGGGGGGGACTACCTTGTCTCTCTTCCTCTTCTTTCTTATGGGGGGGAATTTTTCCTCTTATGAGGTCCTGTTCTTCTCATTCTTCACTTTTGAATATACTTGATGTATGTCATAGTGGGGGGGTCTTGATCAATCCATCCATCCATGCATCTTGCTTTTCATCTATC
Source organism: Cupressus sempervirens (assembly GCA_028749045.1). Taxonomy (NCBI): domain Eukaryota; kingdom Viridiplantae; phylum Streptophyta; class Pinopsida; order Cupressales; family Cupressaceae; genus Cupressus; species Cupressus sempervirens. The sequence continues at coordinate 440,774,716 of CM053791.1, forward strand.
TTTTTAGGGGAGGGTTTTTCCCATGAGGTTTTCCCTCTTTCTCCACTTTATGAGAGATTTCATTTCATTATGTACATGGGTACCTAACATGGCCTAGTAACCAAGACCCATCTTGCATTTCATCATAGTTTTTCGTAAGCTTAAGGGCATTCCCCTTAGTTGCACTTAAGGGGGGGGGGGGGGGGGGGGGTGTTGGTGTGAATACATATTTACTATTTACACTTAAGTTTACTTAGGTTAATGCATTATTTTATTATATTGCATTATTTTATTATTAATTTTGTGAGACACTTAGGAGTTTGTGCACCTTTATGAGTTGTCATGTTGACAACACAAAAGTATGCAATTCTATTTTAGCACATGTTGTCTACAACACTGATTTGCATGTTACACCCTTGTAGGCTTATCCTCTCATCATCGCACTTACTTTCGTGCTTAATGGAGGATAACCCATATCTGGTGGACATGTTCTTGGTTGTATGACTTATCATGTAGTTGATTCTTAGGCATTCTAGATGCATCTTAGAGGCCTTTATATACAGGCACTCCTAGTGTACTCTTAAGTGCATATTGAATTGAATACATTGTTATTCCAATCATACTCCTTTCTGGTCTACAATTGTGCTTGTGTTTGAGTTCTTAGTTCTTGGGTGAATTTTTTCCTAAGGCAAATTATTACAAATATTATGGCATGCAAAAAAGCATGGAATGAAAAGATTGAAACAAAAATGCAAGCAACCCCATATAAATAGGAATGGAAAGAATTAGAAAAAATTAAAATAAATTTAATAGAGAAATTCATAAATAAAAGGAGGTCCACCAAATAAGAAGGTAAGAGAAATAATAGCCAATATTTTAGGAGTAAAAGATGGAAGGTATGTAATAAAAAGGTAAGTGTATTTAATTAATTAGAAATTCTTTCTTTATTTTTTATTTGTTAAATAAGTTTTTAACTTACCTTTTCCTTTATATATATATATATATATATATGAGCTCATATATGAAAGTTTGCAAAATATATTTATTTTATCTTAATAATATTTAGAAAATGATTTTTAATTCAAGGAGTGATAATTAAATATTTGATACTATAAGAATAATTATTTGGTTATATAATATTAATATAATTTCTTATAAAATAAATAATTATCAAAATAAATATTACAATATATTAAAGGTATTAATTAGGATTCCTAATAATTAATAATGATCATGTTGTATTAATAAACTAATATCATAAAAATAAATATATTTATATTGGATTGTTAATATCAAGAATTAATGGTTGATTATGATATAAGTGTAGAAGATTGGATAGACAAATCTCATAGACTTTAAGGGTAACCCTTTAAGAAGATGGCTAACTAATCAAGGGTCATCCTATGGAACATAGAGGGTCCTCCTAGATGATTATGAAGCTTGATTTGATAGGTAGTTTCAAGGAGGAAGGCCAACTAATTGAGGATCGTTCCTTGGGGCACAGGGGATCCTCCCAGAGGGTTAGGAAGCTTGATTATAGGAATACTTAAGGATGTGTACAGGTAGTGACATTCCTAGTTAGAATTATAAGATATTAATCACTAGAAATGGACTTAATAGTCTATGTTGCTAATGATTTCTATAGGTAAAATGGTCCCAAGGAGTGGGGACATTGCATCCTACTAGTAGTCTTCTTATTCCTTCTTTTCTTGTGAGTGTTTCACCTTCTTTTTTGCCTACCTCACTATTGGAAATTTAAGAGGATTAACTGAGAGGGGAGGGGTTAATCAATTACCATTAAAATAAATCCTAGATCCCTTAGATGTCAATACAAATCAAAACTCTGATTAAACTATATTTTGTTGTAACTCGACAAACACACATGCACTCAGCTTACACTAGCAAATCTTGTAACTCAATAAACACAAAAATAACTCGGTAACTGCTTAACATAATTTTTTTAAAGATATTATCTATGATTAATCTTACTTAACTTAGTTGCATACATGTAAATGAAATAACATGAACACAATTGACACCAAGATTTAACGTGGAAATCCAAATTGGGAAAAACCACCAATTGCAACTAGTTACTAATTTTTACTATTTTGAAGAGAGCCCTATTAGGATCCAACCCTATTAAAGGTTACAAAATACACTGTTAGGTGTGACCTTGTTAAAGGATTTAATCATCCTATTAGGAGTGGCTTTGTTAGATGTCTTTAGACTATTCAATCTAGAAATGCCACCTTGTTAGAGGATTTACAAATAGCTATTAAGCCAACTCGATTAAGAGATTTAGATCACTACTACAATGGTTAGAGAGTAACAATGAGATGACCTAATTTCTAATGCAACTAAATTGCTGATTATAGATCTCAATTTTGGCCTGTATACTTGATCCTTCTTGATCGAATATATCTTTGTAGCTCAATAAGAATTGTAAGAATTTGGCTTAGGCCAGAATTCACCCAAGAACTAAAGAACTCAACACAAGCACACAATAGACCAATAGAGAGAGAGTATGATCAGAATGATCATATTCATTCAATATGCCAACTTGAGAGTACACTAGGAGTGCTTGTATATAAAGGCCTCAGGAGAGCTTCTAGAATGCATAGAAGTCAGCATCATGATAAGTCATACAACTAGGCACATGTCCACTAGAATGGGTTATCCTCCATTAAGCACAGAATTAAGTGCGATGATGTGAGGATAAGCCTACAATGGTGTAGCATGCAAATCAGTGGTGTAGACAACATGTACTAAATGAGGAGTGCAAATAACTGTGTTGTCTACATGAAAATTTAGTGAATGATGCAAACTCTTGTGGTGTAGACACCATGTACATAATTAGAGTTGTGTACATCAATGAGAGTACACAAACTCCTAAGTGTCTCACCTAAATAAATAATAAAATAATGCAAAATGATTAAATAATTCATTAACCTAAGTAAACTTAAGTAAGTGTAATAAGTAAATACTTATTTACACCAGAAACCCCCCTTAAGTACAACTTAGTGGAATGCCCTTAAGCTTACAAAATCTAGGATGCAATGCAAAATGGGTCTTGGCTACTAGACCATGTTAGGTACACATGTACATAATGATATGCAATCTCTCATAAAGCAGAGAAAGAGGGAAAACCTCATGGGAAAAACCCTCCCCCAAAAAGAGAGATAAATAGGGATGCATGGATGGATGGAGTAATCAAGACCCCCCCATTACGACATACATCTAGTATATACATAAGAGAATGATGAGAAGAGGAAGAGAGACAGGATATGCTCCCCCCCGCCAAAGAAGAATGCCTGCTAGTGACTGCTTTGATGAAGAAGCTGATCCAAGATTGCAGAATGGTGTTCCTCCCCTTAGGAAGAAACAATGCCAAAGGTACAAATGAGACGCTTCCACTATGTGTGGAAAAAATCCCATGGATGAGTGATGTCTCTAAAACTTGCTCACTTGGCTGAAGAACCTATCTCAAAGAACTGTTTGTCTCTACAATTGATGGAGAACCCTTCTACAACTGCTAATCATAAGTATCCACAATCACTTCAACCTGTAAGGATCAATCATGTAGAGAATGAACAAGAAGGTTGGATGGAACCCTTGTGACAACCAAACAAGGTACTTTTGCATCAAGAAGAAGAGGCAAACCATCAATACTATCCTCCAAATTTGTCACCGAACCTATACCTAGAAGACTGGATGTACCTTGTTGTTCTGGACCTATCATTGTGGTAATGTATGCATGTGGACTGAACTGATATAGTGACCTCTCATTGCAACTTTCAATAGAACTCCACATGTCTGAATCTGTTGAAGCACTATCACTGGTGTCACTATCAGTTTCCACATTGTAGGATGTGCAGAGAGGAGTAGAGGACAAGCTTGGTGAACTTTCCTCAAAATATACATCCTTCTCCACAAATATTTAACGAGTCTCTAGATCTAGAAGTCTGTATGCCTTCACACTGTCTTCATAACTAATGAACATACAAGGCTATGATGACTGTGCCTTGCAACCCCTAGAAGATATCTTTGCCCATGTAAGAAAACCAAAGACTCTAAAGTGTGTTACAATAGGTTTTCTATCGCACCATGCCTCAAAAGGAGTTTTCCCATGTAAGTCTGAATGAGGAGAATGATTAAGAGTGTGAGTGGCACTCCTGATTGCTTCGACTTCTAATGATGGATCTAGATACAAGTTTGGATCCTTAATGCTGCAACATTTGTCTTATCAAGACTAAATGGTGACAAAGTTTGAAGATTAATGCCCTTGAGTCTGCAAAAGTCCATAAGTCTTTTGTTCACATACATGCTTCCATTGTCCATGTGGAGTACTTTGATGGCTTTCCTAGATTTTTGCTCTACATGAGTCTTGAAGGCTAGAAGTTTGTCCAACACTTCATTCTTATTAAGAAGAAAGTAGACCCAAGTGTATCTTGAAAAGTGATCAACAAAGGTAAGTATGTAGCGACCCTAGCTGAATGCAAAAGGACCTGTTAATACCATGTGAAATATCTGTAGAACACTTAGTGCTCTTGAAGACTTTCCTCTCTATAACTTCTCCTCTGGATGAATATCCACTGAATCTATTGAACATTCATTGTTGGAAAAGTTGATTCGAGGTAGACCTTTGACCATTTGGTTTGTGCAAAGTTGCTAAAGGTAGCGAAAGTCAAGATGACCATACTGATGATACCATAATTGCATTGTTGAATTTGATTGAGATAACAAGGCCTTTGAAGGAGACTTGGGCACAAAATGGGAGAAATAGTACAACCTCTTGTTATGATTCACTTTCCCCACTGCAACCAAGGAATCATCTTTAAGACTGTGCACTTTTACTGAGTTTGGAAGGAACTCAACTCTATGTCCATCTCCAAGATGAGTGATTTGGTAGATTGAAAGGAGATTTGAACTTAGGTTTAGAACATAGAGAACATTATGAAACTCTCCATTTTCCATCTCCACATTTCCTTTCCCTTCTACTTCCTTTTTGCTATCATCTCTTCATTGAAGAGAAATCCTCTTTTGGAAAACCCATATGATATGAGACACCCAAGTCAAATATCCATTCCTTTGAAGAGTTTTCATTTTCCATGAATGCTTGCCCTTTGCCCTTTGAATCTGAAGATGACCCTTTATCCTTATACACATTAGGCAATGTAACATTATGTTTCCTCATGATGTTGGTCAACTCATCAATCTTCTTGAGATAACACTCATGCTCTTAATGACCCAATTTCTTGCAATAAGCGCATTTCTTCTTCTCCTTATTGTTGTCCCCCTTCTTGTTGGAATTTGAGGACTTGCCTTGTTGATTGGATTGTAGTGTTGTCTTTTCTGCATCCTCAGATTTGTTCTTCCATTTGGTCTTACCCTTTCCTTTATTTGAAGACTGTCCAACTAAATTTTGATAACCCTCATTGTTGGCCACCAATGTTTTAGACTGAGGTGATTTGAGAATCTCCATTGATTTCAACTTCTTTTCTTCATCATCCAAAAATTTAGCATATTCATCAAAAGTGACTTTCTTGTAGGTAGACTCTAAGGTAGTCTTTGAGGTGTTAAAAGAAGATACAAATTTGAAATACTTTGATGGTATCTTGTTGTGGATGAGATAGATCAGTCTGTCATCTATGATAGAACTCCCACAATCAATAAGCTTCATCCTTAGTTCATTCACCTTGATGATGAAATCCTGTATGGAGTCATATGACTTAGGATCTAAGGAAACAAGCTCATCTTCAATTTTGAAAACATCTTCTTCAAACACTTTACCATATAGGCTTTCGAGGGTATCCCAAGCTTCCTTGGATGTAGAATACTTCTTGATTTGATACATGATCTTATCATCTATCCCCAAACATATATCACCTAGGGCTTTCCTATCCATTGCTACCCAAGATGAAATATCACTATCTGAAACTTTATCACTTGCTGGTTTAGGAATAGTACCATCTACATATTGTGAAACTCCATTATGCATTAAGTGATACCACATTTTTATGGACCATGTAGCATAGTTATGAGGAGTAAATTTAGGAAACTTAAAATTTCCCATAATGCAAACAATGAAAGAAAAGTGCAGAAAAGAGAGAACACAACACCAAGAACACCCCCCCTTTTCACTAAATCAAGAAACCCCCCCAAAATAGATGCTTTGGACACTTTATCACTAGTGAAATTATAATGGGCCACTTTCTAATGTTGGCCTTTGTGGAATTTTAATTTTTCTTGTTACAACTTCTTAATGATTACAAATTTGAAACTTTACAATGTGCTACAATTCAAAAGCATTACAAAGCAAAGAAAGGCCCTATTGCTGCAAGTGACACTTTTGTCCATACAAAACTACAATTTGATAGTAGATCTGGAAAGTAGACAAAAAATAATGCACTTTCAAAAAAAATGGAACCTATTTTCAACTCCAAATGTGCCCAAATAGAGCGTTTAGAGTTGCCAAATGTAGGATTATGCAGGTCCAGTCGCCAAAAAATGTAATTTCTAAACAATCCATGCACCAAAAGCAGAAAAAAGCTACACCACTAAAAAGTTTAGGAAATTCTACCCAATTTCAAAAAAAAATTGCACCTAATTTGGAGTCAAGATGTTCGAGTTATGGCCTCTCGAAGTTGAACTGCAAAAGGTTGCATCAGTGAATGACGGGGTTAAATTTGATGATCATATGGCCATCGTAGTAGTTCTAATTTTTCTTGGAATGACAGTTAGATAGCCATCAATTTTAAGCTAGCAAAATGATGATATCAGTGTCCTCCTCCCCTATGATGATGTCAACATGATGTCATGATGATGTCATCATTATACAGATGGTACAAATGGGTGACTATGTAGGAATCATATAGTACAAACTATCAATGTGGCATATGATAGGGTTACTAATTAGGCGCTAACTCAGATTGCATGTACTGTTGACGTGGTTGGAGACAGAGTAGCTGACATGGGCCACAAGACAAGTGTAGATTAAGCCGCGTGTTGTAGTGACTAGGTAGGCACAATTTGTATGGCAGTCATAGACTATGCCACGTGGTTACAAACTATGAGCATCGACTAAGATTGACATCGCCAAAATATTCATAGATTCTGCTGCTGATGCTGAGGGTTAAACCACTAGGTCTTTGCCAGAGTCAGGGGCCGAATTTAGGGGATGAGCGCCAGAATGAGGAGACAAGATAGTATATTCCTACAAGTGGGAAATTATGAAGTTTTATCCCACACTCGTGGGCATACACTCATGTGAGTGTTTTAAAAGAAACGTGTCACGTAATGCAAATAAACAAATAGCCTACCAGAATTCTAAGACTATGGCCGAACTTGTAATTTGGGTTACCAGAGGTTATACCCATATTATTTGGATTGTACAGATTGTGGGTGGGAATTAGCCCAAATTAAATTGTAGTACTTGTAGAATTAAAAATACCCTGCAAATAATAAATTCCACCACACCAAAAATATAGTGCCGAGCCGAGGTGTCATTACTGGGTTTGACTAATTTTTTTTCTCTACTTGACCTACTGATTTCAAAAATAAAAATTGTAGAGAGGAAATAATATTCAGATCTAAAAAACTAATTAATTAGATCCGAAAATGATCATACCCAAACTACAAATCGAGGCCTTTGTGTTCCAATTTGCAATTTTTTTTTTGCCTCAAGATCAACTTTCACCCAGCATAGGAAAATTTATAGTCGATCTTCACCGAATCGATGCTTTGGATGCAATGGTGAGGTTAGATCTAGTTTAGATGCTCCCAATTTCTATGGACCCTTTAGATTCGGGTCGAGGTGCTGAAGCATGAACGGTCTTGAAGAACTATGTGTAGAGAATCTCCCTCAACTTTGATACCATGTAAGAATTTGGCTTAGGCCAAAATTCACCCAAGAATTAAATAACTCAGCACAAGCACATAGTAGACCAATAGAGAGAGAGTATGATCAGAATGACGATATTCATTCAATATGCCAACTTGAGAGTACACTAGGAGTGCTTGTATATAAAGGCCTTAAGAGAGCTTCTAGAATGCATAGAAGTCAACATCATGATAAGTCATACAACCAGACACATGTCCACCAGATATGGGTTATCCTCCATTAAGCACAAAATTAAGTGTAATGATGTGAGGATAAGCCTACAATGGTGTAGCATGCAAATCAATGGTGCAGACAACATGTGCTAAATGAGGAGTGCGAATACCTATGTTGTCTACATGACAACTCAGTGAATCATGCAAACTCCTGTGTTGTAGACACCATGTGCATAATTAGAGTTGCGTACATTAATGAGAGTACACAAAATCTTAAGTGTCTCACCTAAATAAATAATAAATTAATGCAAAATAATTAAATAATGCATTAACCTAAGCAAACTTAAGTAAGTGTAATAAGTAAATACTTATTTATACCAACAAGAATATTCTTCTTATCCTTCTAATTCACGTCCTCTAAGCATCATCAAATATTCTATTATGTTCCACACATTCAATCCTCAACTTGACCTTATATTTATATCTTACACATTGCCAAGTTGGCTTGAATATAACTTAGAATAATTAATATCCATCTCCTCATTTGGTTAGAACCAATAAATAATTTAATTGAACTCAATATGTCAAAACAAGAAAATCCTTTGTTAGCTGACCTTGTTCGGTAGACACTAACTCAAAACAATTTTCCTATGTTAACCAAGTGAACTTGGTTAACACTGCATAATCATAAAGTTCCTTTGGCAACCAAGTGAGCTCAGTTAACACTCAACTTGTACAAACTTTCCTTTGTCAACCAAATGAAGTCGGTAGACACTATCTTTTGAACTTGGCAAACTTTGGTTGCTTGGCATACACATGAAATTGTCTTCAATGCTCAAGTGAGTTCGGCATACACTGACTGGCAATTATTGACATTTTGTGTAACAAAAAAGATAATACACGATTAGTCAATTATTTTCAACACTCACAACCTTCATACTATAGTATTTCTTTCATTATCCTAATCATCCTACTATGGTTCATAGTGTTTTACCCATAGTTCCTTCTATTCCAGCTAATTCATACACTCTTTGTAGTGTATCGAATGTACTTGTGCCACCTATTTCCTCTAATTATTCTACTATCCTTAGCTTGCTCAAATTATTTCTTCTTTGCAAAAACAACTTGCTTTCTTTAATCAATCTACGTTTAATGTTCCTATATGTGATATAGGTAGTCCTTTGTCTTTTGACATTATCCATACCACTTTTCCTCAACAAGATGATATGACCACCTTGATAGTTATATTGGTAAAGGTGATCTTGAGACTCATCTTAACTTTGTAAGTTCTATGTAGTGATTATGCTCATGATCATAGGATTTTAGCTAAGTTGTTTGCTTGTACCTTCTGTGAAAAACATTTGCAATGGTATTTCTCTTTTCCAATTTATTTTATTGATTCCTTTCATAAACTTTCTAATTCCTTTAGCCAAAAATTTTAGAATAACATTGGTTCTTCTATATCTTTGATTGATTTAATGCATTTTGAACAAGGTCCTAAGGAAAAAGCGAATGATTTTATTGGTAGATTTAAACATTTGCATGCTCATATTTTTTTTTATCTTGTGCTTGATATTGATTTTCAACATATTTTTTTGCAAATTTATAAAAATACATTAGAAATAAGATTCTTCTTAGTGAGTTTACTTCATTTTCACAACTTTGTGCAACACTTCATCATCATCAATTACAAGTGAGTTAGTTTGAGACCACCACTCCAATGGCTCCTATACCTTTTGATGAGAGTGATGTCACACCTAATCATAAAAAAATCCAAAAACCTAACAACTATGTAAAGATTAAAAAATCCACAAATATAGTGGATGAACAAGTACCTACTACATCTTGAGATATCAGTGCTTCTTCCTCTTTTTTTTGGATGAATTGTATGTTTACCCCTCTTTCTAAGTCTTTACATTCTATTATGGGTAGGTTAGTTAGTGTTAATATGATTAAGCTTCCTCCTATTAAACCATTTCTTCCCTCTACAAAATCAAGTCCACACTTTAATCCTAAAGCCTTTTGAGAATATAATCAACAACCTAGACATGATACTGAGATGTTTTATTCTCTAAAACATAAAATTCAAGATTTGATTGATTCTGATACCTTATCTATTGATAGTCATGAGATTGGAAATAAACTTTTGGTGCCTCCTAATCAAAATCTTCAAATATATACCAATCCTTTACCTCAACACACTACTAATACCATCGTTCATCATCATACTTCTTCTTCTTCTTCTCCTCCTGTTGTGGATGTTGCTTATGATACCTTACAAAAAGAGAATAAAAAACTATTAATGCTATAAAATTTTTAGTTCAACCTCCACCTCCACCTAATAAAGGAATTCCTTCTATATAAAGTGATTAACCTAAGCCTAAACTAATCATAAGCATACTAGATCCCTTGCTATTTCATTTCCTGATGCTGATATTTTCAAGGCTCTTGATGGTCCTCTTTATATTCCTACTCAAATTGTTAAGTATCCTTCTTATGAGTGTTTTATTGATCCTATTTCCATGGTTAATGTTATCACTGGGAAACATTTATATGCTAAGAAAAATCATTGTGATTACTATGATTCAACTAATACTTGGATTCACACTTGTAAAAGTTTATTGTGTCCTCCTCAAGGTTCCATTTTTTTGCTTTTTGAGGTTTGTGTTAAAGTGATGAATAGTACCTTTGCCGACATTCTTACTTTTGATCAATTCCAAGTGAACCTTGGTTTACCTTGGTTGACTTCCATGTAAGCCATTTATTTTCCTATTCATTAGTGTATTAAATTTCCTTATGATGATTAGGACAATCAATCATAGTCTTTATCATCCTTCTAGATATCGACATTGTGCTACTCTTGATTTATTTGGTCTTCTATTCCTTCTACACCCTCTACTCATCTGAATTATATTTTTCAAATTTTCCTACACCTTTTACACCAATTCCTTCTGATTCCTCTATTTCTAATGGTCAACCACCTCTTGCATCTATGAATCATTCTAGTGTGGTTCCTTCTTCTAGTATGGTTCCTCATAGTTTGGTTCCTCCTCCTAGTGTAGCTCCTCCTTATAGTTCTCAACCTATTGTTGTTCCTCCTATTAACCTTGGTAAGGAACCTATGGTTGTTGATCCTTCTTCTTCTTAACAAATTTATATACCTTTGCCACCATTCTTACTTCTAATCAATTCTAAGTGAATCTTGGTTGATTTCCATGTAAGCCATTTATTTTCCTATTCATTAGTGTATTAAATTACCTTATGATGGTGAGATTAAGACAATCAATCATAGTATTTATCATCCTTCTAGATATCGACATTGTGCTACTCTTGATTTATTTGGTCTTCTATTCCTACTACACCCTCTACTCATCTGAATTATATTTTTCAAATTTTCCTACACCTTCTATGCCAATTCCTTCCAATTCCTCTATTTCTAATGGTCAATCACCTCTTGCATCTATTAATCATTCTAGTGTGGTTCCTTCTTCTAGTATGGTTCCTCCTCCTAGTGTGGCTCCTCCTCCTAGTTCTCAACCTATTGTTGTTCATCCTATTAACCTTGGTAAGGAACCTATGGTTGTTGATCCTTCTTCTTCTCAACAAATTTATATTGAGGCTAAGCATATCTGACATGCTTGTGAACATCAAAAGAACCGCTAGGGTCATGCAAAAGCTCGTAAATGCTTCTTATTAGCATATTTATGTTGACGAAGTTAATCATCATAATGATTTGAGAGATATGTTATTGTTGTTTTGGATTCTCTTGCTATTAATATTTATGCAAAAGATACTTTAGGTGATGATGAGCATGAGATTATGGATCTTGATGTTGATTTACCTAACACACTTTCTATGCAACTTACGCTTACATCTACTGCTGAGCATAGAGACTCTCAAAATGGCCCTTCTTTAGATTTAACTATTGTTCATATTGTGTTGGATATAGTTCCTCTTGTAGGTTGTCCACCTTCTCTTATTACTACTAATTGAGATAGGGGAGGAGGGAAATATGCTAGAAGCAAGTACGCTATCATAGTATCTTTTTGTGTGTTTGCCTATTGTGATGAGCTTCTTCCATACTGTGTTTTCTTAATATTTGTTTAGATTTCTTTAGATGACTTTGTTGATCCCTAAGTCTTGTTGTCTATTAGTGTCAAAAACTTATTCATATGGTAGAGTTGATTGGTCGTCACTGTGACTGAGCCATCCTATGAAGGTCCATAATTTTATATAGGACTTATTCATATTTTAGTTGAAGCCAAGTTTTATAAATAGTATCGAGCAAGTCTATGATTGATGTGTACTCCTATACATGTTGAGTTGATTAGAATACTATATAATCTAAGCTATCTAGAGCAAGTTCATGTTGAGTCATAAATTTTTTTTGAGGAAATAAAAGCTGATGGACAACATGTATATTAGTTATGACTGAGCATTACAGTGTTCATGTGCCAAGAAAGCTAGTTTTGGTATATTTTTTGGAATGGCAAAAGCACTGAGGTAAACCATTTTAGCTGACATGGATGCATGATTTAATGACTATAGTGTCATTTAAGGAGATGATTACATATTTTGTTGAAGGTCATTAATCCCTAATCATAGCAATCAACCAATAAAAAAAATAGAAAGTATAAGTGATAAAAGTGAAGGATTTGGATTGTTGATTTTGATCTAGAAAATTCTATAGTTGGTCATAAAAGAAGGATTTTAACTCTAATTTTATATGCATGCAAAAGAAGCAAGATTTGGAAGCTACAAGCAAAGTTTTGTTGAGATAATGGGTGTTGCACACATTGCATAATATTGTTATATTGTATTATTTTTATTTTATTATGTAATGTTGCATCTAGATGGACATGCAACATGTAAAGAATCCCATGGGATATACTCAATGAGTTGTATTGTAATATTGTGATAATATTTCATGTTAGTATTTAATATTGGGGAAAAGAACTAAATTTTCAATATTAAATGTGGGGTCAATGGGTTAGGTAGCACATGGTTTTAGCACATAGTTTATGTAATACCACTTGGTGGTTTTGTGGGACTTGCTACTATATAAGCAGCCACAAGGGTAGTTGTTATAGTGTGAAAAGGCAAAAAGGGAAAGAATCAAGCGGGTCAAGGCTTGATAGGTTAGCCAAGGGAGCATTTGTGAAGGTTGGAAGCATGGCATGGGATGTGTGTATTCATGCTTGTTCACATAGATTGTTTGGTGGTGGCTATGGATTTGAAGGCTTCCATGGTTGTACTACAATGATATTTTTTCTGAATAATACATGGTGATGGATGCTTTTGGAGGCTAGGTTTTTCCCTCAGTGATGGTTTCCCATGGTATATTTTGTGTCACAATTTTTGTAGATATGTTGTCTATTCTCTTGCATGTGGATTTCAATTGCATATTTATTTCAGATCTATTATGGGTTATGTGAAAATGATTATATTCTTTCTTGCAAGTTTCCTTACAAGTGGTACCAGAGCTATGGTTTTTTTATTGTAACCATAGATTGAATCCATGAGAATGCATGAGAGGATAAAAGAAAGGGAAAGATATATGAGTTGTTTATTGTAGATCTGAGGGTTTTGATGTTATGACGAGATGCTGGTATATTTTGGGCATGTGAAATTGTTGGGCAAAAAGGTTTTTCAGATGCTTCATTTAAATGAGGATTTTAGGGGGGAGCTTGCAGAAATGACCCCTAGGTAAAACAAACCTCACCATTAGATTTGGGTTGATGTTTCCATAAATTTTGATATACAATATGCCCTAGTTTGGCCATGTTTAGAGGAAATGATTTTTATAATTTTTTTTTAAGCTCGTGATGGCTGTCAAACTTAATCCCATTGAAATTCTTCTCACAAAAAAAAATTTGCAGTGAAAATGGTAAAAAGACTATATTGGTAAAACAACCATAACTTTCTCTCAGGATATCAAATTTTAGACTTCTTATAGGTGTTGGAAAGCTAATTTAGAGCATTACAACTTAGTATAGGATTGGTTCTATGATTTTGATATTTTTTCAGGTTTTAAGAGCCTGAAAGTTAGATATTATTTATTTTGAGCATAAATTAATGCATAACTTGGGCATACAGAGTTAGATTTTGGACTTCTAGTAGTCAACAGAAAGATCTTGGAGAGATCTACACATTGGCTCAGATTTGGTGTAGATTTGACATGATTTATTTCATGATACATTGATATAAATAGTTTATGATATATATTGACTATGGTAACATTGTGAGTTTATGACATTGTATGTTTGAGATAAGATTTGATGTCATTGTATACTCAATTCATATTTTTGATTGGTCTCATGATGATATGGTTATCATTATTTTGGTTTGGATATGTATGATAACTTATTGGGTCTACAAGTTGTACAGTTTTATAAGCGGTCTATACTTACAAGTTGCATTATAGCTTGGATATGGGTTGTCTTTGCCAATTGATATTTCATTATTGATGTATATTTAGATTGGTGGCTTGGATTTGGGTTGTCTATGCCCTAAGTCACATGATTTTTTAATTTTTCTTCATGTAGAAGGGATGAGATGTTGTTACCAAGTGTAGTCATGGTGGAGGCTTATGGTTGACTATTTTATGCTGTCAAGTTGGACGTACTGAGAGTTAGATGCTTGGTTCATGGATGTAATCATGGTGCCATTGATTTTGGCATGAAATGATTAGATATATAGGTACATCCTTGATGTTCATTGGCTTGGATATCTAATTTGGTTATGGTGGTATATCTTCTTTATTGAGGATCATGGTTATTTGATTTCTTTTGAGGAGCTTATGATGTGCACTTTGAGTTCTTTGATGGTTTGATGCTTTGGTTGATTCTCATGGTTAGAGGATGGTTTTTTCATCAAGTGTCATGAATAGCTTGGATAGATGGTTTAGTGGGAGCTTGTGATAGTGATGGGTGACAGTGCAAGATTAGTTCTTGGTTTGGTTTGTATCTTGGTTTGGAGATCTTGGTATTGATACTTTGGTTGTGTGAGTGTAGACCTGGAGGATCTTTATGTAGGAGATGAATTTTATGATGCCATAGGTGACTCGGTACCATGTTTGAGTGGCAATTTTTAGCATTGATATATTTATTGAGTGTTTGTAGATGTTGGAAGTTTGTCTTATATCCTATTGTTGCAGAAGCATCTTTGACATTTGCATTGTGCATTTGGTTATCTTCATGGTGTGGAAGATGGTTAGAACTTGAGGACTCATTGGGTTCTTGGTTATATTTGGTTATCTTCATGGTGTATGGAGATGGTTCTTCATGGTATGTGGAGATGGTTTTCTTCATGGTGTGTGGAGATGGTTGCACCTTGAGGAGTAACGAGGCTCTTGGTAAAGGTGTGGTTTATGCTTTCATTTGACATGATATCCTTGGTGTGAGGATGATTTTGATATTATTTCATGGTATACTCTTGATACACATTTAGAGTTTTGACATGTTATATTATACTCTTATGGAGCATGTTAACTCTTTGGTTGAGATGGTAAGATCATGTTGTCATGTTTATGCTCTTGAGGCCATGGTTGGAACTTTGACATTGATCTTGGTTTAGTTTCTTGGTATTGAGTACATTTATCATAAGATGGATACTTCTTAATATTTCTATGTTGCATTTGGATTTGGCATGGATTGATTGGTTATAGGTGCTCATGGATACTTAAAGACAATGGTGATGCTAATTTCTCTTGGATTAGAAAATTGTTTGTTGGGATGGTTGTTTGGTTTCAGTAGGAAGTCCGAGGGGAATTCACTTGATATGGACTTGAGAGGAGATTTTTCTTAGATGAGTCTTGTTTGGAGACTTGGATATCTTTATGAGCATTCTCATTCCCCATTCTTGGTCTACTTGGAAGTTTTTCTACTTGAGAGGTATATCCCATTGTTTTTTCTCAGGTGCATTATGTTTATGCTTGTCTTTCATGGATATGAATCTTGAGCTATGGTACATGAGTTAGTTCTAGAGGGTTCATTTGAGAGATGGTTTAATATGGTTATCTCCATTTGCATATGTTATTATGCTGGTTAAGTTTGAGAGATGGTTTTGTATTGGGCATATTCCTTGGATTAGGAATGGTTTATGAGTTTGATCTTCTTGTGAGAGGCTTACATCCATGATTATGTTATATGGTATGGTTTGAGTGTTGTTGTGGCTTCTTATTGGGGTTTTTTGGAGGAGATCATACTTGCACAGTTTACATCTGGAGGTGTGTGTAGAAGGACATGATACAGGTTATGATTTGCATGGTTTCTCTTTGGTCTTGGTTATCTTCCTAGATGTTCAGTTTTTGCCTACATTAGATTTGTGATTGGTTAGAGATTATGATCATTGGCTTGTGCTCATGTATGTCATGTGAGAGATGACATGGTTATTTCTTTATCTCTTTCCTTTTTTGGTAGTGGAGAGCTTGGGAGACTGTTGGAGACTAGTTGTGAGAGTTGTTCTTGCAGGTTATTAGTTTATGTATTGTGGATGTCCTTGAGACTACATGGATTCACTTCTTTGAGATGTTGTGAGTGGATTGGTTATAGATTTGACATTATATTTTTTAGTGTTAGCTTTTTGGTATATATGTGGTAGGTATTGCTCTTGAGGCCCATGATTGGAGGTTATAGATTGGATATGTTAATGATTGTGAGATTCACTTGGTATACCTTTGGAGGTATTGATAGTTGGATGGGTTTGGCACTTGTTGTGGGTGCTATTTCAGCTATGGATATTTTGACAACTACAAATACATGTGATTACCTTTGGATCAAGTTTTTTTGTGCTTAACATTTCAGTTGGTATAGGATTTTATGATCTTCTAATGCAACAGGTTGGGTGTATTTCTCTTTGGATGGCTTCTATGTATGTCTAGTGGCAGTGACATAATAGGAGGTTAGATCATTCATGTTTGAAGATGCTGGATACTTTGATTTTTTTGTGAGTATTACGATGGAGCAATTCATGTACTTTGATCCATGATAGTGGATATGCTAGGAGGGATTGTTCCTTTTTCATTTATGTGGCTCTATAGATTGACCCTATGCAATGTATACAACAAGTGAAGATTGTTGAGATGATGGGTGTTGCACACATTGCATAATATTATTATATTATATTATTTTTATTTTATTATGTAATGTTGCATCTAGATGGACATGCAACATGTAAAGATTCTCATGGGATATACTCGATGAGTTGTATTGTAACATTGTGATAATATTTCATGTAATTATTTAATATTGGAGAAAAGAATTAAATTTTCAATATTAAATGTGGGGTCAATGGGTTAGGTAGCACATGGTTTTAGCACATAGTTTATGTAATACCACTTGGTTGTTTTGTGGGACTTGCTACTACATAAGCAACCACAAGGGTAGTTGTTGTAGCATGAGAAGCCAAAAAGGGAAAGAGTCAAGCAGGACAAGGCTTGATAGGTTAGCCAAGGGAGCATTTGTGAAGGTTAGAAGCAAGGCATGGGATGTGTGGATTCATGCTTGTTCACATAGATTTTTTGGTGGTGGCTATGGCTTTGAAGGCTTCCATGGTTGTATTGCAATGGTATTTTTGCTAAATAATACATGGATGGATGCTTTTGGAGGATGGGTTTTTCCCTCAATGAAGGTTTTCTAGGGTATATCTTGTGTTACAATTTTTTGTGAGTATGTTGTCTATTCTCTTGCATGTGGATTTTAATTGCATATTTATTTCAGATCTATTATGGGTTATGCGGAAATAGTTATATTCTTTCTTGAAAGTTTCCTTATGAGTTTGTAGGTGAAGGTAAAAATAACAATCAAGTAGAGAAGTGAAGGGAAGAATACATAAATATTAGATTGGAAAGAGAACATTTGTTATCAGCATTTGAAGTTTAAACCGAAGCATTAGGTGCTAATACATTCTAGCAAGTGTTTAAGGGTAATTCTCTTAACAAAGTGGTTCTAAAAGACCTTTGTAAATCTCCTAATAGAGTGCTTGCTTATTTGGAATTTTAAATTCTTTAATCAAGGCAGATTGAATAAGTCTTGTAAGCTCTTAATAGGGTAGACCTCTCACAAGGTAGATCATTGGAAGTGATCAAAATTGTAGCCCTAAAAGGAAATTTTTAATATTGCTATAGTAGTGAAGATTTGTGGGTGTCATCCCCACCCCAGTTTTACTTTCACCTTAGAGGGTTTCTAGGTAACCAAAATCTTTGTGTTATGTGTTAATCATTTACTTTTATATTTCATGGATGTGATTAGCTGTTAGATCCAATACATCATTGTAGCAAGTGTTTATGTGGTTCATGCTATTGTTAATATAAGGATATGTGGTGAATTTATTAGATTGAATAATTGTTTCACAGGGTAAATTTTTTATAGATCCCAATTCACCCCCCTCTTAGTATCTAACTTTCCCAATAGACTTCCAACATACCCTTGTTTCTTTGATAGTGCAAGATGATAAAGGAATCTAAATGTCATATCATTCTTCTATTTGTATCTCATTTCTCCCATATATTTATATATGTTATGTTGTACATGTGCTATTTTTGTACTTGTATTCTTGTGTTGTCTGCTTGAATTTTTGACATGGTAGCACCAATTTTTTTTTATGGTATCCATGTTGGTAGTCCAAAAAGGCACTTCATAAATATTATGCATCTTTCTTTTTTTGTGTTGTAGTTCTAATTCCTTTGGGGGATGATGACATTTCATACTTGATATAATATTTACATGTTATCATATGATAATACTGACTCCAAAGTTAGTAGATTCCTCTATGTTCTTTATATGTTATGTTACCATTTCTCTTGATTTGTCTTTTCCTAGGGGCATCTCATAGTAGAAATGTCTCTTGGTGGATGTACATATACTCTGTTAAAGCCATTTATCCTATTAAAGTATTAGCAATGAATTTAATCTGGGGGCATACACTCTACTCATTTTGCATTCCAATCATGGGGTAGTGAATATAGATTCTGGGTATGGCTTGGGGTACTTTAGCCCTACATTCTTAATATCCTTCCTATTTTATCCTCAAATCTATGCATTACTACTTCATCCATTCTCTTTGCACACATCTTGTGAATCCCTTTATGGATTATGCACAATCCTAAAGAATGGATTCTTCATGCACATCTTCAGCACATGAAGTGCACATCCTTGACATTGGGTCTCCCTTTCCTTTGTATATATACATGCTAAATCTTGTCTATAGCTAACGTATAAATTTTTTCTAAGTCCCATCATGAGTAACACATTCTTATAGGATGGTGCCATGGTGATACAAAGAATGTTGATCTATGGATGGGCCCTTTGATGGGTTGACTAATGGGTTACCTCCCCATTAGCTTATTCAATGCCATATTTTACAATATCTCTTCGAGTAATTCACAGTAGGGTGGACACTCTACTAGGTGAGATAATCCCTCTTCTTTTATTTTTATTTTTCAATTAATGATTTCTCTCTTACTAGGATCTAGGAGTTAGAAAAGACTCAATCCATTAGGGGCTCGATAAATTATTTATCTCTTTCATTTTAATGAGAGAATTTTATGCTTTTTGTTCTAATTTACCAATAGTTTTAATCGAGTCCATACTCTCACTAAAATGGGGGCTAAATGTACCATCTTAAATTGGAAGCACTCTAATAAAATAAGGGTTTAACACTTATTTAATGAAAGATCATCAATATCCTTGCACCTTTTTTTGTTTCTTCCCTTTTTTTCCTTTCTCCTAAGTGGAATTGGGGTAGAATCTAATAGATCCTCTTTAAAGCTCCTATTTTCATGCCATAAAGCTTGAGGTAGGATCTACTCACCTAGGTCCTCACTTTCCTTTATTTAACTACTCATAATCTTCTCTTAACACCAAAATGATAATATCATGGACTTTGTGTTAGGATAAAAAAAAATAAAAATAAAAACTACATGAAAATATAACCAATAATAGAAAAATAATAGATCACACAGAAATGAACACAAGGCACCAAGATTTAATGTGGTTCACCCAATCCCTGGGCTACGTCCACCAAATAGCAACTCCGATCTTATTACAATCTAGTGATTACAACCTGATTACAGTCCGTAATCCCTTACAGCTCAATATCGCCGCAAGAAGCAATTTTGCATCACAACATAATGAAAATACCTAACCCCAAACCCTTTTATACATGTATTTTATCCATTTTAGGGTTACAACATGTCGGTCATATGTCGGCCATAATATGTCACCATAATCTAACAATCTCCATAATCTAACAATCTAACAATCTCCCACTTGGGGACTGATCAGGCTCCACACTAAACAACAATCTCCCACTTGGAGACTAATCCTGTAGCAATACCACTACCACATGGGGCTCCCACTAGATCAAACCACCCTGGACTCTACTATTCTTTGATTCATGTTTAGTCTAAAGAAGACCAACCGAAGCTAAAGAGGAGTTTAGCTTCTCCCTTGTTACAACCTTTGTCAACATATCTGCTGGATTGTCATTTGTATGGATCTTCTCCAGCTTCAACTTTCCATGCTCCAAAACTGACCAAATGAGATGGTACCTCAACTATATGTGTTTGGTCATAGAATGTAGAGCGGAATTCTTTGCAAGATGAATGGCACTCTGACTATCTGTGAACAAATAATTATCCTTCCGAGGATGTCCCAATTCTTCCAAGAAGAACTGAAGCCATATCATCTCCTTGGCTTCCTCTGTAGCAGCAACATACTCTGCCTCTATAGTGGATAGAGCATTAATCTTCTATAACCTAGAAACCCAGCTCACGACTGCCCCACCAACTGTAAAGACATAACCTGTAGTACTTCGCTTGGTATCAATATCTCCTGCCAAATCTGAATCAACATAGTCCTGTAAATTAGTAGTAGAGCCCCCAAAGTGTAAACACTTATTGGATGTTCCTCTCAAATATATGAGAATCCACTTGACAACATTCAAATGCTCAAATCCTGGATGACTCATATACCTGCTAACGACGCCCACTGAATGGGCAATATCTGGCCTAGTGCATACCATAGCATACATCAAGCTTCCTATAGCTAAAGCATAGGGTACCTTGGAAATCTTATCCTCCTCTTCCTGTGTCTTAGGACACATATCCTTAGTCAATTTCAAATGACCAGGTAAAGGTGTGCTGACAACTTTAACATTCTCCATAGAGAAATGTTGCAACACCTTCTCAACATAATCAGCCTGAGATAGCATCAATGTTCTCTTCTTCCTATCTTTGCAAATCTTCATACCAAGGATTTGTTTTGCTGCCCCCAAATCCTTCATAGCAAATGCATGTGCTAACTAGCATTTCAACCGCTTAATATGGTCCATGTTAGACCCAACTAAAAGCATATCATCAACATATAAACATAAAATAATGTAGCTATCATCATCCAACCTCTTAAAATAAACACAATAATCTAAATGACACATGTTATAGCCATGCTCATGCATAAACTTGTCAAATTTCAGATACCATTGCTGAGGTGCTTGCTTCAAGCCATATAAACTTTTCTTCAATTTTCACACTAAGTTCTCCTTACCTTTGACCTCAAATCCCCGTGGCTAAGCCATATATATTTCTTCATCCAAATCACCATGAAGAAAGGCTGTTTTAACATCCAACTGCTCTAAATGTAAATCTTCAGTAGCCACAAGACTTAAAATAGTACAGATATAAGTCATTTTAACAACAGGAGAAAATATCTCATCAAAATCAATTCCCTTTTTCTATGTAAATCCTTTTACAACTAACTTGGCCTTAAATCTTTTCGTATCTCCTTCCTCTTCTTTCAACCTATAAACCCACTTATTCTGTAAAGCCTTTTTACCTGAAGGCAACTTGCATAGATCCCATGTCTTATTCTTCAGCAAAGAGTCCATTTCATCTTTCATTGTAGACTCCCACTGAATCTTAGTATCCACTTGCATAGCTTCATCATAACTTTCAGGTTCACCAGCATCAGTAAGTAAAATAGAATACAAAGAGGGAAAAAATCTTTGTGGAGGTCTAATTTTCCTCGTTGACCATCTAACATTCATTGGTGTGTGTGGTATTTTTTGTTGTAGTTGTTGCACATCATGAAGAATGGCTAGAATATCATCTTTTAGAGTATCATCCAACACTACATAATCATCTTCTTTCTTCTCATGTTGCTGCAATAGATCTTTGTACAACACTTTCTCATTGAATATGACATCTTGACTTCTAACAATTTTATGATTTTCAAAATCCCAAAGCCTATAACCAAATTCATTAATGCCATATCCAACAAAGACACATTTCTTTGATTTAGCTTCTAGCTTGGTTCTATTTTCAGAGTCTATATGAGCAAAAGCTTCACAATTGAAGGTCTTGAGAGAAGAATATCTCACCTTCTTACTAGTCCATGCCTCCTCTAGAATATCAAAGCTCAAAGGAGTAGAGGGACCTCTATTAATCAAATATATTGTAGTATTGATAGCCTCTGCCCACATGTGTAAGGGCAACCCAACATGCAACCTCATGCTCCTATTCATGTGTTCAGCCACTCCATTTTCCTGTGGAGTCCTTGGAAAATTTTTGTGTCTATGAATACCATTAGATGAGCAATAATCTTCAAATTCATGACTACAATACTCACCACCATTATTAGATCTGAGACATTTTAATTTCTTACCAGTCTCATTTTCAACCAAGCATTTTCATTTCTTAAAAGTTTGAAATACATCAGATTTCTGTCTAAGGAAATAAACCCATACTTTTCTAGTTGCATCATCAATAAATGCAACATAATAATGAGAGCCACCAAGGGAAGACACCTGATCCGGTCCCCATACATTTGTATGCACAAGCTCTAATTTCTTATTTTTGTTTTCCTTCCCAGTCTTTACAAAACTCACTCTCTTTTGTTTTCCATACACACAACTTTCATAGAAATCCATATTAACACATTTCAGACCTAGTAAAAATTTCTTTGAATGAATTACTTTCATACCTTTCTCACTCATGTGCTCAAGTTTGTTGTGCCACAGTGCTGTAACAGAATCTACAACAACTATTTGTTCTCCCTGCTCAACTGCAGCAATTGTTTTTGAACATTCATTATTCTCTGAAACAATCAAAGTAGAAGGAACAATATGACCTATAGAAAGATATAAGGTGCCTACTTTCATACCTTTTTCTACTACAAGGGAACCTTTTGAAACCTTCCATTTTTTATCATTAAAAGTAACTACACAACCCTCATCACCGAGTTGCCCCACTGAAATTAAATTCCTACTCAGCCTTGGAACATGTCTTACCTCACGTAGTAGCCAATAATTCCCATTCTGCAACTTAATCTTAATTTTTCCCTTTCCAAAAATTTGAGAGGGTTCATTATCCCCCAAATAAACAAGCCCAAAATCCCCTTGGACATAATCGATGAAATAACTTCTATGAGGTGTAGCATGAAATGAAGCACCAGAATCTAAAACCTATGAATCATCAACGCTTTCTAAAGACAGAAGCAAAGCATCCTCTTCGAATTTTTTACTTACCACATTTGCCTTCTTGTCTCCATTTGATTTATCTCCATTTTTCTTTCAATTCCAATAATCTTTCTTTTTGTGCCCTAGTTTTCCACAGTACCAGCAATCATTTGGTCCTCTCGATTGAGACCTCTTCCCCTTTGGCTTTCCTCTTGACTTCCCATGATTTCCAGAGTTACTTCCTCTCTCAGTCGTTCTGCCCCTACTTTGATGCATTCAAAGCCATTTTCATATTAAATAAACACTTCATGAGAAATACTTTTTTGAAGTGGAGGGCTTTTCATACAGTGTCGCTAGGTTTTTCATCAAATCTTCTATCATCTTTGCTTTTGTAATATTAAATGCCATCGATGGTGCCAAGAATAACCGAATGCTTTCGAGTGCCTTTCTGTCCAAAAGATCCCATTTAGCATCTGACATAGTTTCCTAATTCTTTGCTTTGCCTTCCAATGGCTTCCATAAATCCTTCTGATATAGATAGTCTTCCATTTGCATCTTCCATAACTGGAAGTTCTGCCCATTAAACCTATCAACCCTTAGCTTTCCCTCATCTACCGTCACTCCCACTCAACCATGAGTCTCCCACTTAACCATGAGACTTTCCTACAGAGGATAACTAAAAGACAACCTCGCTCTGATACCACTTGTTAGGATAAACCACAGATAGAAATAAAAACTACATGCAAATATAACCAATAATAGAAAATAATAGATCACACAGAAATGAACACAAGGCACCAAGATTTAACATGGTTCACCCAATCCCTTGGCTACGTCCACCAAACAACAAGCCCAATATTATTACAATCCAATGATTACAACCTGATTACAATCTATAATCCCTTACAGCTCAATACCGCCACAAGAAGTAATTTCGCATCACAACATAATGAAAATACCCAACCCTAAACCCTTTTATACAAGTATTAAACTGCTTTAGGGTTATAACATGTCAGCCATAAATTAGCCATAACTTTAGTGGAAAATCTACAAATAGTACCAAAAAAAAATTTTCGGGGCGATGTCCTGAACCCCACTAATTATGAAGTATGTGCAGTACTTTCTTGATCAGTCACCACAATCTAACACTTGTTAAGTTGATGCTTGATCGCTTCTTCACTCTTCTCATCTTTTCTCTTCATTTGAATGGCGTGAAAATGAACAAAATTTGACCTTATACCTGTCAAAAACCTAGCATTAAATGCTTCATGCATATAGCTATAAACTCGGCACTTGAAGGATTCAATATGACTTAGCTCCCACTATATTTCTTTTACTCAGCTTCCACTAGTTCTCCACTTCACTCGACTTCAACTATCAACTCAGCATCCATTGGAGCTTTACTCGACATCTAAGGACAGTTTGGTAGCATTTGCAAAAGCTTTAGATTTTGACTTGGCATCTTTTCTCATGTAGATTTCTTCCTTGCAATATTCCTTTTGTTCTTTGGGACTAATGTATGATATAACTTTTTATACCAGTCCCATACACCTTTCTTTTGCTTAGTTGGATGAAGTGTGATCACTTGACCTCTTGGGTGAAGTGATCTCTCCATCTAATGTGTTGTACTCATCTTTATTTTTCAAAGTTTTATTCATTTTCCCTCTTATTTGTTCAACACCAACCTTCCCTTTTCCTTTGTTGACTTCTGCCTTGGGTGCTTTTGAAATTTTTGGGTAATTCCTGCTGATATGTCCAGTTTTCAAGCAACTAAAACATATGGTTTGGCTCAACCATCTTCTATAACTCCCTCTAAAATGTGTTCTTATGCAATTTTTAGGAATGTGTCCATACTCCTGACAATAGTGACAGCTATACCTGGTGTTGTAATCCTAGTTGTAGTGATGACCATGGTTGTTTGCTCTTGTAGGCTGATTAGGTGTCCATATAGGCTTTGATCTACACTCGAATGCTCTATGTCCATATTTTTTGTAGTTGTAGCAGTGACCTTCAAATCTTGGTGTCCTCATAGTCTTGGTTCTACACTCATGTGCTTGATGTCCTTACTTTTTGCACTTGTGACAAAAGCTTGCATTTGTAGGCTTATCATGCTGATTACTGTTCTTGCTCCTGCACACATTAGAGGTATGTCCCTTTTTACCATAGAAATTACAAGTAGGTTTAGTGTTTTTACCTTTATCACTCCTTTCTTCTATAGTCTTGGATGATTTTCCTTGTTCAGTGCTAGTGTAACCAAGTCTTAAAGTGTCATTACTAGCCCTTGGTGATTTTAGCAGTTGCTCAAAATGCTTGATAGCCTCATTGGGTTTGTTGAAGCTTTCTGCTATCTCCTTCCCTCTTTTCAATTCATTCTGCAATTGTTTATTTTGCATCTGTTACCAAAATTTTCCTTCAAGTAACATCACAAAAGAAAAACATTCATTTTTATTCATTTACATTTCATCATTTTTGCGATCATATGAGAAATCATGAGCAAAAAAAGAAGAACAATGTTTATTGTATAAATTAATTGATATGTACAATTTTCATGTTTACAAAGTATGCAATGAATGAAAATGTTCAAAGGGAAAATATCTCTCACAAGCCATGAGTATAGCTTACTATACTTACTTTCTTTCATAAAGGAATACACAAACAGATAAAATATGTATGAAAGAAAGAAGCAAGGATAGAGATAACCAGTCATTTCCTTTTGCTTTGACTGGTTATTAATTCCTTGGCATGCTCGTCATCTAGCTTCAAGCTTTTCATTCTTTAGCAGTTGCAAAAATGAAGGAAAATGATATTAGATCTTGAAGGATCTAAGAAATGACTGAATATCTCTATTGCTACACATATTCTATTTGTTGATGCATTTTGTTACAAAAGAAAGTAATTTGTATTAAATGCAATGCTAAAAGATATTTTGCAGTAGGCTTTTCAAAGAAATAAAAGTCATTTGTGGGTATCATGAGCCCGTGCTCGAACCTCATAAATAATATGCTACAGGATACAAAAGACTACAACAAAGAAACAATGATTGATACTATTGCAAATGCATAACTTACTGCAAGAAAGCATGCAAGATAACCAATAGAAAATACCTCAAACAATGCTGAAAGTTTAGGGATTTTTTATGCAAAAGCTACGTAAGTAAAGTGCAAAAAAATGATCTTCAACAACCTCAAAATGCAGATCCATTTTTTTAATGGATAGGTACAATGACTCACCATAATGCCAAAGCTATGGGTAAAGTATCTAGAGATAATAATTCTTGTCAAAAGATCAACTAAACTAAATGCTAATGATGAGCCACACAAGTCTGTGATGTGGTGTGGTCTATAGACATTGAGAAAGAAGTATTCAACATGGTATACAATAGTGCCGAGATTCTTTCTGCTATCTGCATTACATAATTCAGTGACCAATCTCTCTATTTTGCTAAAGCACATGGTGAAATGAAGATGTTGGATTGAAAAGAAGGAAGTGTTCCACATTCATATAGTTTACGTGAGATAAGGATAAACTCTACGAGTTTAGATGATGGCATGACAAAGGACTATTGAGAGAACCTATATGGGGTTTCCTTAAGGAGGTTCATAAGGCCATTAAAATTTGTAAAGCAACTTTGGTAAATGCAAAACTTGTGTACACTAAACTTGGTACTGCATAGGAAGCACATCTTTACTCAGCAAGGTTAGGAACATGTGATGCATTTCTTGCTAATATAGACACCCATTCTGATGTAACTATGACATTCAAAGGAACCTCTTATAATTTAATTTCTTGGACTGTTAGCATCCTTCCAGATTGTAAGAATGTCATCTTAAATATTGCTAAGATTAGCTCCGAGACCACTTCTATAGAAATAAAGTTACATTCAACACTGAGAGGTTCTAGTTCCATGCAAATTGCAGGCATAGAGATGGTAAGCCCAAGATGGAGTTGGTAGCAGGAGCCAATAGGTGTTTGGGGTATTGGAGCATTCTCCAAGTCTGCCTTGCTAGAGAAAATAAATATAACAATGGATTCTACTGACTACCAATGGTACGCAACAAGTGTCCAAGCTGGTGACATTGAAGAATTTATTCATAATGGGACATAGCTAGTTCTAGAATTCATTGGGCCATGCTTTACACATTTTCATTAATGGATAATATGCAACAAGTAGCAGCAAGTCAAGTATCGCCCTGGAGATGCCCATTGACTTGAAGTCTGGAAAGAATGATATTACGCTTTTAAGTATGACAATTGGCCTACAGAACTATGGGTCATTTTTCAATACATGGGGTGCAGGAATCAAAGGAGTGATACTAAAAGGTTTAAATGGAAAGGACAAAAAAATTGACCTCACAAGAGTGGAAATATCAGATTGGATTGAAAGGTGAAAAGTCACAATTTTATATGGGTAAAAGCACAACTACTGCAACATGGGCCTCAAGATCAAACTTTCCTAAGAAACAACCTATAATTTGGTACAAGACCACTTTTTACGCTTCAAATGTAATGATCCGATTGCATTAAACCTCCTTGGCATGGGTAAGGGGTGTCACTTGAGAAAATGGAACAGTTTTGGCTTCAAAATTAGCAAACAATGAGGGGCATAGTTTAGCTAAAAGAAGCAAAAGCATTATCTTTAATGCATTACAAAAAAAAAAAAAAAAAACCATTTTGAAACTATGAAGTTTTAGCTTCCAAGAGAAGATTCATATGTTGTTGGTTTCAACCTCACATATAAACTTCATATCAAACAACAACAATATATATTTTTCATTCAAAATGAAAGTAAAACCCAGGTGGCCAATAAGAAATACACCATGAAGCTTCATTTAGGTGTTCATAAAAATCATAGCATCCAACAGTATCATGACATTCATTACCAAAAAATAAAAACACAACTTGTAGAAGTTTACAAGGAACACTCATACCTGTCAAGCAGTGAGCAATAGAACAACCCATGGTGGCCAATTTGAAAATCCAATACATCTTTCTCATGGCATCATTCAAAAAATAGCAAATATGTTTCTAATGGCGACCAATAAAACCCTCACCTCTTCTTCACTGCAGATCCAAATGTTTCCAGAAGGTGAAAATGCAAAATGAAAAGGAATTAGGGTATTTGAATAAGATATCCTACCCTATTTTACTTTTTATAATTTTTGGAGTCCATGGGTATCTCATGGGAGTTTTAATCCCTTTTCAAAGTTTTGCTTTTATTGTGAAAGTGGGGGGTTGTATTTATGTTTTTCCTTAGGAGTTTATTTGTGAGAGGAATTCTATTTTATTTTTGCATAGTTTCTTATTTTAAGAAATAATATTTAAATGATAAATATAACTCATTTAATATTATTTTCTTATTTTAAAAATGCAAAAAATAAGGGGTTTTGTTTTGATTATTTTCTCTTGCATAAGTACAATATTGTAAAGGAAAAATATTACAATGATAACTTATAAATCATTTAATGTTTTTCTATTTGTCATGTAAAAGGAGAAATGAGTCATTATATCCCTATGTCATGGTCTTTAAGTAAGAAATCAGTTGGGAACATCTAAAGGGAATATAGGGTTTTTGGTCGAATTTGGCTTTGCAATGACAGTTGAAAGATATTTGTTGGCTGTTAGAGCATTTTTGGAGGAATTTTGAGTAAGTCATGAGGTTCTTTATGAGGTAGTGGGACTTTCTTAGGGATAGGACTTAATTTTATGTGTCTTTAAGTCCTCTTTTTTGTGCTTTCTTTTTGCATTTGACCCAAGTTGGGTTTGTACTTAATTAGTTTTGAAACTCATTTTTTAGGAGTTTTGATTATGCATAGAAGTTTTGTGACTATTTTCTAAGTCATGGACTTTATTTGCAGAATTTGTAATTCAATTTGGAAATTCAATACAGGTAACAGTATTTGTGTTCATGTTATTTTGGTGTCAATTTGAACCTCCTTTCTTCCTGTAGTTCTGTGTGTGTATCAGAATGATTTGATGAAGTAATTTGTGAGCTATTATTGTTCCTGGTTAGTTTGTGTCCTTTCAGCACTTGGTTGTAGGAAAGTAAGTCTACCTGCAAGTTGTAATTTGTGTTTCTTAAGGGTAAAATTGGTTAAAGAGAGGTATCTGTATGTATTCCTCCTTTTGTTGATTTACTTTTCAAACCTTATTACAAATTATTTATGCAGGTCTTTACAAAAAGATGTGTTTTGCATGTACTCCAAGTAGCTATCTGATCCTTCTCTATTAGGTGTGTTTGAGTTTTCATCATCATTTTGGTGTATCACCATCTTCTAGTTTAGGCTATAGGTTTAGGTTCATTTTCAGTAATTTCTTCCCTTTTCCTTGAGTTCAAATTAGGATCTTGGAAATATCACTGAATATTCAATAGGAGCCGGCCTAGAATCTGGTGGTCTCATTTCATTTGCATGTCCCACGAAGTGAAGTGATTCCCATGTTAATTCAAAATTATTGAACTTTCAAAATTCAGTATTGGGTGCAAATTCTGATACTTAACAACATCTTCAAGGTGGAAATCTCAATGTCCTTCATGTTTATCATCTGGCTTAAGGTGTCTAGCTGCATGTTTGAGATCCTTTCAAACTCAATTGTCTTCTCCTCCAATCTACTGGTAAGATTTCTCTTGTCATCTTCTATCATGGCCTTGTCTTCAATGGATCTTTTTTTTTGTTCAGCCACTTTACAAAGCATTATGACTTGTGATTCTTGTTCAAGCTTGAGTAATCTAATTTCTTCAGCTTGTGCTCTATTTTTCTCCATTAGTTTTGCTATTGCTGCATCAACTTCCTTAGAATCTCCATTTGAAAATACTTGTGTGGTATCAATATCCTTGTTGTGTATGCCATTTTCAGCTATGGCTATCTCCTTCCTTCTTTTTGAGGAATTTCTCAATTCTTCTCTAGCTTCTTCCACTTTGTGTAGAGAAAGATGTGCATCAATCACTTGATTATCTATGATCTTCCCAAGTTTAAAGACTTCCATCTTATAAACTTTTCTCTAAGTTGTTAGGCTTCTCCTTGTGAGAAAATTTGCTTTGATACCAATTGTTGGAATGTTCAAAATGGGAAGAGTACTTCTAAGAGGGGGAGTGAATCAAAAGTATCACACTTTTAACCTTTTCTTAGAATTTAAATCAAATAACTGAAAAGTAAACTGCATAGATGTAAACATATGAATGAACATTAAGTAAACACATGCAATAACACATAACACCAGATTTGGTAACCCAGAAACCCTCCAAGAATAAGAAGGTAAAATTGGGGTGGGGATGATACCCACAAAAATCACTACAACAATAATTGTTTGACCACTTCTGATGGTCTACCCTGTGAAAGGCCTGCCCTATTAAAGGCTTTACACTATGTCAATAGTGACCTAGTTAGAGGATTTATAGACACTTTACATGAAGTTTCACCCTGTTAAAAGACTTAATCACCTCTTCAAAGGATCTACAAAGTAGTTGTTAAGCTAACCTATCAACATAGGATTTTCACTTATCTAATACAATGGCCAGAAAGTATTAGAAACCTTTGACCTGATTGCTTACAATCTTCAATTACTGATTTTAGGCACTTGATTTGCTCATTTTAATCTTGATCCTCTAAGATCTAATATCTAATCGTGTCCCTTGTCCCTCGTGATGTTTTTATCAACTAGATATGAAATTGTTGCTCTATTCCTCTAAGTCTTTCACACTTTCTCACTGAATCTCGCTATAGTCTCCCCATAGATTGTTCTCTACCACACTTACAATGGGGTTTTTGACCTCCTTTTAAATATTATGAAGACTTAGGGTTAGGTATGGATCTACGATCCATATTGAATCTTAAGTTCCTGCTCATTCCTTGTATTTTCCTCATTGGTTGCATGCCTTCTCCATTTTTCTGATTGGCTGCATGTTGATTGCATAAGAAATGTGAAAGATTCCTCCTTATCCTTTTTCTCCTTTGAAATCTTTTTATGTCAGCTCCAAAAGTGGTTTACATCTGAGTTTGTGAAGGCACAAACTCATATGTTGATTCTATGTTACTTGGCACATACTGGACTACTGGTGCTTGGCACATATACTATCCTAGCTTGCTCGACACCTATTACATTATGTCTTGCTTGACACATGTAAGATCCCAACTCACTTGACATATGAATCATTCAGACTTGCTCAACATCAAATGTGACTCGGCACCTATATATCACTTGGAACTTATATACTGCCTAGCACTTGCAGTCACTCTTCACCTATTAAAATATTGGCTCGGTTCACACTGTGGCTCGACATACATAGTGTACTTGACATCAATGTAGAAAGTGGTTAAGTGTATCGACACTCAAATGTCAAAACCATCTAAGGAACAACACTGGAATCTTTAATTTTCCCAAATGGGTATCCAAAATATAAAAACATTAAACATAAACTATTACTAGATATATTTTTGGGCGATACAAGATTTCTGTGATGCTATTGGATTCTCCAGCATCAAACGTAAACTTTGATGAAACTGTTGTACTAACATCCAATGTTTTTCTTCAATATCTATGACATGGATTAACCTCCTCCTATGTTCTATAAGTCATGTGGTTCTATCACATATTAACAAGTTGATCTTTTGATGCAATAGAAAACATGATGACTTTCAAGTTTCTAACAATTGGTATCATAGCTTGGTCATAGGTTTGGATCTCCTTGGGTTCTGTTGAGGGATGGATTGTTGGAATAACAACTAATGTTTTGCTTCAAGATTTGTGATGTGGATTAAGCTCCTCTTATGTTCTATAAGTCATGTGGTTGTATCACATGTTAACAAGTTGATATTTTGACATAACGACAAACACAAAGGCCAATGTTACTTTTCTTGGAATTGAATTAGCCAAAAACTACAATATAGTTGCAGAGGCCAATGTTACTTTGCTTGGAGTTTAATTAGCCAAAAATTATCTATTAGAGCTATCAAATTTCTACAATCCATTGGTATTGTTATTCTATTTTTTGGATTCGATTTGAAAACATTTTTTATCATAAAAAGTTATCTCTTTCAAAGCTTCACCTTGAAGAGGATTATCATATTATAACCAATGATGTTATTAGTAAAAGGGATGATTTTTGAAAACTTGATAAAATCATCAAAGAGATTAAGACAATTATCTCAACAGTCCACTTTTTCAAAGTCTACCATGTGAGGTGTGATGAAATCTAGGAGGTCAATGACCTATCCAAGAGGGAAATCAACTTGGTAGGCACTAATGAGGTGGTTGTACTCCCAAACGATTAGCTAGAAAAGTAGAGTGACAAAGTAATAAATGCAATGCATTTTGTACATGAAATGGGGTGTTTTTTAGACTTAAAGCTATCCCATCATAAAATTAGATTGTCCATGTTTTATCCAACATAACCTTTCAGAAAAAAAAAAAAACTAAGGCAATAGTGTCATGAGAGGGCTTAAACTCTATTTTTAAATGAGTAGGAGGTCCCATGATAAATTTATTTTTGTGCTAGAAGAATAAATAGCATTTGTTACTAGAAAATATGAGCCCCTACTTTTAAGATTTATAAATTTAAGTGGGTATGAAAAAGGTGCGGCTAGAAATTGTCCCATTAGGTTAGGAGTTTTTTTGCCACATATCAATCACTTTAAATTTCATTAGAAAATTGAAGAAAAAAATTTAAAGGAAGCCCCTTAGAAAATTCTCTATTTTAAAGGAAGCCCTCTTCCATAAGATGCCAATCTAAGTGTTTCTTTGGTCTAATTCGCTAAATTGATGGATGCATAATCATTGTTGTTTTGAGGCATCAATGATAAGTTTCATTTAAGATTTTTTTGGGTGAAGTGTGCAAGAGTAATTGCACCCACTTGAGTGTCCCTTAAACTTATTAATATGGGACTTTCTAGAAAATAATTATATTTCCCTTTGTCTAGTTTGTGTTCTTATGTGGCAAAGATGCAAGAAAATTTCTCACTAAAGGTCGAGGAGAAGATAATAATTTCTATTTGAGGGTGGATCTCTGGAGTTACTTTGAAATATTTTCATAATTTATAATGATGAAGATTTCATTCTTTGTGTCAAAATGATCTCAGGCACAAGTTTTGCAACTAGAGTGTCATTATCACACACCTATTGATGTTCCCTCTACATCCATAGCCTCATGTTTAGAACTATTCACAAAAGAGGAGACCGCCTAATAAATTCTCTAGTATATAAAGAAAGAAAGTACACTAGAGTGGTATGGAATGTTTTCTCCTTAATGCCAAGCTACATGAGGTCTTTGCAATCCCATGTGGTGCTTGGATGCAAGTAGGGGAATTCACCCTACCCTTTCACCCTTCTTTCTTCAATTGGGTTGCGAATGAGATCAAATCAAAAAAAAAAAAAAAGACTCTTTTTTCCATCCTCCAATTCTTCATTACCAACATGCTATGAGATCCTTGGTAGATTTTCTACCCACTCTAAAAGAGATAATGTTCTTTGGTCATTTATCAATCTGGTTATGTTAGGAGGAAATTTTCCTTATTCTTTTCAGGATGCCACTACTAACATTAGGTTTGGAGAGGTCAATAATTATCCATTTCTATTCCCTCTAGTGAAACACTATTTTCAAGAATTTGGTTATTAACTATTGTATTCAAAGAGATAAGATTGCCAAGGCGATTGATAGGCTGAGAAGGTTGATTTAAAAAAAATTGTTTAGCTATATCCATGGTTTGTATTACCTCTTAATCAACTAAAGTTTTGAAGATCACATATCTATTTGACAATTTGAGAGCTAATAGCTCATTGTCTTCCTTACTATTTATTTTCTTCTTTTTTATGTATCAGAAATCTATCATGAACAAGGTCCCTCTAAGTAGGCTCTTTTGATGCATAGAAGAGGAGAGTTTTGAATTAGAAGAACTAGTTTTTGGGTCTTGAAGAGAGGGGCATAATAGATGAAATTTGTGTTTATGACACACTCTATGTCTAAAGAATGAATCCTCATGGGAAAATATTTGGATCCATCCAAATACTTTAACCACCAACCAAAGCTTAGTCATGATTGGTTGTGAGGGATTTATCTCCAAAAATATTCTAGCATATTCTAGCATGTACAATAGAGGTCCCCTTTAAGGTGTCTTTGAAGACCCCTAAATACCTATTTATGGAGTTTCTAATTAGGGGGAAATTTTATTTCTTTAGAATTCCATCAAAAGGACATAAATCCTACTCTAGTTAGGCATCACAATTGGTTTAACCTTAAGGTCAACCATGACTTTCCACAGTTGGATAAAACAACATGTTAGCCCATGATTCATTTTTTTTAGATTGAAAAGCCTTAATGCAATCATTAAGAATGTAGACATAACTTATACAAAATATCCATTCAAATGAACCATAAGGAATACTTCTTGAAGGGCTCCCAATTACTTCTAATCTAGGAATATAGGAAAGATATGATGGGCAGATGACAAAGAACTTATCTATTGGACTATGGCTCAACTTCTAAGTATCAAAATATTCTATCATATCCTAATCGATCATTATTTTGAGTTTGTTTTCAATAAAGGGAAGGAAATCATTGATCTTTAGAGAGATGTGAGAAGGATCACATTTAGAATTTTGTATTGTTCTTTGTAAAAATGAGTCTATTAGTAGCAGATGAGAACGATCTTAAGAGAGGACTTGCATAAGAGGATTGAGGCATAAAGGGAATCACCCTTGGAGATTCCAAAGAATTTTCCACAGAAACTCTAATACGGAGGAGAAAGGGCATGTAGGTTGATGAAATTTTGTAACCATGTAGACCAAAAATTTACTCGTTCAATATTTATTAATTATTACACTTTTGTGGTAGTTTTTTTACTATGAGGGGTTTCAAGTGTTGGAATAATTGGGCATGGAAGTACCACCAACAATGAGAATTGTTTAGGAACCTGTGAAGAATATAAATACTTTTATTATTTGAGTGCACAAAATTATTGAAATTATTCATGACTATATCTTGCAATTCATCTTTACGAAAGAGTCTCTAGAATTATACCTTGTACCTTTTTGCCACTTCAAAATATTTATATGGGGGTAACCTTTTTGGCACAAGAAGAATCTAACTATTGTTGTATATTGAAAATAATCCAAAGACAAGATTTAATGAAACCATCATTTTGTTCCATCTTTCTTCAATAATTGTATGCACTTGTTTAGAGAAACTCTCCTTAGTCTATCACTTCATCTTCTCAATAATTGAGTTGATGTCATCATACATTTCTCCAATTCAAGGCTTACCCATGTCAGTACAAGAAATCATCTTAATTTTCTTGGTGAAACTAAGAAGATGCTCCACAAATCCCACCATCAATCAATGAATATTATTTTCTTAATTTTTACCTTCTCAAGTTTATTTTCCTCCATATAGGCCTATTTTGGGTAGTCACAATGAAAAAAAGTTCCTTACTAACTTTACCAAGTCATCTTAGGAGGAATGTGTTAAGGAAATAAAACTAGATTTTATACCTTTTTTATTTACATATATCTATCTTTAATGTAATGGATGTGCTCTATCTTGTGTTAATGTGGTAGCTTTGGTAATATTAGTTTGATTAAATTATTATGATTGTCAATTAGGCATTATCATAGATTAATAATCATTAAATCATGCATGCATGCATACATACATACATACATATATATATATATATATATATATATATATATATATATATATATATATATATATATATATATATATATATATATAGATATATATATATATATAGATATATATATATATATATATATATATATATATATATATATATATATATATATATATGTATGTATTGTGATAGGATAATTATAATTATTAATTATTAATCAATTTAAATTATTGATCACTATATCAACCTTATTAATCAATGATAATTATGCAACAACTATCTTATGATCGATTGTGTGTGTGTGTGTTTGTGTATTTATATGTATATGTATGTATACGTATATGTATATATATGTACATACATACATCTAGATCTATATACATGTGTATATCTATATATATATGTGTGTGTGTGTATATGTATATGTATATGTATATATACATGACATATAAATGTATATATACATACATATAAATGTATATATACATACATATATACATGTGATGAAGGGTTTCTCGCTTTCATACCACAACAAACAATAGAAACAAAGAACAACACAAATTAAGAAAATAAAATCTGTGCTTCTTATAATTGTGTCAAATGCAAAATTAGAGAATTACAATACGAAAACCCACATGGGCACCTTCCTTACAATAGTTTGCAAGACAAAGCTATGACTATCACCCAAAACTGTCCTAGACAACCTACATGTCTTCCTTATATATGCACTTTTAAACACCTAAGAAGATTCTAGACACTAAGCCCTAACCCTTGAGGTCGACCAACATCATATTATATCATTTAATTACACTTTATTACATTGGATCAACTCAAGAAAATTTTAAAATTACTTTTTTGGATGGGTCCACTTCAAGAGACAATAACTAGAAAATTGTAGACGCGATGAGCGATTATAACCCCATTTTGGAATCCTCAACTAGCGATCTAAAGTGATTAATTGCACAAGTGTCCATAAGTTGAGGTTTCCCCTCACTTCACAGCCATTTGCATCTGCATCACTGGAATTGAAGTTTGGATAGCCAAAATTCATATAAAAAATCTACACTAATTGTGCATCAATACATATGATATGAAAATAAAACTCATATCTTAGGCTAATATGTCAAAGATGAGCCTTTGCATATGAGATTAGAACAATCTGAGCACATAATATCAACTTACTAAAATTAGAAAGCTCCCACAAATAGCAACTCTATACAGGAATAACACTTATTAAAAATACAAAAAATGGAAATAGAAATACTTTTGTGTGATCCAAGATTGTCATTACACCCAAGATGCTCCTACATCAGACACCCAAGGTAATTTGAGAAGTGACCCTATCATGTCTTAGGTAGTCAGAGGAAAACAATGATGCTCAATATCCTCCTGTGCTAGCCATGATGAACCCTCCACTGGCCTTCCTTTTCATTTGATCAAATATTTTCATATGTTATGTTCCTTGTGCATTTTTCCACACGACTATCCAATATCTCCTCAATCTCTTTTGTAGCTGAAGTAGATGTTGGAATACTCCATTGTGATTTTGCAATAGCATCTCCATGAACTCCTTCATGATATTCAATCAAATCTAAAATGTTAAACATTGGTTATTTAGTTCAACAAACAACTCTACTTTATAGGCATTTCCATAATCATGTTTTTTCACTATCTTGCACGGTCCAAAATTCATCATTTTTAGCTTATTATATGTACCCATTAGAAATCTCTCCTTCCTCAAATGCATCATGTCTTCATCTCCAATCTAAAATTTTGTGTACCTCATTTTCACATCAACCTTAGCCTTATACCATGTGTTCATATTTTTAATGTGCTTCCTCACCTCCTCATGAATGTTCTTCAAATGTTGAGAAAAATATTCTACTTCAACACTACTTATCTCTCCTTTATCGAACTACCTCAATTCAAAAACATTTTTGGGACTAATCCCATATACAATATGGAATGGTGATTTACCAGTACTTGTATTGATAGAATTATTGTATGTGAATTTTGTTGTGGTAAAATCACATCCCAACCTTTTGGCTTATCTCTAGCCAAGCATCTCAACAAATTCCCCAAACTCTAGTTCACGACTTCTATTTGTCCATTAGTCTATGGATGGTGGGATGAATTGAACTCAAATCTATCTTCAACTTCTTCCATAAAATATGCCATAAATATCCAACAAAATTGGTATCTCAATCAGAAACTACACTCTTTGGTAGACCGTGCAGTTTTACCACTTCTCTAAAAAACAACTCTGCCACATGAACACCATCACTAGTCTTCATACAGGGAATGAAATGTGCCATTTAAAAAAAATGTTCAACCAAAACAAATATCAAATCATACCCTCATTGTTTCCTTGGTAAACCAAGGATAAACCAAGGACAAAATCCATGCTGACATCTTCCCATGGCTTCTTTGGTATAGGTAATGGATAATATAACCTTGTAGTTTTCTTCACTCCTTTTTCCATCTGGAATACTCTGCAATTTTGTATAAATTTTTTGGCATCTTGGTACAATTGTGGCTAATAATAATTCTTAGTGACCAAAGCAAAGGTTTTTTTTCTACCAAAGTGTCCAACCAATCATCCACTATGCTTCTCCACTACTAGATTTGGACCCCAATTGCGATAGCCACCTGTCACCCAAGCGACGAAAGCATGAATTAGCTCCCATTGGATGGGTGTTAGAATTTTTCTGTCAAAAATTGCAATGGAAAGAGCATCTTGTCATAACTTAAAAGATGGAAGGGACAAGGGAATCCAAGTTTCCATCATAATTGTGACACCCTTGCAAAAGCTTTGTTGTGGAAGCGAAGCACCATTGAGCCATCAGGACTAGCCATCGTAATTGAGATGCCCTTCCTATGCAAGTGAAAGCTATTGTTGGAATATTATGTTGCACTTGCAATGACTAGTCAAATTATTAAAAAAATTGTTGCTAGAGAATATTTTGATATGTTATTGTTATAGTAATTATTCATACAATCCAACAGGTTTGTACCATGTTTGTCTAACACACATATCTACTATGGAGCCTTTATATCCAACCATTCATTATAAGTTGGGGAATCTACTTCATACATGGCATGCAAGGGATGCATCTATATATGCAATTTTATCAACTTGGAAAACTGTATTTGATCATACTAGCCAAGAGCAGTTGATTGTTCATTTTATTTTATGTAATTTTTCTATAGGAATTTGTAATCAACCTAGCTAATCAACAACTAGACCAATTTAACTGAGTTATGGATTAGGCATCTATTATTCCCATTTATCATATGGTTGCAATGTTGGAGGTAACATTTTTTCCAAAGTGGTAATAGGTTTTGTATCATCGACTTTGTTCAAGTCCTGATTTTAATGAAGTAACACAAGGGTTTTTAGGGTGGAAAGGACTATTTTTCCTTGAGCTTATTGCTGATGAGAGGATAAGAATTTAGCTAAATGTAGCCCTTGAAATGATGAATCAAGTTGTAGAGGTTATGAATGTGGAACAACCTAGGGCTAGAGAGAATGCAACCTATCTTAGGGTGAGAAAGAAATGCCAATTTGAGGCACTTCAGCAACAATAAGCAACAACAATGTATGCTCAATAACAAGCCTTAGCTTCCATGGGAAGTAGGATTCACCTAAATAATTCCATGGGTTCACCTCAGTTGAGTTTGAAGGAAGTAATTGAAACATATGCACAAGAACATGACATCCAATTTATCCCTAAAGTGGGACACACACATGATGGTCTTCATATTTATGGCTTTGGAACTATCTATATCCATCTAGATTATGTAAAACAACAAGTGCTTGCACAATCTAGAGATAGATGGGTGATTTCATCATTAAAGCAGCTAGTTGAGATGCACCATAATTGAACTAGAGGAAATCATTAATAAACCAAACATATAATGAAGAGGAAACTTGAAAACTTGAATGTTGAAATGTTGAAATTAAAGCTATCAAGGATCAAACATCTATGCTAGAGTTACAAAACAATGTGAAGTTTATTTTAGATATCGTAAATGCATATATCCATAAGTTTCATTAGAATTTAAGGCACACAAGAGAGTCTATGACAATATACTAGAAGAAGAAGGAGTGGCTTTAGAAAGAGACTGCATGGCAAAAACAAAAGATTGAAAAAATAGAGGATATTATGGGAGCACTGGATAGAATCTATGAAATTGTTGCAGTAGGTACTATTCCATTGGAATCACTTGGATGAAAAATACCCTCTTATACAGAAGATCATATTTTCACATTAAAAATGATCTAATGGTGAGGGTATTATAGATGATAGAAAATGGGTTAAATGGGTTGAACAAGAATATGTCTCTTGTGGTAACTATGACCTTGATTTAAAGCTGAGAAGACCCAAGAAAAAAATTTCAAAGCCATACTTTATAGGATTCCTAAGATCAAATATATAATTACTCTCAGGGCCTACAGACATGTAAATACACACTTATTAGAATGTTTTAGAGTAAAATCATATGATTAAGCTCGAGCCTTTTGATTTCAACCCATTATTTTAGGATACCTAAAAAGAAGATCATTTGGATGGATGTGGGCTTGTCTTCTTGCTAGCCTTTTACTATATTAGTATTTAGTGTAGATGGAAGTAAACTAACAAATTTGTTTGTCAATGAAAATCTATATTCTTCTCAAATGACTCAAATACCTTTTTGCCAGTGGCATACATATTCTAGAAGATGGTTGAAATAAAACACAAAATGATAGCAAGTGTCAAGAAACATTGGAATGAACCCAACCAATGAATAAAATACCCTATTCCAATTGTCCTCACAATGGCTACAAATGTCCCAGTTAAATTTGAGATACCTAGCCAATATAGATATGTAGAATAAGATTGTTGTCATGAATGAATCCAATTCATAAGAAACCAATCCATTGCCTTGAGACTTGAGAATAAAAAAGGGATCAACCATCATACCATGAAGAAAACTCCTACATACTATGGTGGTATATCCTGAATATACAACAAAGAAAGAAGAATCCAAATATTTAAAAAGTAAATTTTCTAAGTAGTGAAAATCCATTGTTCAAGTTTCTTAAAGCTATTAACACACGTTGAATTCAAATGAAGGAGTTTTGAATCAATGGTAGAATGATATACTTTAGTAAGCTACAAAGACCAACTGTAATATGTTTGAAAATGAACACATTGGTATATCAATCATGATAAGAGACCTGTGTGCATATTTAGAAGAAAACCATCTTGGCAGAATGGAATCAAAATAAGTGCCATCGTTAGCCATGTTGCTACAATAGTTGGGTTTTGAGAAGAATTTAGACCAACGAGTGTTATTCTTGGACCCAAAAAACTAATTGACTACATATCTTTACATTAAAAATGTAAGTAACATTATTTTTTATTGAAACAAAAAGTTTGTAAATGTACCTTGTGCTTAATATCAAAAAATGTAATTAGTTCAATATTAAAAAGGAATAAGATAATTGAGGAGAAAAACTTCTCAAGGATCAAATTTAAGTTATAACTTGTCAAACATGATTTGTTATGGCTTGCATAGAGTTATAGAGATTTCTATGTCCATAATAGAAAATATGATTAATTTTTACCATGTTCTAAGAGTTCATTGATAAGTTTGTTGTAGTAGGCCACTTCAACTTTGTTAATTCCACCTTTGATTGTGCCATTTTTTCTCACCAAAAATAAGAAACTTTTGAGTGGTACCTTCTCTCTAATAGAACCCATTTACTTTTTTATGCCTACAATCATTTTAAAATTGTGAAAATAAATGATGCATATCTAGAAATTGTTATTCTTTCCCATATCACATCAAATGATGAAATTATACATGAAAAAAGATACCAAATAATACAACATTGATAAATTTGTTCTTCTAAAGCCTCATTCTGCATTGCCTAAAACCAATAGATTCACATAGTTAGGTCTCATGCAATCATAGTTTAGTGTTAACCTTTACTTAGTTTTGAGAATAGTTTAATATTCTCTACTAATTAGGGCCAACCACATGAAGGTGGAAGCTCATTTGTTCCCACCCCAAACATCTAAATTCCTCATTAACATCTAAAATCTTTAAGAAATGGTCAATCTTTAAAGTACCTGGAAGTTGGGATACTCTCAGGGGAAGTCCATTTTCATTTGAAGAAACTAGATTGCAAAATCAAGATGTTAGGATAAATGGTTTGTACATTTGAAACCATAAAAATAAATATCCAAATCATTGATCCTTGCAAAAAATCATTTTTCTTAGTATAAAAAGTTCTAATGAGAATGTGATAATAAAATTCACATGCTCAATTCTATTAATTTTTTAAAAAAAAAGTTAACTTATCCACAAATTTTTAAAAATGATGGTAATTATCTATATAGATTACAAAAGTACCAAATACTACATATCTCACTTCATATTTTGATGCAATCCTAGTAAACTTGTTGCATTCTATCTAGCAAGCACAATCCATTTGTCACCATCAACAAGCACTGAAGCAACAAAATCTAATGTTAGAAAACTACCATAATGAAAAAAGTTGACATAAGTTTTAGATCAAAATATTTGACATAAGTTTTAGAAAATTTATACAATTAGCCATTTGTTTTTTAGGTCATTGTTAAATTGGTTTCCATGTCTTCATATTGCAAATACAAAAGGCCATAGAGTGTCCAAGCTATAGGGTTCTACTAATAATACCATTTCCATCATAGATTACAAAAGTAACAAATGCTACATATCTCACTTCATATTTTGATGCAATCCTAGTAAACTTGTTTGCATTCTATCTAGCAAGCACAATCTGTTTGTCACCATCAGCAAGCACTGAAGCAACATAATCTAATTTTAGAAAACTACCATAATGAAAAAAGTTGACATAAATTTGAGATC
The DNA here is from genome assembly GCA_028749045.1 of Cupressus sempervirens. Classification (NCBI taxonomy): domain Eukaryota; kingdom Viridiplantae; phylum Streptophyta; class Pinopsida; order Cupressales; family Cupressaceae; genus Cupressus; species Cupressus sempervirens. Next base: position 440,817,720 of record CM053791.1, read on the forward strand.
AAAATAATTGACATAAGTTCTAGAAAAATTATACACTTAACCATTTTCTTTAAGGTCATTGTTAAATTGGTCTCCATGTCTTCATATTGCAAATACAAAAGGCCATAGAGTGTGCAAGCTATAGGGTTCTATTGATGATACCATCTCCCCCATAGAGGAATCATCTGTCAAGTTGTAGGCACCCACCCTACTTTTTAGATTATGAATCAAGAATACACGTGTAGTAGCATTCCATATGCATGGACAATAGGTGGAGCTGAAAAATGCACCACGTTTACATTTATTTAATAGGTTTATTAAGTTTTTAAAATTAAAGACCATCATGAATGTTAGAACTCTAGCTGGTATGGACAATAAAGCTAACACATAGAAAGTCTTGATTCACTTGCATGCCGAGGACATTACCCTTGCCTATAAGATTGAAAGTTACAATTTTCATGATGGTCTATAACTTAAAATACCTAATTAGATACCTTTAACAGAAATCAAACCTATTGCATTTTTTTAGCTCCACCTAATGTTGTATGCATATGAATTGCGATTGCATATTAAACTATGGCCTCCTTCTGCATTGATGAAACCAAGAGATTTGCATAGTTAGTTGTCATGCAATCATAGGTTAATGTTGAGCTTCACTTGGTTTTGAGAATAGTTTAATATTATCTACTAATTAGGGCCAACCACGTGAGGGTGGAAGCTCATATGGACCCCCCCCCCCCCCCCCCCCCCCCCCGAAAACATCTAAATTCCTTGTTAACATCTAAAACCTTTAAGAAAGGATCAATATTTAAAGTACCTAGAAGTTGGGCTACTTAGAGGGGAAGTCCATCTTCATTTATCATGAGAAATTCATCACAATTATTTGGTGTTCCCATACATCTAACATGGGTATATCTAGGAACGTCCTCATCACCTCCCACATAAAATGAATCCAATATGACAAAATCCCCCTAAGAAATAAACACATGAAAAATAAGAGAGGAAAAAAGGAATGTAGTTACCAATAGGTGTTTCCATCACATCTGTGGCCATGCTACGTGTTGAGTGAGTCTTATTGTTTTATTATTTGGGTTCTGGAATATGTATGCAGCTAGATCAATAAGCACCTTAAAAAAAATCACTCTGTATACATACATACATAGACACACACATATGTGTGTGCTTATATACACATATGTATACATATACATATGTATATATATACATACACATACAAAGATCATAAGGGCACGATAACAAAATGCAACAATCACAATGGAACGACAATGAAATCCTAGATCTCCACTAATCTCCACCAATGTTCAGAGCTTTCCATCCTCTTTTGTGCACAACTCTCCATAATCAATCAAAACAAATGGGGAATGATTGATGTTGTGTTTTAAAAAAATAAATCCATAATCTATAATTCACAAGATCTCTCTCTCTCTCTCTCTCTCTCTCTCTCTCTCTCTCTCTATATATATATATATATATATATATATATATATATATATATATATATATATATATATATATATATATATATATATATATATATATATATATATATATATATATATACATACATACATGCATGCATAGATACACACATATGTATGTGTATACACATATATATACAGATACATATGTACACACACACACACACACACACACACACACACACACACACACACACACACACACACACACATGCATTATTTTTGTGTAGGATCTTGAGGTAAGTCACTTAGCATGGGTTGAGTGAGTTTTATTGTTTTATTATTTGGATTTTGGAATATGTATGTAGTAAGGGCAAGTGCACGAAATCACAAGGGCATGACATGACAATACAATCATAGAGTTAGCACATGACCATAGATTGATTGGAGATTATTACAATACAGTCAAGTTCATTTGATGCCATGGACAACAAAAAAACATTTTATTAAGTTTAAGGTCTTGCATAGGGAGGAAGATATTCAAAGTTAGTGTCAAAAAATAAAAAGAGTAAATAATGAGGAGAATGCATTATAAGAAAAATACCACAACAACAAAATGAAAAGAAAGGGCAACCAAATATAGAGCTAGGGCATGGCTAGACAATCATAAATATCCACACTCCACACTCTTTCACAACTTCTCATATCCTTGTTTGAAGCTCTCCACAATTAATCAATGGGAATGATTAATGTTGTATTTATTTTTCTTGTTTATCATCATGCAAACATTGGTATTGTGATGACGTTAGGGAAATTTTCAAAAAAAAAAATGAAAATCACCACAAATTACATTGTCGTTGCAAATTATCATCATAATTTGACCCCAAATGTTATAGTGCTCCTTGATGAGATTCTCTCTCATATAACTTATGGGAATGTACAACTTACTTACCTTGAACAACATACCATCTTGGATTATGAAATCTAACCACTTTTTCATGTCTATTGAAATAGGTACTATAGAAGTTTTCCAAGCCTCACCAAAATCAGGATCCTCCAGACACAAATTCTTGAGTTCCTTGAACTCAACCACCCCAATCTATATTTCTATTAATAAAATTTGTCTTCTACTAAGAGAATCTAAAACTCTATTAGACTTCCCACTCCTATGTTTTAGAACAAATCTATAACTCTACAAAAACTCAACCCATTTCAAATGCCTTTGATTCAATTTTCCTTGACTATTCAAATATAATAAAGCTTAATGATTAGTATACAAAATAAAATCCTTATAAAGAAGATAGTGTCTCCACTCCTTCAATACCAAAACTATAGCATTAAACTCCTGATCATAGAGATAATAATTTATTTTGGCATCATTCAATTTCTCACATAAATAAGCAACAAGTCTACCTTCTTGGCTCAAAATAGCTTGTATTGTAGTACCACTAGTATCATAGTCTACATGAAACACCTTATTATATTTTGGAAGTGCTAAAATAGGTTGCATTGTAACTTTCTATTTCAACATATTAAAACTCTTATTTGCTGCTAAAGTCCAATTAAATTATTTCATATCTCCTCATAGTTTTAGTCAAAGGTCCACAAATATTGCTAAAACCTTTGATAAACCTTTTGTAAAAACTAGCTAGTCCGTATAAATATCTTACCTCTGTTGCACTCCTTGGAATAGGTCATTTGAGGATAGCCTTCACTTTTTGAGGGTCTATTTTCAGACATTCTGTCGATACTAAAAATCCCAAGTACACCATTTCCTTCACAAAAATACATGTAGTGCTTACCCCATTTTGCTTTTAGTCTTCTTGCCAAACACTTTTAGCCAGTACTCATGTTATGTTATTTTATGTAGTGGTGCATGGTTACCTCGACAAGTTGATAATATTTTCATATTTCTCTTAGATACTTCATGCTTGAGATATTCTATATGATTGTGGTTCCTGGTTAATCATGTGATAATGTTAGAATATTTTCTATAATGATTACAATTAGGATTATGTTGATATTTTAGGTTATGATGGATGCTTACCCATACTTGCATGTGTATAGTATGTGTGTGTCTATTTTACATTTATGTATGCCATGAGTATTATGGTTGAAGGAGGGAGTTGTAGTCACCTGCTAGTCAAGATCTACATGATGTACCACTCCCTGCTAGTACCTATTTAGTTTAGATCTATATATGCATATGTACATGTTTGGCTTTTATGCAAGTTGCAGGTATCGAGCATTGACTTCCCTGAATTGTGAGGATGAGCATGCTCTATCTGAGTATCTCAATGGTAAAAGAGGGGAGATATTTTTCAAGCCCAAATCCCAACCCTAAACCATTTGTCTTGTGGTAAAGGACAAGTATTTGATTTCCCTACCTTCTAAATTCATCTAAGACATGAATTTGATGACCTAAGCCTTCAGTTTGATTTTCTATGTTTTGTCTGATTGTCGAGTTTCTTTTGTGTATGTGGCTTATTTTGTATTTATTTTAGTGTAGTTGATCAAACATAGGAATGAAATTAATAAATTAAATGGGAAACCCTAGTAAGAAAACATTATTGTATTTTATTTAATTAATTATGAAATTAATTAAATTACAACATAAAAATAATAATGAGATGAGTATTAAAAGTCTGACATGAAATTGGTTACTAATAAAATACATAAGAAAAGCTAATATTGACAATTTAATAATTATTTAGTAGAAGTGATCTTTATTGTGAATTAAATATTATCGTAATATAAATAATATCTCTATTTTAAAATACTTTATTTAAATGAAATTCTAATGAGAATAAATTAAATTAAAACATCAAATAATAGTTGTGCATAAATATTGGATTAAATAAAATTAAAATATTAAAATTTAAAAGTGCTTGTTTAATTGTTTAAGTAAAATGAAATTATGTAATAAATAGGAATGGAAGTTTCCTTGTCTGGTGCGAGTTTGTTTAGGAAACAAAGAAACCCGTATGTGAGTTAGAAGTCTATAATAGAGGCTTTTGGGCTCATTTTAAAAAGCAAAAGTTGTTCAGAGACAGGATTTTGTGAGCTCAAGGAATCCATTGTTTTAGATTGAGCATCAGATTTGAGTAAGGTTTTATTTTATTTCATTATTATATGAGAATCCTTTAGAACTTTTCTTTTCCTATTTTCTTCATGGTTGCATGTGTGGGAAATTTTCTCTAGAGTTTTTTGGTGTTTAAATTTTGATTTTCTTTCAAGAACAAGGATCGGGTAGATTATATTGTTTTCATTTTTTTTAAAGGTGCACCTGGTCTTTGTTAGAAAATAATTCGATATTAGGTTCTTTTGGAAAAAGATTAGTAAAAAATTAAAATAATTTTATTAGAAAAAATAAAATAAATAAATATAATATAATATAGTTTTGAGTGAATGGGTGGTCAAACCCCACCCCCACGCGTTGGCCTTAAGGCTGCCACAGGTAGTACCATGATTGGGGTTATCTCAATCAAACATGGGACTATCACAAAGGTCCTAAGGCTTGTCGTGGGTAGACCAAGGCTGTCGTGGATAGCCAATCCTTAGTTAGGACTGTTTATGTGTGTGTGTGTGTGTGTGTGGTTTTTTAAAAAGTTTTAAAATTTTTTTCTTTAAAATAAATATAAGTAAATATTTAATATTATTATGTTTTAATAGATATTATAATTATTATATAATGTTTTTTAAATAATTTTTTAAAGGGAGTTAAATTAAATTTTATTTTAGTTAATTAAATTTTCAATTATAAGTTAATTATATTGAATTTAATTTTTTTTATGAAATTGAATTTAATAAGTGGTTTAAAGATGGCTTCTATTTAGCCTTGTTATAATTAAATCTATAAAACTATAAAATAAAAATTTGTTTTGTAATGAATAAATAAAGTAATTAATCACATGAATTTTTTATTATTGTGCTTTAATAAACACTTAGTTTATTAAGAAAACATAAATGTAAGAATATGTAGTGATCATGAAACTTATAACTTGATCTCATCCAAAACTGGAAACCTTTAGTCAATTATGGAACCAATTAAAATGAAACTTTGAACTCTTGTAAAAAAAATCTTAGGAAATTTTATCTGATTTAACTACACTTGTATAATTGCCTCTTGTAATGTCATGTTTTAATGTTATGGTTGGTGTTTAGGAAATCAGGTAGTTTAACCAAATAGGATTGTTACCAGAGGCCCAGGAAGTGTTTGTGTTTATGATATTGTTCTGTCATGGTTGTTTTCATCTTAAACCAATGTGTTTTTGTCTCATGTGTTTCAGTAGTGAAAAATAGTTACTTTCTAGGTGTCACGCTTTCTGTGACGTTACCTTCTAAGTTTTGACATATGGTCCAATTGTGTTTTCAATTTCCTACTAATGATATTATGGTGGTTCTATGGGATACCTTTTTTATGAGCCTAGGGTAGGTTATCTAGGTGCATGTTGGGAAGTGGCTTGCAATGGGGGTCTAGGCCCTAAAGAGGTTGTATAGGTAACCCATTGTAGGTTCTCTTAATAAGTGATAACATTTTAATTAATGGGGTTAAAATGAATTAACAAGATTCAGTATGTTCCTCGCCCATGCCTTGAGTGCTAGTATAGGCTAGGATGGGAATAAAGAGGATGCTTGGTGCAACCTTGCTTTGTTGGTATACCTTGTCTACATGAAAGGATACTAATGCCACATAGAGTCACTAGGGAATCAGAGTCCTTAGAGACTACCAAGGTAACCTTAGAGTTGACTCATTTGATGACACTTGCTCATATGCATGCTACATTTCTTACGAGTCTTTTTGCCTCTAGAAATAAATAATGCCATGTGTATTTAGTACCACTTGAGTTAGTTTGCTATCAGGATTCCTTGACTTAGAGTTCTTTTGTGATTTTGGGTTGTTAATTGTTTGGGACTTGGTACTATCTCCTTATAAATATTCATCTCAATGAACTAGAAATATCATCATCATAAGAGAGTGAACAATAATAATGATAACATGGCTAGCTAAGTATCTAAAGGGGTAAAAATTATGTTGATCAAATGGATAATGACCTTGCAATAGTATAAATGAGAGTATGGTAAAGATGAAGGAACACATTATTAGTAACATTATTTATGTTATTATTACAATTATTATCAATGATACTATTATTAGGTAATGAAAAAGATTTTATTAAGGATTAAGATTATGATAACAATTGTCAACTGAATGTTTAAAAATTATAAATTATGAAAATGAACTTGTGATTTTATAGTAGAAAATTAGTTAAGATCTTGTTACTCACATTGTAGTTATCATCATTTTACCATTTCATTATTACTAATAATAAGATTATTACAAATTATTATTAATATTATTACCAAGATAAACTAGCTATAGAATATATCCTAGTGTTATCATAAGAAAGAACATTGGTAAGTTTTGGGGATTTAGAAAGTACTTAGAAAAGAAGTCATATTGATAGCTTGAGCAATATAGAAACAAGTAGTGTTCAGATAAAAATTAAAAATTAAAATGAAAAATCTAAGACTTAAAATTGGTAATGTTAGGAGCTTGATATTTGTCTAGCCATTTAATAATTATCTTTTATTTCATTATGTCACACATTTGGCGCATGGAGTAGAATGTGGCATTTCAAGCAAAATAGCATGGATTCACCCCAACACAATGATATTAGTGTGTTCTCTTATGTTGGAGATTGAATACCTACACATCTTATTTAATTCCAATTGCATTCCATCAGAAAGCTTGGGATTAATATTTGAGGTAGAAAATGTGCAAGTTGAGCTTATGAAAATTTTATAAAAAAATTAAAAAAAACTATAATTAAATTCTAATGGGCTGACTATAATGCAGATTCCTTTATTTGTGAATTAATTTTATTTGTTTTTAACAAAATTAATATTATACCACTTTTAAATACATTAATATGCTACTTTACTTTGTTGTTAAACACCTGAGCATGAAGCATCTGACGTGGTAGTCATGCATAAAATGATTTTTACACCCACCACAGTGCCTTCTCCACCAAATTTCTTGCCTCTCAATAATTTCAAAAGCATATATACAATTTGCAATATCCAAAAGTCACCTCCACATGTCATTTTAAAATATTTTTGATTAGTTATCACACAAAAATTAAGAAAACTCACTACATGTACTCTCATACTCATGGCCAATAAATAACAATTTGGAAAAACTTTTGAACAACACAATCCAAAAACATAGATCTTTTTTCTCTGTTATTTCTTTAACTTTTAAGATGAACTGTGAACAAGTTATTGTTGAAGATAGAGTTTTCCAGTCACCAAGGGATTTGGAAAGACACATGCATGAGGTTATAAAATGAAGGCTTGAGTATCTCATTGTAGAGATTGAAATTGAATCACAGGTAATCAATTAGCCCAGAAGAAGTCAAGTGAGCTAAATCAGGCTTTCCAATCATTAAGTTCAGTTATTTATTAGCCTATGGAGTTTTTCATATTGTCCTTTTCATTATGAATTGGACATGTATCAGAATAATTTTTTGCTACAAAATGGAAGATTGTAGGGTAGATTACAAAACTAACCATTATGGACCCTTAAGTTTCACAATTTGTGGCCTCCAAGATTCCTAGTGCTAAATAGTAAACTAAAACCTTTTTTTGATTTGTTGTTACATTTCTATGACATCTATAGCCCTGAGTTTCAGCTTGAATATTCATACAATATAATTTTTTATTATGATAACTCTTCAATTGGTATATGAAAAAATGAGGACTTAGTTAGTCATAAGCTTTGAATAATGGGACATTCTTTGTGGCAGAAAGTTCTCGAGGACCTCACATTGTAGCAAATAGAACCTGCCAAGCTTCTCAAGTAGGGTAAGTTTGCTTTGGAAATGGTCATTCTTCTTTAGGACAACCATATTATCCATTAAAGCCCATGGTCCAAAGTGATTCATCATCTACTGTACCTACATAAGGAAAGCAACAGACTTGTCACACAAATTTTGAGATGAATAGTGACTCAAGTTTCCCTCATACCCCATTACAACCATTTTATAATCAACCCAACAACTATTTGTCAAAATTACAAATCCATAGACTTATTATCTATGAAATGATTTGTTTTGTGTGCTATTAGAGAGGTGGATTTATGTTTTTAGACTAAATGACATAGATTTGAGGGAATAGTCCACGTGCCTTGTTTGTCTTTCTACATTATGAATGTATCATGGACTGAGCCATTTTTTTTTACAAGGCCTTTGCAAATTGCTACTAAATTTTCACATAGCTATAGTTTTTATCATTAATGGATGATGACTCCTCATTCTAAACCATTGATACTGTTAGTTCCTATCATTTTATGAGTCTAAACTAAAACACTCAATTGATAATTTTGGCTAGATTGGTTATTTTGTGCCTATTCATTTGATCTTAGATATTATGTTTGGTTATCACAAGGTGGAGCTTAAGCTCTATGATTTGTAACCATGATATTTGTAGCTCTGTGATTTCAAGGAACAACAATCCTGAAAGCAATACATTTGACCCATGTAAAGTATGTGAGAGGGGAAAACGGAGTCATATACATTTGTGGGTTTCCTTTCTCCTTATATTTGTCACTACTTTAGGAATCCAATATTTGTCAGTGTTGTAAGTTTCATAATCCTTTTTGTTTACTATATTTTTTATTTACAAATAATTTAAGCTTCGATAAAAAAATCTTATATACATCTTTCAATTACAAATTGAATAAATTTATAAACCCTAATATAACAAAAGACTCTTCAGATTTTATCATTTGCATTAGAGGCCCTTATTGTGTGCATAAAATCTATTTATTCAGACATCAAATTGTGTTAAAATTTTGGATGAATGCCTCCATAGATTTATCAACAACAATATCACCATTTACAATCTCTCTTTTGTAATCATTTGAAGCTTACTTTATTTTATCACAACCAAATAAAAATTCTTCAGCATTCTTTTCCCTAGCTTTAATATTAATCATATGACACCTTCACTATAAGCTCTCCTTAGGTTGGACTAGATCAAAAGAATACAAGAAACTACTAGTAAAAGTTAGATGACACATACTCTTCCCAATAGATATGGAGCAAGTGAATACCATAATGTGTTGTGCAGGGCATTAACACTATTTGTGTTATTAGCCACGTATTCAACTTCCCCAATGCATTTTATTCTCATTCATCATAATTATCTTTAGATGTCATCATTTATAATAAAATACTAAATAAAAGTGGTTGTGCTCATCCATAGCACATTATAAAAGTTTACTACCACAAATACAGTATAGGCAAGGAAGATTCATTTCTTTCTATTGTACTTAATAGAGTTTGTAAGTCTTTGAAAATAAAGTTATATGTTTTCTATCTTTTCACTAGAATTTGAATTGGGAGGCCAATCATATGGAAAACATGTATAAAATTAGATTTGATAGTAGTATGCATATAAAACTAAACACTAAGCACAAAAATAGTTCTTCTGATTTTTGGCAGGAACTTAGCTGCCCTACAACCCTTGTTGGGAGTGTGAAGGAAGATAAATTACATATTATTTGTAAATGAAAGGGAGAGAATCATTTCAAGTTTAAGTTTTATTCAAGATTGAGGGGGATTTCAGATTTGGAATATGAACATGATCCTCCTAAATGTATTATAAATAATTATGTTCCAATAAGCATGTAAATGATATGTGTATGATTGAACCAAATAAAAGTGCTAAATTCATCGATACAACCACCATAATTTATACAAATAGTCAATGGGTATTAAGCATGTGATATTAGCATAAATTTGAAACAATGAGCAAGTATGATCTAGTTGCTTAATTTCTTCAAATTTCATATATAACCGAATACAATTAACTTCACTGTAGGAAGTTAATGTTTTGTTGATTAATTTGGATACAAAATGATGGATGTATGATGCTTCTTTGGTTATTTATATAGGATTGTGATAAACCTGATCTTCCTTATTACATTATGAAATGTCCACTTAAGGAATGAATTACTTCTTTGGAAACATCTTTTGGAATTCTTAGACAAAGCATTGGAATTCGGTTAAATTCTGAACTAATATTACTTCGTGAGCTCTTGTGAATTATTGAATGCCTTGCGTTGATTATAGATGAGGATTTCTTAGAGTTATATTGTATTGTTTGGTTACATGTTGGTTTCTTGAGACATGATTACATGCTATTTTCTTGAGTGTTTTATTAACTCCTTCGTGGAATGGGTGTAATGTGGCTATAAATGTGAGGGCTAGAGATGGATATAGTATGTTTTGTTTCTCTCTACCCACCAGTATAGTAAGAATGGATTCAATATGTTTGGTTTCTTCTATCATCTAATTCTAGCTCTTAAAGTGCTTGGCCAATCCATTTTATATTATTGCATATGAGTAGATATGTCATTACTTCATTGCATATGAGTAGATATACTTTCATTTATTTCACTGTATATGAGTAGAAATGTTGTTGTTTATATTCCTTGCCACATTTTTTGATTAGGATAATTAGACATATGTGGAAAGTAGTATGTTTCATGGCTACACAAGATCCATATGATCCTCTTTTTTAAAATTGCTAGAATTCTTATGCCAGGATTGGGGTGTTCTTTGTGTCAGGAAGGATCCCAGGGGAGCTAAACACTCTATGGTTGGCATGGTAAAAGTGCCTAGGCCACACTCCTATCTTAGATAGTGGATGGACAATGTCTGATGGCTGTGTATACTTGAGCTTATAGATGGACACATGTTTGAAGCATCTTTTATACTCTACATTGATGTCTTGTAATGAATCACATATGATGCTCATTTGGATGTAATTGTATCTAATAGATAATGTATATGATGACCTTAAATAGATTATTAATCATGCATTTTTATGGATGGATGACGTTTAGGTCAACATCTTTGATAATGGAACCTAAATACATTATGTAATGATAAAAAAAAATTCAATCATTTATTATGGTGAACGAATTGATTATTAACTTTTCAAACTAGGGTTTGTTTGTTTATTTCCACATTTCTAGCAATTTAGATGATGTGGAAATTGCTAACTGGGATATGGTTCTTACATATGGTATCAAAGTGGTGTTTAAACACTAGGGCCTTGGGCTACTATGCTAATATATGCAAAAGTGTAGGTGTAGGTGTTTGACATGTCACCATGAGCAGTAGAGCTCTTACTTTCCACACTAGGGCCTTGAGTTCACTATGCTTAGTTGCAATCTTAGGTTACACAACTATAAATCAACTAAGCTTAGTCTATGTGTATGGGTATAGACTCTTAAGTTGATTATTATCTCTTTGAGTTATGATTACTTTTGACAAGTAAGGATAGGATGCTCCTTAAGTATGTCATGATCTTGGGTTGACCTTGTAGTCTTTTAAAGATGTTCAAATTGGAACTTCCCTCATATTATTGGTAAGTGGAGTACCTCCTATGATTTGGATTTTATGAATTCTATGTCTGCACAATATGCATATTAATTATGTCAGGGTTATAAATAAAGTATTTGATTTTTGCATGTGTGAGGCAAGAAGGGTGTAAAGTGCTATTATCCATTGAGGTAATAAATTGATGGTTAAGAATTTCTATAAGGTTTTGTACTTGTCTTATGATAACAATGGAAATATGTCTTATTTTTTCATGAGTGGTGCATATTGCATAGGTGGTGCAAGAAATATGATACAAGCTTCATGAGATTCTTGGAATAATCTAGTATGATATGAAGAAAGAACAATTTTTTTTTTTTTGAAAACCTATGTGCATATGTTTATTTGATATGCTTTCTCATGTTCTACCTCCCTCCCACATCCATGACTAGGGCTCCTTAGACATATGAGGAAAGTAATATGTTTCATGGTTGCACCAGATACCCCATGCCTTTGGTATTGTATGGGCATTATGTAGTTGGGAATTCTATTTGTTTGGTAGGACTACAAGGAAGTGACTTTTGTATTATTTGGCCATTGCAGGGTTGGGTATTCTATGTTTTGGTAGGATCCCAAGGAGGTGTAAGGCTTCATGATTTGGAAAGAAAGAACCTCAACCATATTTTATGTGATGATTAATGGTGAGAATGTCATACATCACTAATTGTACTTATATGTTGGTTAAGAATGCTTACATAAATGAAACCATGAATAATAATGTTAAGATGTAAAAATTGCTAATTTAAAATTTCCTTGAAATATTGTGGTGATGAGATGGGCTTGAGGGCCTATTGTGGTTTCACAATGCACACCCCATTTCCCTTATAAATGGGGACCCCCTACTAATTTTTTGTGTCTCCCAATCCCCTAGTCTAAGGCCTAGGTCATTTTGGAACTCCACCTAGAGTCTGGGTCCATCCCTTGTCCTCTAACTAAGAAAGTCTAGTGTCAAAATTGGGAAAATTGAGTGCATGGGGATCTTTTTGTGCTAAAAGGTGCACTAGCACACCTAGCAGACATGCACACCCATATGGAGTGTGTAGGTACACTGGTGTGCAAGTGTGCAATTTTCTCCTTTGGAGATGCACACATGCGTAGGTCCATGCCTCCAAAGGATGCACACTACCCCATGCCTATAAAAGCCTAGGACTCTCTCCCCTCTCCTCATTATTCTCTACATGCTCCCTAATCTCGCACCTCCACACCTTTAAAGGTGTGCCTCCAAACCTACCCAACACAAGAAACCAAGTGTTAAGACACCCAAAGGTGAGCACATGCACACCTATTAAAGGTGTACATGTGCACACCATTGTTCACAACCTAAGACTAAAAAGAACCAAAGGCAACACCAAAGAAAGGTGTGCATGTGCAAACCTCCCCAAGGTGTGCACATGGGCACCTTTCAATAACATACCTTAAGGAATAGAAAATAAGGGTGTGCACATGCCCACCCCATCATGGTGTGCATGTGCACACCCTTGTACACATTCTAATATGAAGTAAAGTCCTCCTTCTTACATGTTGCACATGTGCATACCATACCAAGGTGCGCATGTGTGAAACTACACCAAAAGACTCTTAGAATACCTTTTAAGTACACTTAGCACACCTTAATAGGTGCACAAGGTGCACTAGTATACATTCTAAGGCTCTACGAGAGGATTTTTAGTTATTTTTTGAGGTTTTTGGTGTTCTGGGTTTGATTTTTTTGGGAAATTAGGGTTGTTTGGGTTTAATTTTCAGCTTTTTGAGCTAATGTTTTTCTTTTGTGTGCAAATAAAATTACATCCTCATCATCCTTTCTTGTAAAGAATATTGCTCCAAAACCTGTTGTCTTCAAATTCCAATTTGCACCAAAGAAATCACATTTTTAGGTTGGACATTCAGAGATCAGAGATACTAAGTTGGGACGCATAGACTAAAATGCATTTGTTGTACTTTTCATAAGCCTAAAGAGAGGTCACAATGGTCTTTGCACTCATCCAATCTAGGTTGGTCAATGTAACATCTCATCCTACATCAATGCAATCCTTAGAACTTATCATGGCATTGGCAGAAAACTATGTGTTAGAAGAAAGAGTTGTTAAGAGTGTCATAGGGGAGATAGTCCTAGACCTTAGACTTGGGAATATTGAGAAAGTATTCTAGCTCCCTAGAGTTGATCAATATATAAAGATATCTTATGATTGAGCAGAAAGATAGTATAGGGGGAATGATAAGAAGGCCACAGAGATCATCAATCATAATTTTTTATTAATAGAACACCAATAGGATGCAAAGATGGAAAGGTAGACTTGACTAGGGGATATACAAAGGGAAACATTAGATATGCCATTGTACTTTTGATTCATGGGTCTATTGGTAGCTGGGCATCTTCATATCTAGAAGGTCCATTTTATAGAGACCATTAGAACAATCAAAATGCCAATTAATTGGGCCACAATGCTGAGTGAAAACCTAGATGAATAGTTGGTAGGAGTTAAATCCAACCCCAAGTTTTATATGAGATCATATTTGGTGTGCTTATTGGTGGCGAGGTAGGATTGTATAAGAAGGGAAGCATGAAAAATGCCAATGCCTAGCCCTATGTGGTATATCCTTGGTAAAGAAGAAGCTCTCATATTAGAGCAAGAAGTATTGAATAGTGAATGATGTTTTTATATTTTCAATCATCCGATTTAAAGAGGGTGATAATGCTAAATGGATGTTAGTAGAGGCAGCAACAAGGATCATAGAGATTGGCACTTACTACATCTTGTTCAAAACATTCACTTACCTAAGGGTAGCTGGTACTATGGTGAATCTAAAAAAACTCCCAAGATATACATCAAATAGGCTCATCTTATTGGTGATTTTCAAACAGCTCACATCTACATATGATAGAGTGAGAAAATAACATAAGAAGACATGGGTATGGCCTATTATTATAGGTGCATTTGAGATCAAGGAGAAAAAAGATATTATGACCTTTGATTTGGAGTGGGATCAATATCCCTTAGAGGATTACAACTCCCCTAGCCCTTATTTTGATAATATTGGCAGAGTTCAGCATTTGGAAGGGAAGCACTTTGCGCACGAAGATGCTATAGAAGACTATTGGATGAACATAATAGATGACTATGATATTTGGATAAGGGATTATTGTAGGATGAGTCCATATCTAGCAAAAAAGGCCTTAAAAATAAAGAGCCCACTTAAGGTTGTTTAGAAAGACACTCAATATGTCTTGGATCCATTATACAACCATGACAATATCTATGATAGGCTGATCATGAATGTAGAGATAGATAGAAATGAGAATGCAGATATAAATCATAGGGAAAGAAACATAATTTAGTTAATGAGGGAATGGATCAAGAAGCCTTTTAACCTTGACCTAGTTCCATAGGTTGTTACCCTTTAAGCCACAATATGCCCAACTAAGGGTAAAGGTGCAAAAGTTACAGTACGAACTTTCTCTACTCAAACCCTAGTCAAGCCGAAAATGGTACATCAACATAAGAGGGATGCTGAGTACTTTAGGGTAGATAAAGGGAAGAATAAGAGGAAAAGAGAGTCCCTAAAACAAGTTGAGCTCAAATTTGAAGAGCCTTAATATGAAGAGGAGGCTCAAGCACATGAGATTGAACAATAACCTCTTCTAGATACAAAACAAGAACCAGAAGAGGAGACAAAACAAAGAGTGCCACCAAATGGACAAGAGGAAGAAGCCTCCCCCTTAGCTTCTAAGAAGGCTCAATTTGAGTCCACTAAGGGAAGGACACAAACAAGAAGGTTAAATAAAAAGAGTACTCCTCCCCCAAAAATTCTAGAGACCATCCCTGAGGCACATGCAGAAGATGTTGAAGACAAAAAGGATAATCTCCCTTTGAGTAAAAGGACTCATTTAGATAGGGCTATAGAAGAAGAGAGGAGGAGAAGCTCAACCATAACACCATCATCCATTCCCATAAAACCTAATTAGGTTACAACTTTAGAAGATGATTATCAACAATAGATTGAAGAATAGGAAGGGCAAGAAACAAATGTCTTTGACATTTTTGATTTTGACTTTATTCTGGTAGGAACAAAGATGGTGGGAGATAAATAAAATATGAGATACACCTATGAATCAGCTCTTGGGAGAAGATTGGAACCAAATGCCACCTCTACCACAAGTTCCTTTAGGCATACCACCACCACCATCTCAAGATCTCTCATTCTTGGATAAAGGCTTAGTCAATCCTCTCTCTTGTCACTAATGAAGAAGAACAAGTAGTGGATGATGCAGAGCAAAAATAGATGTCATTCAATGAAGTATCAGAGGAGGGATAGATACCTAAAGAACCTCAATAAACTTCTCAAGATATAGAGTCAAGGAATTTGGCTATAATGGATATAGGAACTCCCAACATAGATCTCTCTCAGAAGGAGAAGACTCCAAAAATGAATGAAAAGGGAAAAGGGCTAGCAGTGTAAACATCCTCTTCAACCAAACACATGTCTCCCATGGGCACCACACTAGCCTAGCTAAAGAGGAAGGTTATGGTTTGATAGAAAAGGCACCTAGACTTGAGTGTAGAGGAGGAAAAGGATGAGCTAGTGAAAGCCATTAAGAAGCCTAAGCCACCTATGGGTGATGCATGAACATTAGCCTTCATAATGAAGAACCAAGATTAGGAATTTCTTGCACATATTTCCATCCCTCCTCCACATGCTAACACTGAGGACTTGACCCCTAAAGACTATCAAATCAAGGAGGTCCTACTAAGGAAACCCACGGTGGATACAACCAGGGTATTAATCACTATAGGTATAAAGGAAGTGTTTAGACACATAGACAAAGATGAGTCTAAGTTGATAATGTTGAGGAGACAAAATGAGCTTATGAGAGGTTATTTACATGGATTAGTGGGCCCCATTGACCTTGATAATCCAAAGATTACTCTTGTTGTGGCATTACAAAGGGGAGATAAGGGGAGTGTACAAATAGATTGATTTTTGGGTGCATGTCAGAAATGGCGTGACAATTTTGAGGATAAGGGTGTACAAATTATATTGGCTAATTTGAACCTATTGCACCATGTTTATTCTAGTACAAAAAATTTGATGTCTATATTGAACCAATATTTTGAGCTATTGGATGAGGTACATACTTGGGGAAAGGACCTCCAAGCACTTCAAGCAATAAAGGGTCAAAGGTATTGCACACTTATGGAGGTGTACTTAGCTGAGGAACTAGATTAGTTATAGGATTGGATTGAGAAGATAGTGGCTAGTAATAAAGTAATAGAGACATTACATGAGGGTATAAAAAAGCTGAGGGATCAAACACAAGAGGAGATTTTGGAAGCTTCAAGAAGTATTGCAGCAATGCTTGCCTTAATATTTTTGAAGATGAGTCAAAGACTAAATTCATTCCAATACAATCAATTTTCCAACAATTTCAAAAAAATTCTAAAGATTCTTTGTCAGAAGAAGATATCAAACAAGCATTCAGGATTGAAGAGGTATTGTTGGAGCTGGACACTAAACTTGAGGATTTTGTGGATATTTGTATGGAGGTTAGCAATTACTAGCAAACAGTAAAAGAAAAGTATAACACATTGGATTTTCTAGATGCTACCTAAGTGATGCAAATTATAGAGAAATTCAAGAGCAAATATCCAAACATCACTCTAATATAAAGGAGAAGAAAACCCAGAAGCTAGAAATTCAATTTTGATACTTGGGAAAATTTAGGATTTTTTGAACCTACCACCAAGGTGTGCAAGGTGTGAAAGGTGCACAAGGTGCACTTTTAATAGAGGTGCACTGACAATTTTGAAGAATTAATAGTGCACCGATAGTCAACTGCCACTTGCTAATTTAGAATTTTCCATGCATTAGAAACATATTTTAACAATCTTTCAACTCCTAGAAATGCCTAGAGAAGGTCAAACTTCTATTTTTAGAGCCTCCAGTGACTCTCAGATCCTCTTACAACTTCCTTCTTCTTATCTACTTCTTCTTCTTTCTTTTAAGACATATAAAGACTCATGCACCCATTAATTGATAAAAACAAGGGTTGAGTCCTAGTTAGCACCATTTAGAGAGTCAGTTTGTATATACTTAGCTTTGTTTTATTAAGTTTAAGCATATGTTTTCATTAAGAGATCTCTCATTCTCAGCACAAATTGAGGAGATGATTTCTTATAAATTTAGGAATGCAATATGTATTCAGGGTCATTATTTTGATGTAATAATATATGCTATTGGTGCTCTCATTCTAAGTGTAGTTATTCTTGTCAAAGTGTGTTATTTTTGTGAATTCTTGTTCATGAATAATAATGAAGCCAATGGTTTTGTTGTGTTATTTTTTATTGTGCAATCTTTTACTTCTAGTGTTTTTCACGTGTTGATGAATTTTGCTGACGTACCAAGTTGGAGAAGAGATCACCCTATTGTTCCTACATAGCTTCTTGTCTCACATGAGCACACTTTTTGTGGCCATGCGATTCAATAAGAAGTGAAACATCTTTCAGTTTTTACTAAGTTCCCATTGATGATTGCATAAGTGGATTTAAGGAAGCATTGCTCCTATTTTCATTGGTTTCCTATCCGATCTTTTCAATGATTTAACTCGCAGATGTGTTGTTGCCATGATTTATGTCCATTAGAAATTTATCTTTTTCAATTTATTTTCTTTCATCTCTCATTACCTTATCTTCATTATTTTATTTGCTAATGCTTGTTCAATTAAGAATTCATATAGTTGCATTGTTAGTTTGCATTCATCATAAAACATAAAATACCAAAAATATATCTCTTTTTTGGTTACTTTTTGAGATGGCAAGCAGATTGAACATCTTATCCACAATTGGTCAAAACTAGCAAAGGCCTCCCTATGAACAAACACATTTATCTTAAACTAAGAAAATTAAATCTACAAATATTTACATGTGATTGGTGAGCATACCTAGATGATTTACTAACTTTGTGTGCATCACATGATAGATGTTATTGTAATTGTATGATGTATTTATTGTTCCATGTTTGACATGCAAGTCAAAATTTTCTATGATGCTCATCAAGATGTGTTACTTTAAGATTATACTTGATGTAAACATATGACACAATGAATTTTGACATATAGGTCAACTTCTTGAGTGTATTAATTTATGTCATAGTCTTGAGATGACATGTTGTGTTTGACAGTTTGATCGATAATTGGTGTATGAAATATAATCATTGTGATATCTATCATTTTGACATGAAGGTTGAAAACCAGTAAAAAGACACATAATTAATTGGAAAATATTTTAACTCCTAGTTGATTTGACTTTATTTAGTCAATCTTTGACTTGTTTATACTTTTGGCCTGGGTGACATGTGTATGAAAATGTGGTTTTTACAAGAGTCATAATATAAAGAGAAGTTGATATTTGGACTCTTAGTTTGTAGGAAGTTATCAACACCTTTGACTTAGCCACTTCATCAATGAATATCCATCAATGATTTGGTTGTTTTGAGTTATTCATTTTGGACTCCTAGTCAATATGTTGTTCGAAATTGACTTGGTCATTATGTATTCGACCTAGACCTTTCGTTGATATGTATGGCTGGGATTTTTTTTAATTATCTATTTGATGCAAATTTTGGGTCAATGTTTCTTAATACATTTGACTATGTGGCTTTCTATCATTTATCCTCTTCATATTGGTTAAAATATAATATTAATTTTGAGCTAAATGATGCATTTTGATGTAAAATGTCAACTTTTTAAAGCATTTAAATGCATAATGATAATTAAATGTTAATGAGTACACTAATGATGTTATATGAAGGTTTCATTATATTTCATGATTATTTGAATGATGATGAAATAGATGTAATGTGATTGCATTACCTAATTATGTTTTGTGGATACAAACCTATTGATGTGGACACTTACTCATTTAGGGAGCACCACATGCTAGATCATATGTATGGTTGATTATTTTTATTACTCATGGGCAAGGTGTGATTAAAGATATTTGAATAATTTTCTTTTGAGCTATTCAAATTGTGAATGAGCTAAAGGTATTGTGAGTGTATATGCATGAGAATGGCAGGAAGTGGATATGAAGCATCTACTAAAAAGGTCAAATCCATGTGATGCCAAGGTATGGAAACTAAACACAGGTATGTGTGTGATATCATATGATTTTAAGGTAATAAATTACTTAATTTTGAGAATCCTTACAATAAGCAAGTGTTTCATTTGATATTATTTATATATTTTATTTGATTTATGATATACGATGGAATAATATATTTGATCATCTTTCTATGAGCATTGAGCTATCAACATGGTTTTGAGTGTGCCTGAGTGGTTGCAAGACAAAGACAGGAGTGTGGTTGAGGTGGATAAGGCTAGCTCCTTAGAAGGGAAAGGTCAAATCATTTGGTAGCCTGTAGACACCACATATTTATTATTGTTGTTGGCACCCTTGCTTCTCTCCCACCTCAAGGAAAATTTGAGTTGTGTTTCTACTTTAAGCTCTTGTGATGGAAAGCTAAAATGGTAGATATGAAATCACTTTACTTTATACATTGCGATATATGAGGATGACCGATAAATTGTATTACCTTAACTTAGTAGAATAGGTATAATTGATGTACATTGTATTAGAATGCATTTAAATGAAAATCAATTCTTTTAAGGAAATGAAAATTTGACCTTGCTCATTAGATGGGAGTCTTTATTGTTGATAGATATGAATGTAGAATATGTCTTATTATAAGTAATAGATTATATTTTCTAAACTATCTTTGGATATTATTGCAGTTCTTATATATCAATGCATATAGATGATGCATTTGATAAGGGGAGGGTAATGTCACAACCCATCTCTCCACAACCTGAGTAAAATAAAAAACTTATTGCCACATGGATTTTGTTAAAAATATTTATTATAGTTAGAAATAAACTATTACTTCATCTTGATTGGATAAGGAAAAAGGAATTTGGGTCAATTATGCCCTTGACGATTATTAAAAAGAATATAGTTATGAGTCTGGGGGAAGGTAGCTAGAGAGTAGTACAATTGAAGAGGAATTGGAAAAAACTTGGCAACCATCAATTATCCAGGTTCCCTTTAACTTTCGGTTCTTTTTGCACTAAACCTTGAATCATTGATGGATTTCTTTGTTAGAATAAATTTAGCAGTGACATGTGTTCTTCAACCCTGTGTAGAAGTTACTTACTCTCTTGAAAACAAGAACCATTGAATACACTTATATAGCATTTGTAGTGTACGTTGTTTAGGAATCACCTATAGCTTCTAGAAAAAGATCATTACTGAACAAAAATTTGATATTAAATAAAGTCATATCAAAACCACATGAAATAAAATAGAATCTTTGATTGAAACATCTTTTCATTTGTTACTTAAACATTGCTTCATATATAAATACAAAATGATATAACTAGAAAAATCAAAGCCTAGTTTGTGTCTTAGACGAAAATAGATGCTCTTATCAAAAATCTTGTTAGTAAATTATAGAGAATTAATAACATGGCAACCATTATTCAATTTAGGTGGCCTTTCTCATAAATATAATTTCTAACATAGTGGAGCTTCTATGAGAATGCTTTGGCATAATAAAGTTATTTCTTAAGGCAATAGTGGGAGACACATGTACTAGAAAATCAAAACAAGAAAATCTAGGTCATTTCTTAATGAAAACATAGAGGCTCATTATCACAGCTTATATTTTAAAGTTTGAGAATTTTGGTTGGAGCAGTTACATCATTTCCATTGCAGAGGATTGGAATAATGTGGAATATTTTTCAAACAATAGAAAGATTTTTTGTATTTCCCTCTCTTTTGCTCATCTTTTGGGAAAAGTATCACTATTGGGTTGTGTTACAAATGTGCATCATAATCTTTATTGCCATTAAATTAATTCTTTCATGATAAAACTATATCTCTACTGAGATTTGACCATGCAAACTATTTATTGATTGTAATTCTTTCGTACTCATTAAGTGTGTGGAGAAGTCCATTATGGAAAATTATCATTATTTTGAAGTTCACATGGGGTTTTGACTAAAAAATCAAAGATGAAAACCTCCTAACATTTCTTTGAATATGAATATGAGGTAGCTTGTGTAGTTTTGTTAATGTCTTTGAATAGTGTAGGATGAATCCCACATTGTGGGTGAAGTTCACAATTGTTGTATGTGAAATACAAAAAGCTTCAAGTAATTTAAAATATTTTTCATTGACAAAGCTATGAATGGTAAAAAAAATTGTCAGATTTAATAAGGTTTCCTCCTATCTAAGGGAGATCCCTATTTGGCATGGAAGATGCAGTAGGTGGAAAGGTGTGGTTAGTGATTCAGTAATAAACTAGGAGGACACCCATGTTACTGCAACATTGGGTATCAACTTTGAAGAGCTTGTGTTCATGAAGAATGTTGTGAGGGCTATAAATTCATTATAAATAATTATGTTTCAATAAGTATGTAAATGATATGTGTATGATTGAACCAAATAAAATTGCTAAATTCATCAATACAACCACCACAAATTATACAAGTTGTTAGTGGGTATTTGGCATGTGATATTAGCATACATGTGAAACAGTGAGCAAGTAAGATCTAGTTGCTTAATTTCTTCAAATTTCATATATAACCAAACACAATTAACTTCATTGTAGGAAGTTAATGTTTCAATAATCATTTTGGATACAAAATGATAGATGTATGATGCTTCTTTGATTGTTTATATAGGATTGTGATAAACCTTATCTTCATTATTGCATTATGAAATGTCCACTTAAGGAATGAATTAATTCTTTGGAAACATCTTTTGGAATGATTAGAAAAAGCATTGGAATTCAGTTAAATTTTGAACTAAAATTACTTCGTAATTTCTTGCGAATCTTTGAATGCCTTGTGTTGATTATAGATGAGGATTTCTCTTAGTTATATTGTAATATTTGGTTACATTTTAGTTCCTTGAGATGTGATTACATTTTGTCTTGAGTTTTTAATTAACTCCTTGATGGAATGGGTGTAATATGGCTATAAATGGGAGTGCTAGAGATGGATATCGTATGTTTTCTTTCTCTATACCCGCTAATACTATTAGAATGGATTCAATTTGTTTGGTTACTTCAATCACTTAATTTTATCTCTTAAAGTTCTTGGCCAAGCCATTTAATATTACTATATATGTGTAGATATGTCATTATTTCATTGCATATGAATAGGTATGCTTTCATTTATTTCACTTCATATGAGTATATATGTTGTTATTTATATTCCCTACCACATTCCATGATTAGGCTACTTAGACATACATAAAAAGTAGTATGTTTCATGGCTACACTGGATCCATCTGATCCTCTTGTTACAAGTTGTTAGGCTTCTTGTGCCAAGGTCAGTGTGTTCTTTGTATCAGGAAGGACCCTAAGGGAGATAACCACTTTGTGGTTGACTAAATAAAAGTGCTTGGGCCACACTCCCATCTCAGATAGAGCACTGGTAGGATGTAGAGCTTGAAAGGTAGACCTGACTAGGGGATAAATGAAGGACGACATCAAATATGTTATTGTACTTTTTAGTAGAGTCATGGGTCTATTGGTAGTTGGGCATCTTCATATCTAGATGGTTCATTTTATAGAGACCATTAGAACAACCAAAATGCCAATTGATTGGGGCCACAATGCTAAGTAAAAATCTAGATGAACAACTAGTAGGAGTTAAAGCCAACCCCAAGTTTTATATGACATCATATTTGGTGTACTAATTGGTGGTAAGGACAATTGATTACCTAGGACTGTATAAGAAGGGAAGCATGCAAAATGTCAATGCCTGGCCCTATGTGGTATATCCTTAGTTGGTAAAGAAGAAGCTCTCATATTAGAGCAAAGAGTACTAAATGGTGAATGATGCTTTTATATTTTCAATCATCTAATTTATAGAGGGTGATAATGCTAAATGGATGTTAGTAGAGGCAAAGACAAGGATCGTAGAGATTGGCACCTACTACATCTAGTTGAAAATATTCACTTACATAAGGGTAGCTGATATTGTGGAAAATCCAAAGAAATTCCCAAGATATATGTTAGATAGGCTTATCTTATTGGAGATTGTCAGACAACTCACATCTACATATGATAGAGTGAGAAAAAAACATAAGAAAAAATGAGTATGGCCTATTATTATAGGTGCATTTGAGGTCAAGGAGAAACAAGATATTATGACCTTTTATTTGGAGTGCAATCAATATCCCTTAAAGGATTACAACTTCCCTCACTCTTATTTTGATAATATTGGTAGAGTTTAGCATTTGCCAAGGAAGCACTTTGTGCATGAAGATGCTATAGAAGATCGTTGGATGAACACAATAGATGCCTATGATATTCAAATAAGGGATTATTGTAGGATGACTCTATATCTGGTGGAAAAGGCCTTAAAAATAAAGATCCCACTCAAGGTTGTTTAGAAAGACACTCAAGATGTCTTGGATCCATTGTAAAATTGTGACAATATGTATGATAGGCTGATTATCAATGTAGAGAGAGATAGAGATGAGAATGTAGATATAAATCATAGGGAAAGGCACATAATTTAGTTAATGAGGGAATGGATCAAGAAACCTTTTAACCTTCACCTAGTTCCATAGGTTTTTACCCTTCAACCCATAACATGCCCAACTAAGGGTAAAGGTGCAAAAATTATAGTACCAACTTTCCCTACTCAATACCCAGTCAGGCAAAAATGGTACATCAAAATGTATGTTGAGTACTTTAGGGTAGATAAAGGGAAGAATAAGAGGAGAAGAGAGTCCCCAAAACAAGTTGAGTTCAAATTCAAAGAGCCTCAAGATGAAGAGGCAGCTCAAGCACATGAGATTGAACAAAAACCTCCTCCAGATATAGAACAAGAACTAGAAGAGGACTATTTGGCATGTCATATTAGCATAGATGTGAAATAGTGAGTAAGTAAGATCTAGTTGCTTAATTTCTTCAAATTTCATATATAACCAAACACAATTAACTTCATTGTAGGAAGTTAATGTTTCACTAATTATTTTTTATAGAAAATGATAGATGTATGATGCTTCTTTGATTGTTTATATAGGATTGTGATAAACCTAATCTTTGTTATTGCATTATGAAATTTCCACTTAAGGAATGAATTAATTCTTTGGAAATGTCTTTTGGAATGCTTAGAAAAAGCATTGGATTTGGTTAAATTTTGAACTAAAATTACTCCGTAATTTCTTGTGAATTATTGAATGCCTTGTGTTGATTATAGATGAGGATTTCTCTGAGTTATATTGTAATATTTGGTTACATGTTAGTTCCTTGAGATGTGATTACATGTTGTCTTGAGTTTTTTATTAACTCCTTGATGGAATGGGTATAATGTGGCTATAAATAGGAGGGCTATAGATGGATATAGTATGTTTTCTTTCTCTCTACCCACCAACACTATTAGAATGGATTCAATATGTTTGGTAGATATGCATATGAGTAGATATGCTTTCATTTATTTCACTACATATGAGCATATATGTTGTTGTTTATATTCCCTACCACTTTTCATGATTAGGCTACTTAGACATACGTGAAAAGTAGTATGTTTCATGGCTGCACTAGATCCATCTGATCCTCTTGTTTCAAGTTATTAGGCTTCTTGTTCCAGGGTTAGGGTGTTCTTCATATCAAGGACCCTGAGGGAGATAAAAACTTTGTGGTTGGCTTGGTAAAAGCACTTGGACCACACTCCCATCTCAGATAGTGAATGGACAATGTCTGTTGACTATGGAGACCAGAGCTTTTAGATGGACACATGTTCAAAGCATCTTATTTACTCTATATTGATGTATTGTAATCAATCATCTATGATGATCATTTTGATGTAATTGTATCTAATGGATAGTGTATCTGATGACTTTAATGAATTATTAATTATGCATTTTGATGAATGGATGACATGTAGGTCAACATATTTGATAATGTAATGTAAATACATTCTGTAATGATAAACAATTTGTCAATTGTTGATTATGGTGAACGAATTGATTATTGACTTTTCAAACTAGGGGTTGTTTGTTTGTTCCCATATTTCTTGCAATTGAGATGATGTGGCAATTGTTGAGTAGGACATGGTTCTTGTAGTAAGTAACATTAATATAAAAAAAAGGTGTACATCCTTGCGAAGAAATAAGAGAGCATTGTAAATGTCAATGGAGCATGATCTGCAATATAGGTGTGCATATAGAGGAAGTCTTTTTATTTTACTACTTTTTGATAATTAGTGATAATGTAACTATTTTACTTCACATAAATTTTTGGTCATTCCATTTCATTTTGAAATCTCACTATGAAGAACTCCTATGTATTTCATACACAAGAATCTTCATCTACCTCTTAACATCAGTACCATTTAGTCTTCCAATAGCATGATATAAGTTCAAACCAAGTTATATATATTCAATCCTACTATCATTCTTATTGTGCTTCAAATATTGTACTCTAGGTTGTTACATATCTATGTACTCGAAGGATGTGTCCCTCGCCAAAACACCAAGGTTTCCAAGATGGGGACATCCCTAGGACAAGGGAATGGGTATGGGACGTCCCTTGTCATCCCCAATTATGAAAAAAATGCATGGGACATCTATGATACTTTGGGGACTTCTGCAAGAAAAAAAAAGGGGATGGTTGGTCATCTACAGTACGAAAAGGGGATGTCTAGAAGTCACCTGATGTAACCCAAAACCTTCAAAGAATAGATCAGAAAATGACACAACAAGAAGTTTCAGAATGCCATAATTCTTCATTAAACTTTAGTAACTCTACTATGCCTCTACAATGAAAGAAAAGAAATATTTATTACAATTCCAAAAATTACCATATTTGGTAAATTTTTGGGAAAACTAATTTTTCCATTTTTGGTAATTTTCAAAACCCATCCTACAAATCCCAATTTTCCCAAGAAAAGCCCCCAACTAAGGCAAGATGAATTGCCAACTAATCAATGAAATCAAGAATATGATTTCAGATTTATTACAAAAAAAACTTTCTAAAAATATTGGAAAAAACTAGAAAAGACAAATTTGGAGGGCAAGATGACATTTCAGGCTCCTAGAAAAATGTAAAATTTCAGCCAAAACCACATCTGAGTCAAAATTTATGACCCCTAGAAGCAAATCTCGACCAAAACTCACATATGAGTCAACAACCTTGACCCTTGGATGCCCCTACATCATCATCTAACAATATCGGGGATGGTTGGTTGGCCCCTTTTTCTATGAAGCTTAAATTAAAAAATAAAAAAATAAAATTTGTTTGTCAATATTTGGACCACATTTTGGTATTTCTTTCATTTGTTTGGTTTTTCCTATGAAGTTGGAGTTTGTTGCAACTGGCTGGGCTTTTCATTTTGCAAGAAAAGGAGGTTTTTTTTGCTTCCAAGAGCTTGAGCGACAATCTGCTTCATTTTTCTATATTTTATTTTCTATATTTTTTCATATTTTTATGATATTTTTCACTACTAAACCTATATTTAAATATTTTTGTTCACATATTTATATGCATATTGACAATTAAGTACTAAAATCGGTTATTATTTCCTAGGTAGCATTCAAATGGTGTATGTTTAGGTTCTACAATAATTAAATGACATGTTTTGCGCTTAGTTTCATATGGATGACATGTATATTTGCAAATTTTAGTGTATATTTTAAATTTTCCCTATACATATAGTTGTCTTTATTTGTCACCCACAAAATTATCAAAAAAGTTTGTCATCCAAAAACTTGGGGGAACATAGCTACATATACCAAGGTGAGTATACATATAATATTTTTTTTGTTTAAGATAATTTACGTAGATAGTTTAGCTCATGAAGTCTACTTTCATAGACTTGACCTTAATAATCATAATAGAATATATGTATACCCTTTCTTGAAGAGCTACACTGGTTTTACTAAGAATATTTCATGAAATGCATTTAGAAAAGGCTTATTTATAATCACTTAACTTATATATAATATATATTTATAGATTTTATTTTCTTAATTAGTTTTACTATCAATTTAGATGTTGAT
Source organism: Cupressus sempervirens (assembly GCA_028749045.1). Lineage (NCBI taxonomy): Eukaryota > Viridiplantae > Streptophyta > Pinopsida > Cupressales > Cupressaceae > Cupressus > Cupressus sempervirens. Next base: position 440,845,662 of record CM053791.1, read on the forward strand.
AATATAGTATAGATAATTACATTATCAAGAACATTTGATATCTTTATATAAGTTTAAGGATTTGTTTATTATTTCATTTTAATTTATTATTGGTTGATTAGTAGTTTACGAAGTTTAGTTTAGTAGATATAAATTAGTTTTTTAGGAAATTTGTTTATAATTTAGTCATTGAATTTAGTTTAAAAGGACTGTATATGTAATCTTAGATTTATTAGTGGTTGAATTTATTTTCTAAATTTGTTTATATGATAATTATTAAATTATATGTTGTTAAAGTTAATCTTATGAAAGTAATAGGTATATGGATCCCATAATATTCATTTATCTAGTTTAGAATATTATTGAGCTATTAAGAATGTTTTCTTTCCTACCAGTTTAATAGGTAATACTTTAATGATTGTTGCAAACCTTTTTGAAGATGTGATTTAGAAATTTGTTAAATGTTTATTCACTTCATTATTTTTAAGTTGTCTAGTAAGTAGTATTTCATAATTTAGTTTCTTGGCTTAGAGAACTTTGTATACTTGTTTTAGTTTAGATCTTATATTTCTTTTAAGAGTAGTAGTTTGTCATCGTGAATAATTTAGTATTGTTATTTAGAGAGAAGTAATCATGTATCTCATTATATTGAAGGTTCTTAAAGAGGTATTGATGACTTATTGTGATTAATATAGTTAGGATGTCTTTATGTTAACATTTTAAGGGTGATAATTTCCTAAAAGATTGTCTTGATTCTTGATGTAATGTGTTTGATTATATGTGACTTAGTGTTTAGATTGAGTAGTCTAATTATATGACTATGTTTACTCTATCTATATTTTTTAGGGGGGATAGTGTTGGGTGGTTTGATGACATATGATTTATTGGTTATTGAATAATTATGTAGTCAATCTGATCAAGTTTCTTGTTCTTATATTTTTGGTTAGAGTTTGGGGTATAATCTGAGTACACCAGAAGCTTGAGAAAATTTGATATTGCAACTTTATTTTCTAGTATTTCAATGTCATCCCCTCCATCTCATAAAATGGATGTTCACCTAATCAAAGATTTAACATTCTAACTTTATAGAGAAATATACACATAGGTTGTGAACATAAGAACTAATTTGATGATAGGGACTTAATTGTTGAGAAATTGTTGTTTTTTTCCCTATATAAAGTAGTTACATTTATTAATGTTATATTTTAGGAGAAGATTTTATATTTTTACATTTTCATTTTCATTTTAATTTTCATTACTTGAGTCATGAATTGCTAAGTGAATTTGGTTTAGAGATGCTTTAGGCACCTCCTAATTGGTGTTTACTATTTACTTGTTTCTTGATTTTTGGTGTTAGCAGTTGTCTTTTTCAAGTCATTGGTGTACATTCATATAATTTTTTATTTTGATCCTAGGGTTAACAAGGTTATTATGAAATTGGAATTGCAAGTTTTACATATTTAAAAAGCATCAAGATTGTCGAGTGTATTGATCTACCACCACTAGAAAAAGGTTGTGAAGAGGGGAATGTTTTTATCCAAATAAATGCACTTGTGCAAGATTAAATGGGATGGAGATCCCATACATTCACAATAGGACTTATTTCTAGTTGTATGATATTAAACTTTTGGTTGAAATGTTATCAATGTAATTTATATAGGATTTTGATTTGAATGTATTCAACAAACAACTAAAGACATATTTACCTTGTAGATATTATGAGGTTTCTCATAGGTTAACTTAAACTCTAAGTTTTAGTGGGTTATAAAAAAGTAGGATTGGTAAAGACTACACATGAATGGATTAATTTTTTAAAGAAGGTTTTGAATATATCAATAAAAACCAGAGCTTCAATTTTGAAACAAAAAATATCCCTAATTAGTCTGATGCAAATTTTTCCCTGAGTTTCCTATTGGGATTTATATGATTTTTTGGAAGGGTTTTGGATATGTTTTTACAACACAATAAACATAAAAGTAATTGACTGATTGCAATTATAAGAATTCTAACTTTAGGTATAATGATTGACAACATTCAGATATAGAAGAATTGACATAATGAGAAAACAATTGTTCAAACCCAACACCCAACATTCAATCTATGAGGGTTTTATTGAATAAAATATGCATAAAACATAATCTGGGGCTTTCCATTGTAGTCCAACTACTCCAATGAAATTTATTTGTAATAATAATAATTACCAAAAATAATTGAACTAAATATGCCAAAATATGCACTTGGCTTATTGGCAAAATTATTTAATTTTACTACTTTACCCTTAAACTTTATTGATTTGGACCACATTTGACATCTAAAACATGATAACAAACTTTATTTTCTGATTAAAATTGTTGGCAATAGATTTCCCACAATTTTCAACCCCTCAATATTGTTGATTGGTGAATTTGGCATAATTTATGCCTCCAAGGTGGTACGACCAGCTATAGAGAGGTACAACTACTATAGAGAATGGTATGATTGCCCTCTTTGATCTAAAAACCTTCTCTACTCTACAAATAATTCTATAAATACTGTAACAACTCTAATTTGAAGCACAATTAGGAATTCTAGATCAACACCTTCATCTTCTCAATTGGGGTATCATCTAAATTCACCTCCCTTCAAGGTGTTTATGTTCCTCAAAGTTGTATTTTTGAAATGAGTTATAGAGTTCAATTCTCAAAAATATGATTGTAAAAAATATTTTCATTTCATGATGCCCAAAATGGCCTCTGACATGTTGCCTTATGATGCAGAGCATCTTCATAACCCTTCAAGAAATCAGTCATGGAGTTCCAGTATACAACTCATATTTACTATCATGATAAATATATCAAAGGCATAAACATGTTCATAAAATCATCTTCACAACCATCAATCCATTATTAGGATCCAAATCATCCAACCATACATAAACTCACACCATTCAAGGCTTTCAAGAAACATAACGCACTGTTAAAATTTGACCATACAAATAGGCCTTAAGGCTATTGGTATTTTCCATTGAATATACACAAAAATTTCATAAAAATCTCCATATAGTTGCCTTTATATTTGAAATAATCCATCATTCATTCTTTTACCTATATCCAACAAATAAGCCAAACTATTCCTTCTTGTTGTCCTATTTGATAGACCTGTACACAAAGATCTATAACTTTTTAAGTAGACCTTATTTTCTTAATCTTACCATTTATTTTTGGTCCAAATTTTTCCCCAACCACATATCCAAAGATGGGAAAGATCCAACAGTGTGTTTGGGAGATATGTCCCTCACATTGAGACCCATTTTGTTATCATAAAACATGGGAGGTGTTGGTGTTTTAAAAAGGACTAAAACTACTAAGCAACAAAATGCTTAATACCAAGATGATAATACTCATACAATCTAAAGGTCAGCCAATTCTTGTTAACAATTGCATGTGTAAAGCATTTGGACCCAACTCCAACAAAACCAAAGGTGGTTTTCTACTCTTTTGGCTCTGCAAAACCAGGGTGGGTATACCCAGGGATGATTCAAGACTGGGAAAACTGTATGAGGATTATTTTTAGTTTCATTCCAATTCTCATCTCAAAATCCTCAAACACATACATAATTCTTAATAACTTGATAAGCACATCCCATACAACAGATATGGCCAAAATTTCTTCTACAGATCTGCAGATGTTCTTAACAATAGTGGCTAACTGAAGCTAAAACATTCCATGCAGACAAGTACTGGCCAGCTTTGAAAATCTATAGGAAACAAAAGTAAAATTGATTTAATTCTACATTTTTGACAACCATTAGTGACATACTTCTCCTTTAGCTGAATCAATTTGATCAGTGCCTAATCCATTGGGGTTCAAAGTTTGTAGCAAATTCTTAGATCTAACTTGTTGCCTTACAAAAAATTCTATCAACAATTCTTATTAGAATTTATCATTCAAAACCCTTTCCATTACTAAAGAAACCTTATCACATTCATCAAAGCTTTTATTTAATCCATTGAATTAACAGCAGTGATAAACAGATATACAACCTAACTAGATTGCATTCAATTGCACCAGCCTTTACTTATACAATATTAAGATAACCAAGTAATTGGAAGGAGATAAGATTCAGAAAGAACTGATATGGGGACAATTCACAATTTGTATTCATTTTCTTTGAAAATTGTATATCATTTACAAGAGACTCAGAATGACCTTCAGAAAGAAACACAGCTCATTCTATATTCATGTATTCTCAGAGAATTGATAGAGAAAATACATCATAGACTTGCTTTCAAAAAATTTGGACCAAAGATAGACTAAGCATATCACTTAGAAAATTAGAATTTGGACCATTCTTTAGCCTTGGAATCTCACTTAAATAATGTGAGATGCAACAAGCTTCAGGCTAAAAGAAAGTGACAGGTGTCTTCTAAAAGATACTGACAGATATCTGTCATAAAAGGTAAAAGAAAATAATAGAAAGGCTATTGCATCGAACATTCCTTGGTGAGTCCCTTTCTGTTATGCTTCTCAATTATTGAGACAAGAAAATATGATCTGATTCTTCATTTATTGTTCATTCTCAGAGTAAGTGGCCATGAGGTTAGAAAGTGACGTATCATCTTCAACTACCTGCAAACTTACTTTAATTTGGGGATTTTCCATGTCTTCATTACTAACTATGAGGGTAACTTTTACTTTTACATCTTCCTACTCATCATCTTCTGACATTTGTTCTATAAACTAATTTTTCCATTTATTATAAGCAGCATCATCTGGCCAATCAAAATTTAGAGCCTCTCTTTGTATAATCACTAAGGAATTTGCAAATTCCTCTAAATCATCAAACTCTTTTCTCATGGCATTATAAAATAACTGTATCTTTACTAACTCTTCGTTTGTCCTTGCCCAGAACCAGTGGCCAGTTTCACTCATGATGTTCTTGATCCTTTCATAAAATATTTCATCCAACTCTTTTTTCCACTTTTCCTTTTCCTTTATTGTATCAACAGATTCTAAAGCACAAGGAAATAAAGTGAATTTTTCAGCAATATATTGGGAAAAACAAAGTGTTAACCTTTTCTGCAAAGAATCCCTTTTATCATCAAAGTCTTCTAGTTTATTTAACAAATCAAAAATTTTCTCTACTTGATGATAAGGCATTTGGATGACAGAAATACACATAATTGTGATATCATTATTCCTCTCCCTCCACTTCTATACAAGGGGAGTCAATTTATCCTTATCTTTATTCAACTCATCCATGAGGGTTGCAATTCTTGTCAACTGATCAAAGAAGGTTGACCATTGTATTTTATCCCTTAAATACATCGCACCCTACTTTAATTTTCCTTCATATTGATTTTTTAATTCTACCTACAACTCATGTAATTTGGTTTTTTCTTCTTCAAAGTCCTCTGTAGTATAGAATTAGGGCCTTTCAGGGGTGTCTAGTATTTCAACAATAGGGGTTGCTCTATCAAATGACTGTGGAGGGTATGCAATTCTAGGTGCACTGGATTCTCCCACCTTTCTCTTCCCAAGTATCTTCTCCATTTGAGACACTTTGTTTTCCAGTGACTGTATTTGTATACCCCTTTCCTCATATGCTTATAAAACTTCTTCAAACCTAGCATTGAGTTGGGTAAACCTATCTTCTTCCTGGCCAGATACAACACCGCCAAATTTTAGCACTTCTGAGGTCATTCCCATTATTTTCTTACTACTTACTTCACCAACCCTGTATACTGTTAATGTACCAGTATGCTCTGCAGTGGGAAACTCATGCATCTTGGTATTTTCCCTCTTTTCCATAGACCATATAACAAGGGCTTTGTGGTCATCACTAAATTTGACTCCTCTATGAGCCTATAATATTTCTTCAGCAGTTGTTAGATGAACATCTTTTTGCTTCCTTACTGAATCAAAAACAATTGCATATGCTATATCCCATTCTGGCAGAAGGAGGACTCTTGACTGTCTAACTATTTGCCTCCCAACTTTAGGAGTAAATTGGGCAAAATCACTCAAATTTTTTTGACTTCACATCTCCCTTAATAACCGAGTCAGGTTTATCTGGTTGCTTAGCTTTGATTTTCTCACAGGCTTTCTCAAAATTTCCCATATTTAATCTCCACAAAAACTGAACAAAAGCCCTAGATCTTACAAAATTTTCATCATTAATAAATCTTTCAGAAGCCTGTGCAACTATTGGGTCAATTTCCTTACCTTGGTAATCAACAATGGTTAGGTCTAAGGAAGGTGTAGGAGGTTCTTGTGGCTCTCCAACATCCAAGTTGTAGAAGTGACAATCACATCCCCTTCTCCACCCATTTGTCTAAGTTGTTCCCTTAGAGATGCTTCATCATCTATATGGATTGGGGATTGGCTTGGGGAGTATTGTTCCTTTTGAGAAGAAGAAGACCCCTGCTCTAGTTTTTTCCTTCTTGGAGAGCGGGCTGCAGATGGACTTCTTGACCTTTGCTTCTAATGAGAGGGTGCTTGTTGCACATTTCGAATCATAACATAACCTGCCCTCTTCTACAATGTATATTGGCCAGGAGCTACCACATTTCTACTACTTATTCTTCTTTGTACTTTTGCAGCCTTGTCTGGATGTGTCTCAACATACATAGCTTTCTTTTCATTCATGGTTTGAATTATTATGGAAAAATTATTCATTAATGCTTGTATTTTAGCTCCCTAGTATTTCTTATCTTTCAATGGGTCATACTGGGGGTCAAAATCATTAATAAATTCTAGGGTCTTACTGAAAACTATCCATTTCTCTTTTCTCAATTCTTGTTCCTGTAATGTGAAGATATTTCTGATTATATCTTTTGGATAGTAAACCTGATGTACCATATGGGAAGCTCTTACCCTTTGTTTTAAAAGGTCATAGAATCCTTCAGGGTCAATGAATCTGGCGTGAGACTCTGCCATGTTATATCTATCCAAAAACAAATTCAGGTGCTTCCACCCTTTTCTGACAAAGACAAAATCATGCACTACAGTAACAATTGGAAAGAAAGTGCCCTTCTTAATCAATTCCCTCTCATCTATAGTGCCTATTTTCCATAAGAGCTCAACAATCCCAATCTTTAAAGGCACATGAAAAGGCAACACATTTGGCTTTCCCACAAAACCATATACCCTTATCATAGTTGAAACATTATAAGGGATTATATCCCCCCAACTATGACTAACCAATAGCCCTTGTGCATGATCTCTAGGTCTAACCAATTCCAACAATGCTTGTGGAATTTTGGGGCTGTCCCCTCTCAAAAGCAATCTCAGCCTAGATGCGAAAAATCTGTCAAACCTTACATAACTAGCATCTATGGCTTCTGAAGTCATATCCACAATCCATAACTGCACTGGATTCCTTTCTCCATCCTTGGTTGTTTTCAACTCCATACCCTTGGAGAAGAAAGTTTATCCCTTGTATAAGCATACATGCATCAGCAATGAATACCAATAGAATGGTTTGTTTACTTTTCCCCTTGCTATTCCAACCAAACCATTGTGAATCTCTTTTGATAGAAAAGTGGAAAAAATTAGAATGGTACTCATTCCAAATTGAAGGGTTTGAGCCATTATAAGGACAATAGAACCTGGAATTTGATCACCTTCATCTATCCCAAAAATCTTGCAAAGAGAAAAATACAGTGCTTGAGCTCTCAAGTTGAAATGTCTTCTCAACAATGGCTCTGGGGTACTGGCTGTAATCACAGGCAAATTACCAACCTTGGTAGCATGCTCCTGTAGTGGCACTGTTCTTAGGTAAATTCATTGTGCATCATATTTGGCTTGTAGATCATCCATATCAATGATTTCATGCACAACATGGTTAGGGTTAAAGTTGAAAACTTCACTGAATAGCTTAGGGAAAACCCTAAAAAGATTGATTCTAGAATGATTTTTTACCCATCCCGTAATAGGATCATATTTCTTTTCCAGGTCCATCAATAAATCACTATCAAAGAAAATAGTGGGGACTGTTAATTTACCAGTATCAAACTCCCAAATATTGCTCATAGGAGTGTCCAATTTTCGCTCTGAAAACCATTTCTTAAATAACTCTAGACCTCCCATGGAAACCTGGGCATCTCTTACCCAATTAGCTTTGTCGTAAAAACCCTCTGCTACAACTATTCTAGGATGTTTTGGGATGAGTTCCCTCCCCTTAGTTATTTCATGCACTGATAAGGGGAATTGTTCAAGAAAGTCATCATGCACAGAACGTTTCAAATAATCTATTTGCCTAGTAAACTCTTTTCGGGGAGGCATTTTGAATGAACCCTAGAAATTTCACAACAACAGATACTTTAAATTTACTTAGAAAACCACAGAGTACTTACCTACCAAAATTTGCACTTCTGCACTATGTGATAACTTTTGCAATTTTACTGGATTGTTAACCAAGAATTTTTGTGCCCTAGCTCTGAAAATTTTGTATGCCCTAATATTCTCTCTATGCTTTAGTGGTTCATTAATGGTGAAATCATGGGCTCTTACCATGCAATAAAATCGCACGCATAATGTCTGAATCACATTTACTCTCAGTAACCGTTACCTGCAATTTGCATCCAAGTTTGAATCCCATCCATAGATTTTCACTAGATTGGATGGTCCTGATTTAAAAGGTAACAAGCATTACAGCTTTTAAAACAATGCTACATGTCACAATTTTGCTTCCTCACATTATTTAAAATCCCTTCATCTTAGAATTGTGGGGAAGTGCCGTTCATCAATCAAGACAAGATCGATGATTTGACTAATCCACTTTCTAATAAAAACCAGTCAGCTGTACTGACCAATAAGAAACTGCCATATGAGCTCATGCCGTCTGACCAAATTCCACGCCAGCAGATCCCATATCATCTTCTAGGCAAGCAAGTACTTGGCATCATTTAGTACACATGTTGTGCTGGCGCATTCCCGCTTTCCTTATTTAACAAGCATTTTCAAATTGTAGGCTTGCACCAATCATCGATCTTTGAAAGGTCAACGGTGATACTGATCTTTTCCTGCAAGGCATCTAAACAAAATTTTTGATGTCACCACGGACACGTGTCTGCAAGGCGCATTCCTGATTTGTTTAAACTTTGCTCAAATTCAAAATCCGAGGAAGTACCTTTCGTTGATCAGGATAAAGATCAATGATCAGAAATAACTCTTTATTTTATGCTCACATTATCCACTTGGGCCAATGACATGACTGCTTTTAACCCGCATATTCTGACTATTGTGTTTATTTCTGACACCTTTCTGGCCCAGATCATAAATAGCTCTAGCTAAGCACATCTGGTAGAACCTATGGTGTGACTCCTGCATTCTTCATGGTCTGGTCCCACTGTGACACGCGTCGTAAAGGCGCATTCCTACTTTTCTTATTTGACTTGCAGTTTCATAATGTGGGATTGCACTAACCGTAGATCTTCAAAAGATCTACGGTTGATAAGACTTCATTTCCATCTAGCATTCAAAACTCCTCCATGTGGTACATCTGGCAGTACATGTCATCAATCATTTATAGTGTGGCATACTACTTTGCAAATACCTGACCCCACCTTGCCACATGTCAAAAATCTGCTTGTCTGCATTATTTATTTCCTATGCAGTTTCAAATTGCGGGCATGTGTTGGCCTTTGATCTCTGATAGATCAACGGTTACATAAAATTTTCCATTTGAGTAGCATATTGGCTAATAATGATGAATGATGTTCCTCCACCTGTTCCAACTCATCTGACACACACCACGGAGGACATCTCACCATTATTCTTTTAACAACAGGCCCATCTCATTAGACCATGCGACTTGTCCAACTTTTGCTTCCCCGCATTATTTATCTGTCGAGCATATTCTTCTTGTGGGGAAGCGTTAGCCCTTGATTGAGATAAAATCAATGGCTGATGCTTCTTGGTGATAAACTGCATATCTCTGCAGGTGAATCCACCAATGACATCGCGAGAAAATTGGGACGTGCACAAAAGTACTCAAAAACCTGCAAAAGTTCCTGACAATTTATGATTCATCAGAATTTAGGAATGTAAAGGCTACGTGTCACCAAGTTGCATGCCCACATTACTTAAAGGCCTTGCATCTTGAAATTGCGGGTATGCGATACTCATTGATCTGAACAGGATCAACGATTAAAAAGACTTTGTGTCATCAGAGGTAATTGCTAACAGAATGATTAATCAATTTATATGCTAAGTGCAGTCACGTAAGATTAAACAAAAATATAATGACCTCATGTTTATGCAAGCCCTCCCTTGGGGAAAAATGTCATTGAAAACATTTTTTTGAAAATAATTTTGAGGGTATTCTAAAGCTAGGGCAATTTAATGACTTTGAAAAAACAAAAGGAATAAAACCCTAATTTTTAAAATTTCAATATTTAAATGATTTTTCACAAGATTTTCCTTTAACCTCTGCATAGTGAAAAATCAGGCCAACAGAAGGATATGTATATGATCCATCTAAGGCATCAAATACATGACAAAATATGTAACCATTTGCTATGAAACTAAATAAATATGAAGTATTATTCAATATAATATTAAATACCAGAGTCAATAATTTCTAATTAGTGAAACCAAATGGTAATGATTAAACATTGTACAAACCCTATTGGTGAGGATTTTAAAATTGTTTTTACCAAAAACATCATAAGTTTTGATATGCTTCAAGAAAAACTCTAAAACCAGTTGAAATTAAAATATGATGCACATATATTTTCAATGAATCTATTTAGAGGTTATAAATCTTTTGTATGATTCTTTACCAAACACTTCTTCATGATTGTTTGTAGAAAATCTGAAAATTACATTTCATAAATTGTCGATAACTTTCTCAAATCTAAATGAAATTAATTTAGACAAAAATAAATGGAATTATTATTCAATGTAATATGTTTTTTATAGGTTGTACAAGGTCATACAAGGCCTAGAAACAAGAGATTGAACATTCAAGACAAAAAAACAATGGAGTGAAACAATGAAAACTCGTTACCAAAAAATGATTCTAATGTCTTCTCCTCATTGATTTTGATATTTTATAAACTATTATTACCTCCTAAAACTTCCCAAATACCATTTGAACCAACTTCTTACATTTTTCTAATCCTTTTTGCAGTTCTTACAAAGTTGTAACATTGCAACTTTTAAGAAACTTTCACATTTTTTGCTACATATGATCTGAGACCTTGCAATAACATTCCAAAAATATTAGTATGGACTAGTAATTAAATTTTAGAACCATTTTATCTTTTCATAGTTCTTTTATACAAATTTGACCTTTTAATCAATTCAAGACCTTAATAAGACAACTATGTAAATTTTTACAATTTGGCTTGTATGGCCTTGCATTTGGATTCAATTTGACTCAAAACTTAATAAAATGAATGTATGAATTAAAAAATTCATGATTTATTCATAATAGAACCATTTTTCCTCTTGGTTTTCTTATGTGCTAGGTGCTCTTGCACCACTTTATTAGCCTCAAACACTAATTTTTTTTTAGGGTTGCCTAATATTTTTTTATTAAATTTTTTTTTTCTTCTGTCTCCCTCAAATTCCTTAGACTCCCTTATTAATTCATTTAATTTATTTTTGAGAATATTACTATAATAATGTAAAGTAATATTATTTTTTATTTAATATAAAGTGGGTATAATTACTCACTTATATTAATTTATTTAATTATAGAATTAAGAATTATTAAAATATTTCTTGAGTCATTCATATTTTCATTATGGACTTAGAACTAAGTTTTGACTATAACATTGTGGTCATTGATGTTGTCTAAGTCTATGGAGAGGTGTAATTGCACCCTATACACCATCATTCATGTTGTAGAACCTAAGCCTAGCCTTTGGTTGTCCTTACAACTAGTTACTTCAATCTAATATAATTGTCCAAACAAATTAATTCCCAAATCCCACACCTAAATATAGACTTTTTTGTATGAGATATAGAAGGAAAATCTCAACAAATTATCATATGGTAACCATTCATATATGCAAATAATCCAAATAATGTGAGAATGAAACCCTATGTGCCAAGAAATACACATAAGTAACCACCTTGTCTCACAATCATAAGTCGAACAACAACCAACATAATATCAAATGTGTCATCCAACCAATGTCAAATTATGAAAATCATGTCATTTTTTTGTCTCTATCCAATAGAAAAACCTCTTAGTACTCCCATATTGGTGAATCACTAAAGTAGCCAATGTCAACTCAAAGGGTGCTACATGATTTTGACTAGTGAAGTGACTAATGCATAGACATCAAAAACTATGATGTTACTAATCAAAAAATTCCATCATTTCCATGTTAAGAGAAATTGGTGACAAACTCACAAATGAATGATGCATGCCATCACTTCTCAATAAATACATCTCTAGAATGATTGGCCCACTAAGAGAGACATCAAAAAAATACCATCACCTTCCTAAGAATGGTATACTACTTCCCAATCTAAAATGTGAACTAAATTCAACCATTGTCTCATTGCTAATGAGATTTTCCTTTACTTTATCATCTTGTATGCATTTTTCCATTGGAAGGAATAAAAAATGAATCTATGGCTCTTTTGGTCTTCTTGAATTATCAAATTGGTTTCATCTTTCCTTAACCTCTTGCAAATGTTGTCTTACTTGCATAGTAAGAAATTTCACTTGGTTAGCTCTATACTACCAATTTTCGTTTATTCTTAGATAATCCTCTATATCGGCTACCCCAAAATACATAAAATTTGATTTATAATGGGATGTATTATTCTCACCATCTTGACCCATTCTTAAACCATGTGTGGCTTTAAATGAATGATGAAAATTGTATTCTTCTTCTTGATAAAACACTATCATACTTCATAAAGATAAATTATGTTATTGCTATTATAAATCTCAGAATTATGGTCATACCCTGGTATCTTTCTTTCAACATCTCCAATGTACTAATCTATGGTTTTATATAGTTCCAATATGGGATCAACATGATGGATTAATTACATTTTATGAATCTCCACTTGATGTGAAGTTGTTTTTTCATTAGAACTCTCACCTTATGACTGATTTTTCCTTCTGGTGTGGTCACTTATAGGCTGCAAGCTACAAGCAAGTGAATCTTCTTCCTTTTCTTATTCTTGCACATAAATCTCTTCACTTTTCCCAATGGTTTCTTTCCCATTCCACTACAAGTATGGAACTCAAAACATTTAATTCATCTTCATCCTAATTTGGTATACCCAATAATTGTGTTTAAAAAAACATATTTTGTATATTTTGGTGAAGAGAACAATACTAGTTATAGTTGGTCATAGTTTATTTATGTGTCGGTGGTACATTAGGACTCTTACATATTCTAATAGATGAAGATGATTCATGAGAATACCCAAATTTCTTAGAAATTGAACCATTCAATTGACAGTTGATATATTAGAAGCATTTTGGATATGTTTGTCTTTGAAATGGTTTTATCATGGATTAATGCCAATATAATACATTTTGTAACATAAAAAACATGAAAATAATTTACTAATTGTAGTTATCAAAATTCTCATTTTTAGGTACAACAAATGATAATTTTTGAATTTAGAAGAATTTGCATAATGAGAAAATAATTGTTCACACTTGGTGTACAATGTTCAGTCGAAGAGGTTTTTATTGAATGAAATTTGATAAAATATACACCTAGCTTGCAAGAGAAATTATTGAATTCACTACTTTTCCCTCAAAATTTTATTGATGTTGACCATGTTTCACATATGAAATCTAATGACAAACTATTTTCCAATTAAAATTATAGATGATGGATTTTCCTTGATTTTCAAACTCTTTCTATTATTGATTGGTTGTTTGGCACAAGGTGTGCCTCTAAGGTGATACAACTAGCTATGGACAGGTATAACTACTATAAATAATGGTGTGACTACCCTCTAAAGTCTACAAACCCTTTCTAATCTGTAAATGATTGAAACTTTTGTAACAAGTCTAATTTGAAGCAAAATTTGAAATTCTAAATGAATCCCCCATTTTTTGAATTGTGGTATCATCCAAATTCACCTGTATTTAAGGAGATTTGTTCCTCAAAGTTGTTATGCTACTGAAATGAATTGGATAAATCAATTCTCAAAAAGTTGTTTATAAATGTGATATCATGATGCCTACAATAAGCTTTGACATCTTGATTTATTGGCCTCAAGTCTTAATTCATTCTTAGGATTGCCTTGCATTTTTTTTTTAATTAAATAATTTATTTTTCCTTTTGACTCCCTTAACTCCTTTAAGCTGCCTTATTAATAAAATTAAGTTATTTTATAAAAATCTTAACTCATGACATAAGAGGGGTTGCAACTTGTTAGTCTATTGAAATAATGTCAACTAATATTATTAAGTTTTTGATATAAAGTAAATATAATTACTCAATGAAGCTTCAACTCATAGCATAGCAGATTTTGCAAACCCTTGTTAATAGGGTGACTTTGGTTCAAATTATTGGGAGGATCAAGTGTGCACATTGGAGTGTAGGTCACTAACTTTGATAGGAGGAATATTGGATTTATGACTTATCAGAGAGCTACTTGATGAATATAGAACACAATTTGGGGGTATTGAGGTGGCTTCTATTATTTCTAGTTTGGTGGTGACCCTAATTCCAATTGGTGGAAAAATGAATTCAGTAGAGGGAGTAATAAGGCATCGACCAATGGAAGATATAAGGAGGGACAACAATTATCAGAGTGTTGGACTATGAATATGGTAGGGGGTGAATTGTTAGAGTGGTGGACACATGATTGGGTGATGCCAACTAGGAGGTATAAGGGGTGGTTGATAAAATGGCAGTGGGAGTATGAATGGATTTTTAATCATTGGAGTCATAAGGTGTGTTGGCCATTAGGAGTGATAAGAAGAAATATAGTGGAGAAATAAGAAGAACATAGTGATAAGGTGTGGAGTGATAAAGAGACTAGAGAGGTAAGGAGAATGGAGTGATAAGGAGATGGAGATATAAGGATGTGGTGAGTCTAGATGTCTAGTGGCACATATCTCATGTTGGATATTGAAAAGGATTTTAATGAATAACCAAGGGGATTTTCATGTCCCCTTTTCAAATAATTAAAAAAAATAATAAACTTTGCTAAGGCAGGCAAGCTCCAAAAAGGTGAAGTTTCGAAAAAAGGGGCTAATCTTTGGAAACCAATGGACTAATAAATAAAAATTATTATTAAATTATATTTTATTAACTCCTCTTTGACGTGAGTTAGGGTTATGCCCTCTTTTAAGGGGTTTGGAGGCATTTTGGGCTCATTCCAGAACTTGATTTTTGCTCATTTCTTTGTTGTTCTTCAGAGGCTACCAAACCTGTGGAGAAGGAGACCAAAGAATGAGAGTTTGTAGGTTTATAGGAAGGCTAAGGATGGGAGTTTTAAGCCATTCCATGTGCATGCTCATACAGAGTTTTCCTTTGTGCTGAACAGTGCAGATTTGTGGGTTTTTGGGTGTGTTTTTTGTATGAGTTTGGTGTTTTCAGTTGAGTATTTCATATCAGTTTGGGTTGATTCTATATTTCAGACTTTAAGATATTAAAATAGAGCTGAATATATGTATTGGGACGTGATTAAACTTCTGAGATAGATTATTAGTGTTTTTGTGGTGTTTTCGGGCATTTTTGTGTTAATTTCGGGAGCCCGATGAGCATAGTTTTTGTCCTACATTTGTGAACTGTTGTGTAAAGGCTATATAGATCTAGAAATGTAATTTTTAAGGCTGTTATGCTGCTGAAATTTCTATAAAAAATATCCATTTTCAGATTTATTAATAATTTGTGAAGTTGTGAAGTTTTTGGCACTATTTTGGACATACCCGATTTGGGTTTTATTGAGAAATTGGTGGATCTTTGTAATATTAGATTGTTTGATTTTAAAGATATAATTTGAGGCTTGAAATATCATACAAAATCAGTAAAGGGACATTTTATTGGTATCAGAGCCATGATCTTGCCAACTTGAGGGTTTGTAGAAGTTTGCATGTCAGTTTTAACAA
The DNA here is from genome assembly GCA_028749045.1 of Cupressus sempervirens. NCBI lineage: Eukaryota > Viridiplantae > Streptophyta > Pinopsida > Cupressales > Cupressaceae > Cupressus > Cupressus sempervirens. Next base: position 440,861,674 of record CM053791.1, read on the forward strand.
CTACCCAGATCTTGCATGTCAGTTTTGACAACTACCTAGGTCTTGCATGTCATATTTTATGGTTGCATGTTTCTTCTAATCAGTTTCATGTCAAAATTTATGGTCACATGCAACTAAGTGAAAGAGAAAAAAGATATTTGCAGCGAGAAAAGAATAAAGAAATTTTGATCAAACCTCCAGTTGAAAGTAAAAGTACAAAATCTAAGGAAGGAAAAAGTATGGCTGATCCAGATGAGATGGAAAAGAAATTCTTCCAAGAGATCCAAAATACTCAGAAGTAAACAACGGATAGTTTGGCAGAAACTAGAGAGGCTTTGCGAATATTGACAGAAAAACTACAAGGAGTTGCATCTATTAATGAGAAAGGGAGCACTTCAGAGGAGCCAATAAATCTAAAATCCACACCATCTAAATCAACCAAAACTATTTTCTTGCCTATAGATGAGCCACCAGTACCAAATCCAGCCATTAATCCCATGGAAGAGGTTATAGGTAACTTGATTGCATTAAGAGCTACTTATAATGGCTTAGATGATGACTTTTGTAGTTCGGTTCCTTTTAGAGAATATGTGGATATGATGAACACTTTGATGCCCAAGAAAGAGAGCAGGAGGGAGCATGACATAAGTGGAAGAGAGCTCAAAAGTAAAATAAGCAAGTTTACAGCACCTACTTTTGATGGAACAAATAAAATTTCAGCTAGAGCATGGCTACAAAAATTACAGACTTTCTTCACACTTAACGCCATGAAGGAGAGTGATGCTGTTCAATTTGCAAGTCTACACTTTGAAGATGCAGCCTATGATTGATGGTATCATGGAATGACTACTCAAGGTCATGATCAGGTAACTAAATTTGATGATTTCAGTCAAAGAGTGATAGATAGATTTGACCTCAAGGATGATGAAGAGTACTTTAAAGAATTGTCAAAGTTGAAGCAAACCAAATCAGTTAATGAGTATATAGAAGAGTTTCAAAAAGTGGCTATTATGGTACTTGATATGAGTGAAAAGAGGATTGTTTATCTTTTTCTTGATGGTTTAGAAGATTCTGTTAAGGGTTTGGTTAAGGCTTTCTCACCCTTAACCTTACAGGAAGTTATCAAAAGAAGCTTGCAACTTGAAACTTGCGTGCCTATGAAATCAATCACTAATCAAAAACCCCCAAATCTTTGGCAACATAAGGGAAATTTTCAGAAAAAGACTTTCCCAACACTACCACCAAAAGATGTGATAAATGTGGCAAAAAATAAGGTAGATGAAGAGACTAGGAGTGAATTACGAAGGAAAAAGCTTTGTTTTACTTGTAGAGAACCATGGGTTCTAGGACATAGATGTTTGGGGAAAGGTCAAGTGCACTATATTGAAGTTGCTTCAGAATTTGATTTAGATGAGCATGAGGAATTTCATGATACTAAGAAGGAGGTAGAAGAAGAGAAAGAAAAAGAAATCAGCAAGGATGGCACTTTAGCAGCATTATCGGGAGTCCCAAGATACCATCCCTTTCAAATTTGAGGGGTACTAGCAGGGAAAAGGTTGATAGCTCTTCTTGATAGTGGGGCAACTCACAATTTTATTGATGAGGGATTTGTCATGAAAAGAGGGCTTAAAGCAGAAGATTTTGAGGGATTCAATGTTACGGTAGCTGATGGATTCACTATGCCTTGCACACGGGTGGTGAAACAACTCAAGATGACCTTAGGAGATTATGAGTTATGTGATGACTTCTATGTGGTTGGTATTGGGGATACAGATCTTGTATTGGGTGTTCAATGGTTGCACTCTATCGGAGGCTATTACATGAACCATCAAACTATGGAGTTTAAATTTCATTCCAATGGGAAAGAAGTCATATTGAGAGGTTTATCGAATGGAGCACCTAAGGTGGTCTCTGCAAAGAGGATGGAGAGGACTTTTTGAAGAGGAAAAGTAACATGGGAAGTAGGAGTCATAATCCATCCAACAAGCTCTCCAAGAATCAAGGTAATTTCCATTTTGAAATTCAAAATATTCTTGATAAGCATAGTATAGTTTTCAATGATTTGCCTCCAGGATTACCACCAGATAGAGGTTTTGAGCATGTTATAGAGTTAGAACAGGGTGCCAAACTAGTTATAACAACCCTATACCGCCATCCAAGAGGTTATAAGGAAGAAATTGAAAAAACTATTAAATAATTCCTGGACATGGGATTCATAAGGCCTAGCTCTAGTCCATTTGCATCATCTATGGTACTTGTCAAGAAAAAGGATGGTACAATGAGAATGTGTATAGACTACAGGGCTCTAAACAAGAAGACCATAAAAAATAGGTATCCCATACCATGCATAGATGAACTCATTGATGAGTTACATGGTGCTTTATACTTCTAAAAAATTGACTTAAGATCAGGGTACCATCAAATCCGAATGAGGAGTGAAGATGTGGAAAAGACTGCTTTCAAATGTCACTATGGGCACTTTGAATTTCTTGTTATGCCATTTGGCCTCACTAATGCACCTGCAACATTCCAATCTTGTATGAATAAGGTATTCAACCAACATCTTCAAAATTTTGTTTTGGTATTTTTTGATGATATCTTGATTTACAGTAAAACATGGGACGAGCATCTAAAGCACATAGACACTATTTTGGGAATCTTGGAGCAGCAATCCTTCTATGCTAAGCTATCTAAATGTGAGTTTGGTTTGATAGAGATCCTATAATTGGGACATATTATAAGTTCTAAAGGAGTACAGGTTGATCAACAAAAAATCCAGGCAATTTTGGATTGGCCTCCACCCACTAATCTTACACAGTTGAGAGGTTTCTTCAGGTTGTGTAGCTACTATAGGAGATTAGCCAAGGGATTTTCTTAGCTTGCTGCCCCCTTGACTGATTTGACAAATAAAGGAGCTTTTGTTTGGACAGAAGAGGCACACAAAACATTTGATAAGCTTAAGGAGGTAATGAGTTCATGCCCTGTGCTTGCAATTCCAGATTTCTCTTTACCTTTTGTTGTTGAATGTGATGCTTCTGGAGAAGGTATAGGGGCTGTCCTAACTCAAAGGGGACATCCAATAGCATTTGAGAGTAGAAAATTAAATCAATCAGAGAAAGGTTACTCCATCTATGATAAGGAAATGTTGGCAATCATGCATGCACTTCATAAGTTTAGACAATATTTGGTATGTGGGAGATTCATTGTAAAGACAGACCATAATAACCTCAGGTTCTTCTTGAACCAAAGGGATTTGAATGACCGTCAACAAAAATGGGTAAAAAAATTGCAAGCTTATGATTTTGATATTGAATACATGAAAAGAAAGAATAATGTGGTTGCTGACGCTCTCTCAAGAAAGCCCACTTCGTGTTCCTTATCATCTATCTCTACTGATTGGAAAGTCTCCATAATTTTAGAGTATGCTAAAGATTCCTTTGCCACCAAGATTTTGGATAAGTTAGTGGATGATAATAGGTACAAGGTTGTTGATGAATTGATTTATTACAAGAACAAGATCTTCTTAGTGCCAAGGTCAAAAACTAAGGAGAGGATATTGAGGGCCTTTCATGACCCACCTTTGGCTGGTCATCAGGGATACTTCAAGACATACAAGCAAATTTGAGAGTGGTTTTCATGGAAGGGTATGAAGGAGGATGTCCTTAAACACATTAAGGAATGTATGGTATGCCAACAAAGCAAGAGTGAGCAAAATTTTCCTGTAGGGTTGTTGCAGCCACTTCCTATTCCTGAACAAAAATGGGAAAGTATTTCCATGGACTTCATCACTGGGTTGCCCAAGGTTCAAGGTAAGGATTGCATATATGTGATGGTAGATAGACTAACTAAGTATGCACATTTCTTTCCTATCACATCTGATTTCAAGGCATCACAAGTGGCCGAATTGTTCTTCAACAAAATTTTTAAATTACATGGTTTGCCTAGAAACAATGTTAGTGACCGGGACAGTAGATTCCTCATCTCTTTTTGGAAGGACCTCTTTCATTTCGTAGGAACTGAACTCACTCCCAGTACTAGCTATCACCCTCAAACAGATGGACAAACAGAGATAGTTAATAAATGGATAGAGGGATATTTGAGGAACTATGTTTCAAATCAACAACATGCTTGGGTGAAATGGTTACACCTAGGGGAGTATTGTTACAATACATCTCATCACATGTCTATTGGTATGCCTCCTTTTCATGCTCTTTATGGTTATGATGCCCTTTCCTTTGTTGATCTAATACTTTTCGATAGCAGAGTACCCGCAGCAAGTGATTTCATCAAGCAAAGCCAAGACATAATAAGGTCCCTCAAGGATAATCTACAACATGCACAGAACCAACAATATATATATATGCTGACAGGAAAAGGATTGAAAGATCTTTTGAGGTGGGATATTTGGTATTTGTTAGGTTGCAGCCATATAAGCAAAGCACCTTGAAGAGGAGTGGGGCAGAGAAACTCAAGCCAAGGTTCTATGGGCGTTATAAAATCATCAAGAAGGTAGGAGAGGTAGCTTATGAATTGGAGATCCCACCAAACAGAAAAATACATAATATTTTCTATGTATCTTGCCTAAAGAAGGTTCTAGGCCAGAAAACCATAGTATCTACAGAATTACCACCTCTTGATGATGAAGGGAAATTAGTTTTGATACCACAAGAGATTTTGGATATAAGAGAGAAAAGATTGAGAAACAGGAGCGTCATAGAGCATTTGGTCAAATGGAAAGGATTACCACTAGAGGATGCAACTTGGGAAGGAGCACATATTCTTGAAAATTCCAACCTTCATTGCTTGAGGACAAGCAATATTTGGGAGGGGAGGACTTGTCATGTCCCCTTTTCAAATAATTAAAAAAATAATAAACTTTGCTAAGGTAGGCAAGCTCCAAAAAGGTAAAGTTTCGGCAAAAGGGGCTAATCTTTGGAACCAATGGACTAATAAATAAAAATTATTATTAAATTATATTTTATTAACCCCTCTTGGATCTGAGTTAGGGTTATGCCCTCTTTTAAGGGGTTTGGAGGCATTTTGGGCTCATTCCAGAACTTGATTTTTGCTCATTTCTTTGTTGTTCTTCAGAGGCTGCCAAACTTGTGGAGAAGGAGACCCAAGAATGGGAGTTTGCAAGTTTATAGGAAGGATAAGGATGGGAGTTTGAAGCCATTCCATGTGCATGCTCATACAGAGTTTTCCTTTGTGCTGAACAGTGCAAATTTGTGGATTTTTGGGTGTATTTTTTGTATGAGTTTGGTGTTTTCAGTTGAGTATTTCATATCAGTTTGGGTTGCTGCTGTATTTTAGACTTTAAGATATTAAAATAGATATGAATATATGTATTGGGACGTTATTAAACTTTTGAGATAGATTATTAGTGTTTTTGTGGTGTTTTCGGGCATTTTTGTGTTAATTTCGGGAGCCCGATGAGCATAGTTTTTGTCCTACATTTGTGAACTGTTGTGTAAAGGCTATACAGATCTAGAAATGTCATTTTTTAGGCTGTTATGCTGCTGAAATTTTTGTAAAAATGTCCATTTTCAGATTTATTAATAATTTGTGAAGTTGTGAAGTTTTTGGCACTATTTTGGACATACCCGATTTGGGTTTTATTGAGAAATTTGTGGATCTTTGTAATATTGGAATGTTTGATTTTAAAGATCTGATTTGAGGCTTAAAATATCATACAAAATCAGTAAAGGGACATTTCAGGGATGGGATAGTTCAAAGCTCTAGTAAAAAGTGATTACCAGCCATATATATATATATATAATTACTCAATTATATTAATTTATTTAATTCCATACTTAAGAAATATTAAAATGTGTTTTGGATAATCATAATTTGTCATTATGGACTTAGAACTAAGTCTTGACTCAAGTAATATGACCATTTTTGTTGCTTAAATCTTGTAGGCCAACTAGAATCTCCTAAAAAAGTAGGGACTTTCCCTAAAAAATAGGAACCTCTCTCCAAACACCTATAATAGCTTACAAGGATCATGCTTTTCTCTGTGGTCCTATAATTTTTTTTCATAGGATTAGTCATTCATATTATTAGATTTATGTTATATTTGATACTCACATATGACCTTATTACTATTTTAACTCAAAGACATAAGGAGTAGGTGCTATCCAAGTTCCTTATAAACCAACAATGGATTCCCTCAAAGTTTACAAGTCGTAGTATGTATTATAAAGGCTTATGGAATGTTGATCCCCACCCTTTCTTTGGATAAGATCTATTTGTTTATATTTATGAAAGATCCTCCTCATAATAACCTTCCCTCCTCAGATAGTAATAGGATTAGAATATTTAAAAAATTATCAAAAAAAAAAAATTGTTATTAGTAACATTTCACTTTTGACTATAGCTATGGACCAATGAGGCCACAAACCTAGGGGATCTCATCCCCGAATACAAAACCCAATATCTATGAGCATGGAAAACTAGTAGGGACACTAAGCCCAAGGAGCATAACCACTAAGCTCTCAATGTGGGTCTGACACATGATTCATGATCACTCCTAGTCCAACAATGATCTTGAGAGTTGAACACCATTATCTCCATCTCTATCAATATGAGTTTTGTTTGGAAAGAATGCCATAAACCTTACCTCTCTATGTTGTCAACCATGTTATATCTCCCTTTTCCATGACAACACACCCTTATCCCTCTTCTCAGTAGTCATGTATAGACAATCACCCACAATGTTTGGTTCACCATGGCATAGGACTCAAGGACTGAACCATCTACCTCCAACATACTAATCCTACCCACCTGCCTCATCCAAAACATATGCCCTTTATGTGTAGTCACTATTGTATATGCCAAGCTAAATGGATTTCCTCATCCAAAGCATATGCCCTTTGTGTGTAGTCACTATTGTATATCCCAAGCCAAATGAATTTGAATTGGTGATGCCTCTATCAATAGGGGACGCAAAATACCATTGTATTGCAATCTCATGCCCATAAATTTATCAATTTTTTATGAATACACACACACACACACACACACACACATACATATAATTTTGATTTTATTTTTATTATATATAAGACCATATATGAATCCTTTCCCATAATAGAATTCATATGAATCTCAGTCCCTATTATTGAACATAAATATATATGTATGAATACAAGAGAAATTCACTATGTTGTTTTCATAGTACTATCACTACAACACTCTTTCTTTCTTATTATGCACAATTTTATATTCCTCCTATTGTGATATCTTATTTAAAATACATTGATGACTCTTTATATCTGACCATACAAAAGGGATATCTCAAAGTGGTGTATCTATTATTTTTAATAATTCCATTGGTACCAATAGTTTTTCATTAACCACTAATTTAGAAATTAATCATTGTTGTTATTCATTACAACACATCCTATATATGCATCATCATCTCTATGTAAATGAGACTATTACTTATGCTCAATTTTACTTAGAGACTATCACACCTTTTGTTATGATTCATTTCTAGTTATTGATTGTTAATTAACACATAGTCAATATTCTTTAGTCCTTTGCAATGATTATGTGAAATTCTTTTCCTTGTTGCATATTATTAATTTTCATCAATACTTCATAGATTTTTACATTGGTTTGAAGGAACAGGCCCACAAACATTGTCAGAACTATGTCTAATATTGTTTACTATAGTAGTTGGATATAAGTTCTAATAATTTATTCACATAGATAAATGGAATCATTTTTATTATTATATATTTTCTATAGAAGCACCCTTTTTTATTGGTAAAGGCCTAAATATGATATTTTTAAATTAATTTTAAAAATATTATACAACTTCATTTGATATTCTTACTAGTAGGAAAGAACAGAATAAATAAGGCCTCTATTCTAGCCCAGGATTTATGCAATCATGTATACAAATTATAAAGCATTTCAATCTACCTTGGACCAATGGAAGTATTTAGATAACATCTTGTAGGCTATCATTTACACAACCAATTTTTTAAATTAAATTATAACATTGCAAATTTTCCCTGAAAATTAAATATCAACTTATCTTGAGTTTACATCATAGAAAGATTATAGCAATTGCAATTTTGATATTGAGCCCATGAGGCTAAAATGCTTTGTACTACAAAAAGGATCAAATTCACTCTAGATCCAAACCCCATCCAACCTTCACTACCCAAAGAAAATGTACATGGCTAAAAAATAGATCTCACAACAACACTTTAATGATCGGTTATAAACAATAATGACTATCCACATCCATAATTTTTAGATCTAAATCGTACATAGATCATATTAATAACAATATATTATGAACATAAGTATTTATGCTCTCCCTTATAATGAGAAACATCATATATATAAAATCATAGCACATTAATCAGGAGATCATATTGACTCAACCCTTATCTTAAGTGTAGAATTGTATCTTGTAGAAATAAAAGGAGAGATAAAATATATAAGAGCCATTGAGCTACAAGTTATGCTAACTAGAAAAACTATAGTAAAAGTAACAAAGTCCTAACATTCCAAAGGTAGTCAGTCATACCTTCATATCGTAAATATTTGTACAACATCATCTTTTCCTAATTATGAAGACTAGCTAAGTGAAGGTATACAAATACCTAAGATTTGAAAGCCAACTTTCTCTAAACTTTTGGGGAGAATTTATAATTTTAAAAAGTTTTTAAATATTAGAGAATTACTAATCAAAGATAAGATTTGGTATATCTTCCTTTTTTAGATGGCTAAAAACATGACTTGCAACTTTTCTTAGTTCCATCTTAGATGATATTTATGAAAAAACTTCCAATACAATTTAATGAAACATGCATGAATGAAAAACATATCTTGAAGCCCTAAGACTTTATTTCTCACAAAGTTTGAATTGTAACAATAAAAACTTGGCTTAATACTACTCTTGAAGATGAAAGCAAAGAGATCATGGTTTTGTCAAAATTCAAACCATTCCCCATTTAATAATTGAGAAGCCAAAGAAAAATTGAAACCATCATATTTGAGCCCCTAGAATTCTCAAATCTAAGGAGAAATATTGTTATCCTAAATTTAAAAGAAAACGAATTCATGAAAAACTTTTTTAAAAGGGTTAATTTTATCTTTAAACCACAATGGATGAAATATGTAGCTTACATCCAAGTTAGGACTAGAAAATATTATTACTAAATTCATCAGTCAGAGTAACTAAGTAGTTATGCAATAATGGTGCGTGTGTGTGACCTTGATTTTATATATATAACTAAGGTTTGATTTATTTTATTATTTTTTTATAATATTATTATTCATTCATTTATTTAATTATTTAACTTTATTTAGTTTTATTATTATTATTATGAAATCCTATCTCGAAAAGGGGACTCATGGTCCCTCCCTCCCCACGATCCCTTGTCCTTATGCAATGGCATATTTTATTTAAATATCTCCATGTTTGTAAAATAGAATTGTGCATGTTTGTAAAATATGAAATATATGTATGAATATATGAAGGCATGAAGTATACATAAACTATACACATTGATACATGCAAATATGAAGTATACACATTGATGTATGAAGGCATAAAGTATACATGAGACACACATAATATACATATTGTTAGATTCCCTTTCAATCATTAGAACATTTACTTGTTTAATACGTTACCCTGTATGATGGCAGGATCATGCTTTGAAACTATTTTCAATGTCCCTTGATTGGATTAGTCATGCATATCATTACATTTAAGTTGTCTTTGACACTCAAATCCCACCTTATTAGTATTTCAACTCAAACACTAAAGGTTTAAGTGTTATGCAAGTTACCTAGATTGGAAAAGAAAATTTTGGGGGACCTAATATCTCACCCACTAAGTAATACGGAATATTCATATAGATCTCTCAAATAAATGAACATGAAAGGGGAGCTTATTATCTTCACAAAATTTGGCTGCAAAGGCAATATCCATCATTTATATGTGGTGTCTATTCTTGTGTGTTCCTAGTTGAACTCTTCATGATTTATAGGTCAAATATATTTTTCATTCAAGTCAAACACCAAAGAAATGAAATTTGGAGTAATAGAAACAAATAATTTCCATAGGAAATTGAATATTACTTTTATGCAGTGTTACCCGAGAGCGCGTATGTCCCCGATGCAAGTATTTCATGCACTTGAGTACCCCCACCATACAAAAAGTGTGACTGCACTAGTTAGAGCACCTAGGTGAGACACAATGTGCATCCAAGGTGTGAGGGTACGGCTACGGTGTGTGCGGGGTGTGGTTGACATGTTGGCTAAATTTTTTTAAAAAAAAAAAACATTTTTTAAAGTTATATTTTATTATTTCTTTTAGCAAGGGAACCCTAATTTGGTGTGTGTCCCATGAGGTCTATTTCATTTTTTATATTCATATTTGAACAATGAATTTTGAATCTTTCATCTTTATCATTTGATAAATTGATAGTTAGTGGTTGACTTACATGGTACTATGTGTTGTTTATATTTTTCATTTATCATTATCATTATTATCATTATGTTTAAAGGTTTTAGCATTTATGATTTTACTAAGTTCAATGGTCATTGGTAATGGTTATGAAGTTTCAAGTTTAAGCTTATGATTCGTGAATCACATTTCAATTTTCTATATTCAACTACATTTGGTATGTTATATTGAAGTATCACTTTATAATTAGAAATTTCTCATGTGTGTGTGTAATATATATGTATATTTATATACTAATCTCATAGGTTTAACTGACTAAAGCTACCAAACATTAACGCTCCCTCTTAGCTAGGGAGGATAAACAAGATTCGTACAAAATATGAATAACATATTACCTCAATGTAAAAATGGTTTCTAAAATGTCAACTCATTTGACTTCTAAGTTTATTGAAATTGCAACTTTGGTACCTTTCTCAAGGTTAATATCTATTTCAATGATGAGGTGGCATTAACCATTCGTTGGATCTGCTTAATTGTCATCCTCCATTCACCTTAATGGTGGGTCCCATTGGTCGTGCTTGTTCCCTTTAATATGTTCTTTTATTAAACCTAAAATTTCATTCGCTATATATTTGTAATCGATTCGAGACAATTAAAAACCACCCTTTGTTTTCAATATTGACCCATCAGGTTTGACTAATATGCACCACCTTTTACCATATCTCTTCATCTTGATGCCATATCATATTATTATTATTATTAATTGTCACAATGACAATTAATTGCTTTACCCTCATGATGGTTATAACCAAGCCTTAGTAGAATCATGTTTCAAATGTGAGGGTTTTTTGTAACAACCATTTAGTCATTCTCTTATTACCTTGTATCAGTTAATGATGATGTGTGCATATATTTTAATATCCATTTTTATTCCACACCAATGCTTCTTTGACATTGGGTGGTCATCCCCCAATAGAACACTTGCAATTCACTACTCAACAATAGCTCGTGACTCCTCAGTCACACATGGGGATCCCTATTGTGTCTCCAATCACACTCTTATTCATTGGATGGAAATCTTTTAATTTCTCCTATTTTCTTTCAAGTTGTTAGGTTTTATAGAAGAAACTAGGCTTTGATACTATGTTGAGTTGAGGAGAAGGATGAAAATGTAATTGCATTGCCATTTTTTTATATACTTTTCAATTGCATCAAGCTCCTCTTATATATATTGCGAATGAAAAATTGAGAGACATATCTCCTCGTGAGACATGTCTGTTTATTATAATTAATAATATAACAAATTATATTATATATATATATATATATATATATATATATATATATATAAGTCTCATAGGTTTAACTGACTGAATCTACCAAACATTAACAATCAAGACTAAATTAAGATAAGTTTGGGATAGAAGGGCTATATATATATATATATATATATATATATATATATATATATATATATATATATATATATATATATATATATATATATATATATATATATATATATATATATATATATATATATATATATATATATATATATATATATATATTTCTTTGCTACAGAAAAAATGCTCTAGGAAGGGCACACATGTAGCTCAGTGACCAATCCAATCATTTTACCATCTCTTCCAGGTTATTTTTTCCTTACTAGCTATAATTTAGATATATAAAGGGTTAGCTAGTAAAATAGGTTGGTCTAGAGATGAAATGCATTGTTTTTTATTAAATATGTTTACTCACATATAACCAATCATCTACTTCATATTCTATTTCAACTTCCTCTTTAGCTGTTAAGTTCAGCTAGAAGTGCAACATCAACCAAAAAAGAGTTAAAACATCACTTGATCACATGTATCCATTTCAAAAGAGGAACCCATAACACTATCAAATCTTTAAAGACAAACAAAGATACTCACATGGTAGTTTAACTAGTGATCTTAAGATGATGAAATTTTTGAAAGGTTACTTAGTCTTCTTTATCCAGGTATAGACTTATCCTCCTAGTCAAGTGTAGCAGACATACGTTAATGTTCCTTTCAATGTCCAAAGCTCATTCTTAACTATTATGTTTGCAATATTTAAAATTATAGAAATGTCATATTGACCAAAAACTATCCTCAAAGAACTATTAGTGTAGAATTCATTTATAGTTTCTCAAATAGAGAGGCATGGTGCAAACCAAGAAAGTAATCTCAAGCTCTATAAAAGTAACCAAACAAAGTCATATGGTCAACTTCTGATAAAAGATCACATAAATAAGCCAAAGAAATAGGGGACAGTTCATCACTAAGAGCTTTCTTGTGCATTTCAATTTAAAATGAGTATATGGACAAAATTTATTTCATTTTGCATCTTAATGCAAAGCAATAAACCTATTTTACTATTTCCCTAAGAAGAATAAATCTAGTATCAACTTGCAAAACTTTGAAGTGAGCCACTAGAAGGTGATCTAAAAACATATGATCACCAAGTATAAAGAACTAGAAGTGTTTGCATGGTAGGTGTAGTAGATTGAATGGGTAGATGCATCATTTATGGCATATGTTGGTCATGGTTTAGTTGAAAAAAAAAGATATAGAAAATAAATTTATGGGCAAAAAACAAAGAAGCCATATAAGATGTTATCAGATAATGTTAAATAATATGATCTCCATATCACTAGTCATTAATGACTAATCATCTCAAATTGAATTTATATTCAAAACTAAAACAAGAAAATAATGGATAGGATCTCCATATCACTAGTCATTAAGGACTAATCATCTCAAATTGAATTTATATTCAAAACTAAAACAAGAAAATAATGGATAGGAAATTTTTATTAATTCTTTAATGTTTTCTCTTTCTAGGGAGAATAATTGTGTGAAACTAGAAACAACTTGACATTTAGGAAATCCATTAGCTAAATAAACTAGAAATTTGAAGGGTCAAAGCATATCATACCTAAAATGACATTAATATCACCCTAGGACCTAAATTCTTTGTTTAAATAATTAGTTCAAAATTGAGATAAAGCTGCTCAATATTCAATGTAAGATGCATGTTTCTTGTTAAATATTTAAAAAAAGGAAATAATCCAATAAACTCTCATTCATTTGGATCAAACCAGTGTTTAAAATGAGTCCTCTTGCACCGTTTTTCTTTATCTAAACCTCTTACACCATTATCAATGGAAAAATACACCTATTTCAACCTCAAATGTGAAGAAAATAATGTTCTTAAATGATATATGTGTCAAAATATCCATATTCATGTGGATACATGTGACAAAATATAACAAAAAAAGGTTCCAAACTTGCAAAAGTGACATCATTTTCCTATCTTTTGGTGTGTACCATTTTTTTGTCACATCCAAAATAAGATTCTGCCACTTTGAATCGAGAATGCACATGCAGCTGCATTCTATATGCATGGACAATAAGTGGAGCTAAAAAAATGCACCATGTTTACATTTATTTAATAGTTCTATTATGTTTTTAAAATTATAGACCATTTTGAACCTTAGAACTCTAGCAGTTATGGTTGAGAGAATGTCCTCAACAAGCCAACACATCGAAAGTCTTGATTTGCTTGCATGTTGAGGACATTAACCTTACCTAACAGATTCAGAGTTACTGATGTAGGGTAATCCCCTTAATACCATAAACTCATAATAGAAACAAAGAAACAATAGCAAATGCGAGAACAAAATATGGACTTCTTATTTGCACTGCAAATGTAGAATCAAAAAATTCATAAGTGCAATATGCTAACCCACATGGGCATCTTCAGTACAATAATGTGTAAGACAAGCTGTGAACTATCACCCAGAGTTGTCCTAGACAATGTTTAGGCCTTTCTTAAATAGGTAGTTTTATGCAGCCCAAGAAGGTTCTAGATGCTCAAACTTAATACCTAAGGCCAACAAGCCCTAACAAAACATATAGAGTAGGCCAAATACATCTTTGACAATTATTTTAAAATTTTTGTGTAGCCCAAGTTCAGAAGGCCATAACTCACGAATTGTTGCTCTCATTAGCTATTATAACCACTTTTCAAAAATGCCAGCTCCTAATCTATAGGCTTGAAACCATAATAGCACCCTTTCGTCGAGTTTTCAGACCTCATTTGGGCACTCTAAGGCCTCCAACAGTGAGCCTAAAGACTTTTTTGCAAATCTTTCCACTGAAAATCCATAATAACTTATCTGATACTTAAGTTGGAGCAATGAAATTTTTATGGTAAGCTTATTTCACTAAAATGAATCTTCCTGTAGAAAATGAGAACATTCTGAGCTCACATGACAAACTTACTAAAAATTGCAAGTTCCCATAAATAGTAAACACCCTGTCTACTAGTCCATATTAAAATAGAAAAGATTGAAATAAAATATTTTTATGTAATGCAAGATTGTCCTTACACCCAAGATGCTCCTACATTAGTTAAAATGTTTGTCATGATCTATAACTTAAAATATCTAATTAAATTCCTCTAACAAAAATGCAAACCTATCACATTTTTTAGCTCCACTCGATGTTGTATGCATATGAATTGAGATTGCATATTGAACTATGGCCTCCTTCTTAAGAAAGGATCAATCTTTAAAGTACCTAGAAGTTGGGCTACTCTCAAGGGAATTCCATCTTCATTGCTCATGAGAAATTCATGACAATTCTTTAATTTTCACATACATCTAACACAGGTACATCTAGGAATGTCTCGATCACCTCCTGCATAAAATTAATCCAATATTACAAGATGCCCCCTAAGAGATAATAGTTCAAGTGAAATAAACACATAAAAAATGAGAAAGAAAAAGAGGAATCTTACCAATAGGTATTTCCATCGTATCTATGACCATTGTACGTGTTTCCAACATTGCAGTCAACATTACCTCTTCAGTTTTGTTCCTTGTAGTAGACAATGTAGTGGACATAGGATCAATGCTAGGAGCTGAAAAATAAGATTGTTAGAGCACCAAAATAAAGATTGTTAGAGCTATTAAAAAAAATTGTTCGAGTAAAACACAAGTGTAGGATAGAACATGCAATGTACTTGAACCATCTGAAGTATCATCATCTAGTGCATGGCCCTTTAACATATTCAAGATCCTTTGTAAAAAATAACACAAATGAAATTTATTTAATGACATAAATAAAAGAGTATACTATAAAAACCATTACTGAACTTTTCTTATAATAAAAAACTACATTGATACTTACTATATAAGTCTCAACTAGGTGCATCAACTCGTCCTCTCTTTGTTGTATTTGAGGAGTCTGAGGTCAAATTGATGCCAATTGAGTTAATGCTCTTGATTATTCCTTTTCAACATCCTACTTTTGCATTTCATCCCTATTCATCACATTTCTCACCCAATGATCAACCCATCTCACCCCTATAAATATGCTTCATTTATATCTCCATCTACAACATCAACACAACTCCCATTTCATATTGATTACTTATTTGGGCTATCTTTCTCCCATTGATAAGTTTTGATAGTAGTAGAGAACTAATTATCTTAGTTGTTGATGAGAACCAATAGAAATTATTGTCTAGCTTAGGGACATAAAGAGAAGATATGGGTGCAATGAAGGAAATGTCATAATTTGGGTTTCATTTATGCCTCTTCATTTTGATTTTGTTCAAGGGAATCCCATCATTGCTAATAGAAAATAACAATGAACTTTCTAAGAGTTTACAACTATTCAAAAAAATTAATTGTTTACAAGAAAATGCACCTAAAGAACTATTAGCTTAGAAGAAAGAACATGATGTTGAAATAGTTCAAAAAGTGCTTGACATGAGAGGTTATCAAGTGAGGGTGTCAACCAATCTTGAAAACTTGAATGTTGAAATGAATGCTACCAAGGATAAAACACTATGCTAGAGTTACAACACAATGTGAAGTTGATTTTAAATATGGTAGAGGAAAATATTCAGAATCTTGATCAAAATTAAAGGCATGAGAGAGAGTCTATGGCAATATACCAAAAGGAGAGGAAGCGGCTTTATAAATAGACTACACAGAAGAAACAATAGCTAGACAACATAGAGGATATTTTTAGAGCACTAGATAGAATCTAGGAAAGTGTTATGGTAGGTATAATGACATTGGAATCACTTGCAAGTGTTTTTGAGAATTTATAATCAAAATATGGAGAGAACTACAAGTTATACAATTTGTCATGTATTGCATTTGCATTTGGTTTGCCATTGCCATTTCTTATAAGAGTGTTTCAAGGTTGGGAACCACTTCAACATCCTTTGCATGGTTTAGAGGTAATATCATTGTGGTAGAGGATTTTGCAAGGGAATCAACCTCATGATTATGTCATTCACACAAAAGCAGAACTTGCTTCTTCAACTCGTCACACTCAACTCTTCACTAAATTTATGCTTCCAGCAATGAGAATATGATACAGGATCATCCTTGGTTGACTTGAAATCTTGTAGGATAGTGTAGTTTGGCTTTGGATTTTGGGAATACATTCAAAGAAGGAAGTGTGACTCAATCAATACTAAGTTGGTTTGCTTGTTTTTTTAATAGAGTGACTCTATTAATGAAGATGTTTGCCAAAGCATGGGGCACTTAGCAAATATTGGGAGATCAATTTTCTCTAGGAACTTGTCAATAGTGTTTCTTGAGTCTACTCAGTCATTAAAGGGAGCTCGACATACACTATGGTACTTAGCATGCTCTGGGAGCTCATCAATGCTTGGAATTTATCGATGCTTTAATTGGTCTTTCTAATGCTTAGCTTTGTCTTAGTTCCTATTGGTGCTGAATTGTCTATGAGCTGACTTTGGGTGTTTAATTTGCATTGTATTTGAATGGTGGCTCAACATATATTTAATGTGAGGGATTTAATTTAATTTTTAATGAACTGGGTCGACTTGTGTCTTGTTTGAGTATAAGTAGGGGGTTTTGTGGAGTCTTTAGGAATTACCATGTAGCTTTGATAAGATGATGAAGGCTAGATGTGAACTTTGAAGAGCTAGTAGATTTGGCTTGAGAACTAGAGGATTGCTTAGTAGACCTGAGGGTACAAGTGTGGATTCTTCTTGGTGTTCTTATCTAGATGTGGATATGGACTAGTTGGGATTGGGATTGTAAGTTGGATCTTGTGGGATCTTGTGGAATTGATATTATAATTTTTGTTTGTATTTGGCCCTAACCGAAAAGGCCTTATAGTCAAGCATATTGCATGTAATTGGTCATTTTATGAATAAAGAGTTGTGATTTGGTATCAGATCTTGCATTATTGGTTCTTGTTGTTGTGTTTCTATTGTGTGATTATTTGCTAGGGGTTTGGATATCTCCTTTGGGCATTCTCCTATCTTGCACTACATTAGGTGGTATCAGAGTGGATGTTACTCCTAAGTTTATAGAAAGACCTTTGAAGCTGATGAAGTTTACACCAGGACTTGGGTGAAGGCTAGAAGAGAAGGTTGACCTAGTGGAGTTGATTGATCTTCTAGATTGGTGGACTTATTGCGGTTTGCAAAAATTTTGGAAGATGCCTCCAAAAATATTGGACCTTGGGGTAATTGATGATCTTAGTGATATTATGGAGGAAAGGATCTCAAAGAAGATTAGAGAAAAATTCAGATCTGAGATTGCATTGATGAAGAGTGACATGATTGTTGAAATTGTGAGTGCTTTAGGTGGTGTGCCTATGCATGTGGGTACTGATGATGGCTATGAGGAAGTTGTTAAAGAATTTGAAGTTATTGGATCTAGTGGTGAGGAAATAATTGATCATGTGGAGGGACCTATTGGAACTAGGGCTAGTCAATTTGCTAGACCTTGATCTTAGTTGAAGCTAAAGCATAAGATGGTGATTTCTAATTTCTCAGGTACTTTGACTCTCGAAGACCTGATTGATTGGATTGGTGAATTGGAAGACTACTTTGAGCTTGAGGATATTGAGGATCTTGTTAGAGTGAAGTTGGCACAAACTAAGTTGAAAGGATATGTTTCTCTTTGGTGTAAAGAACTACAAAGAGATAGAGAAGAAGATGGTGAAATGAAGATCACTCGATGGAGATTTATGGTGACTAAGTTGAAGGCTAAGTTCATTCTTGTTGATTATAAACTTGAGTTGTTTAAGAGGTTGCAAAATTTAAAGTAGAAAGATATGATTGTAAAAGATTATACCGAGGAGTTCTACAAGTTGACTATTCAATCTAGACACAAAGAATTGTCAAAGGAGAAGGTAGTGTGGTACATTAATGTTTTGAGATTCAATATTCGGGATGAGGTTGGTATGTTGAATATTTATTCAGTTGAGAAGGTGATCTGAAGCTATAAAATAAGTTGAAGAGGAAAAGTCAAGGTTATGCTAGAGGGAAGAAGTAGGATATCTAGGCAAAGGCTAAACTAAGTACTAAAGTTGAACCAAAACTCATTGATTAGAAGAGAAGGATAGGTGGAGGTGGGTTTAGTGATAATTGTTTCAAATGTGGTGAAGAGGGGCATAGATCTTTTGAATTTCCTCATGGTAGGAAAGTTGTTGTTAGGAATTAGGTTGTAGTCCAAGACAGTCAACCTAAGAAAGGAGAGAATTTACTAGCTCGGTGAGTATTGGTTGGTCAAAGGACACTGGATTATTGTTAGAGGACTAGTTTATTCAGGACTCATTGTAATTTTGGTGGTAAAGTCTACAATGTGATTGTGGATGGTGGTAGTACTAATAACCTTGTTGCTGAAGAGATGGTTTAGAAACTTAGTTTTAAGAGATGAGATAGCCATAACCTTATATGATTGGTTGGATGCAAGGTAGGCATGTTTTGGAAGTGAGGGAGCGATGCCTTGTTGATTTCCAGATTGGGTAGTATAAGGATCAAGTGTTGTATGGCATTGTGGACATGAACACTTGTCATGTGTTGCTCAATAGGCCTCGATAGTATGATTTCCAGATTGTGCATGATTGTGTCAAGAATATGTTTACTATTGTGAAAGGTGGTAGGAAGAATTCCCTAATACCTTTGCAAAATGAAGAGCTTTGTAGGAGAAACCTGAGTATTGGTAGCCAAGTTGAGTTGAGGGATTCTAAGAGTTTTGGAGATCGGCATGGAAAAGTAGACTTGTAGCACACCTAGGATGGATGTGAAGAAGTAGAAGAAGAACAAGGGAAAGAGTGTAGAAGTTGAAGACTTGGAAGATATGTATGTGAATAATTAGTTTGGGATTTCCATGTTAAATCCCATGAGAACATGTTCTTCCATCTATTAAGAAAATCTTTTCAAACTTGGGGTGTCTGATCTAGGAGCATCCCTGGTTGGCTTGTAATCCTACAAGATGGTGTGGTTTGGCTTTGAAGTTTCAAAACATGGTCAAAGAAGGAAGTATGACTCAGTCAATACTAAGTTGGTTTGGTTGTTGTGTTAACCAAGTGACTTGGTTAATGAAGATGTTTGGTAAATTTTTGGGCACTCAACAAATATTGGGAGCTCAACTTTCTTTGGGAGTTCATCAGTAGTGTTGCCCAAGTCTAATCAGTCATTGAAGGGAGCTCAAAAGATACTGGGAGCTTGACATACACTATGGTACTTAGCATGCTTTAACAGCTCAAAAATACTTGGAATTTTCTAATGCTCAGATTGATCTTTCTGATGCTTAGCTTGGTCTTGGTTCCTGTTGGTGTCGAGTTGTCTGTGAGCTGACTTTGGGTATTTAATTTGTGTTGTAGTTGACTGGTGGCTCAACATATATTTAATGTGAGGGATTTAATTTAATTTTTAATGACCTGGGCTAACTTGTGGCTTGGTTGGGTATAAGTAGGAGGTTTTATGGAGTCTTTAGGCATTATCATCTAGCTTGGAGAAGAGGATGAAGGCTAGATACAAAATTTGAAGAGGTAGTAGTTGCAACTTGAGAACTAGAAGATTGCTTGGTGGACCTGAGGGTACAAGTGTGGATTCTTCTTAGTGTTCTTATACAATTGTGGATTTGGACTAGTTGGGATTGGGATTGTAAGTTGGATCTTGTGACATCTTGCAGAACTGATATTTTAATTGTTGTTTGTATTTGGCCCTAACGTGGAAGGCCTTACAACTGAGCATATTGCATGCAATTATTTATTTTATGAATAAAGAGTTGTGATTTGGCATGAAATCTTGCACTATTATTTCTTGTTGTTGTGTTTCCACTGTGTGGTTATTTTTTGGGAGTTTGGACATCTCCTTTGGGGATTCTCTTGCCTTGCACTGCATTAGAATAGCTACTACAAATTCCTAAGAGCCAAGGGACCTTGAACCTATGCTACATGTTTTGAAGACATGGGAGAAGTTACTACCAGCTTCAGTACTTCATAACATTTTGGATCCCATAATGATTCCCAAATTAACATGAGTAGTAGATACTTGGGATCCTTGCAGGGAGGTCATGCCAATACATCCATGGTTACATCCTTGGCTTCCAATTTTGGGCCAGCATTTGGAGCCTTTACATCCAACAATTCATTATAAGTTGGGGAATGTGCTTCATGCCTAACTCGCAAGTGATGCATCTACATATGCAATTTTATCACCTTGGAAAATTATATTTAATCCTACTAGCTGGGAACAATTGATTGTTCATTTTATCATACCTAATTCAATGACAGTTCTACAAGAATTTGTAATCAACTCAACTAATTAGCAACTAGACCAATTTAACTAGGTTATGGCTTGGCCATTTGCTCTTCCCATTTATCATATGGTTGCAATGTTGGAGACACCATTTTTTCCAAAGTGGTAGTAGGTTTTGTATCATTAGCTTTGTTCAAGTCCCAATTTAATGAAGTAACATAGTGGTTTTTAGGGTGGAAAGGACTATTTTACCCCGAGCTTCTTGCTAATGAGAGGATAAGAAGTTATCTTAATGTAGTTCTTGAAATGATGAATCAAGTTGTAGAAGGTATGATTGTGGAACAACTTGGGGCAAGAGAGAATGTAAGTTATCTTAGGGTGATGAAGTAGCAACAATTTGAGGCACTTTAGTAGAAACATATGCTCAATAGTAAGCCTCATCTTCCATGGGTAGTAGGATTCACCTAAATAATTCCATGCATGCACCTTAGTTGAGTTTGAAGGAAGTGATTGAAACATATGCACAAGAACATGACATCTAATTTTTCCCTAAAGTGGGACACACATGATGGTCTTCAAGTTTATGGCTTTGGAACTATTATTTTCTATCTAGATTTTATAAAACAACAAGTGCTTGCACAATCTGGAGATAGATGAGTGATTGCATCATTGAAGTAGCTAGTTGAGATGCACCATAATCAAACTGGAGGAAATTATTGATAAAGAAAATATATAATGAAGAGGAAATTTGAAAACTTGAATGTTGAAATTCTGAAATAAAAGCTATTAAGGATCAAACACCTATGATAGAATTAAAACATAATGTGAAGTTGATTTTAGATATGGTAGAGGTAGATATTCATAACTTTTATTAAAATTTAAGGTACAAAAGAGAGTTTGTGGCAATATACTAGAAGGAAAAGGATTGGCTTTAGAAAGAGACTACATGGAAAAAATAATAGCTAGACACCAAAGAGGATATTATGGGAGCACCGGATAGAATCTAGGAAAGTCTTGTGGTAGGCACTATGACATTGGAATCACTTTCAAGTGTCTTTGAGAATTTATACTCCAAATATTGGGAGGACTACAAGTTGTGAAATTTGTCTTGTTTTGCATCTGCAATTGCTTTGTCATTGCTAATAAGAGTGTTTCAAGGTTGGGAACTACTTCAACATCCTTTGCATGGTTTAGAGCTAATGTCATTGTGGTAGAGGCTTATTCAAGGGAATGAGCCTCATGATTATGTCATTTACATAGAAGAAAAACCTTCTTCTTCAACTCCTTACACTCAACTCTTCGTTGAAGTTATTCATCTAGTATTGAGAATAGTTGCTACAAATTCCTAGGAGCTAAAGGACCTTGAACCTATGTAGTAGATACTTGGACTACTCACAAGGAGACTGTGCCAATACATGCATGGTTACATCCTTGTCTTCCATTGTTGGGCTAGCATATGGAACCTTTATATCCAACCATTTGTTATAAGTTGGGGAATGCACTTCATGTCTGGCATGCAAGTGATGCCTCTGCATATGAAATTTATCACCTTGGAAAATTGTATTTGATCCTACTAGTTGGGAATTTTTGATTGTTTTTTTTATCCTACCTAATATGATGATAGTTCTAAAGGAGTTTTTAATCAACCCAGCTAATCAAAAACTATACCAATTTAATTGGGTTATGGCTTGGGCATGTTTTATTCCCATTTATCATATGGTTACAATGTTGGAGGCAACATTTCTTCCAATGTGGCAACATGTTTTGTATCATTTTCTTTGTTCAAGTCCTAATTTTAATGAAGTAACACAATGGTTTTTAGGGTGGAAAGGAATATTTCACCCTGAGATTATTGCTAATAAGAGGATAAGAAGTCAACTAAATGTAACCCTTGAAATGATGAATCAAGCTATGGAGGGTACAATTATGGAACAACCTGGGGCTAGAGAGAATGTAAGATATCTTAGGGTGACAGAGAAATGCCAATTTGAGGCACTTCAATAGAAAAAAGTAGTAGCATCATATGCTCAATAACAAGCCTCAAATTCCATGGGAAGAGGGATTCACACTAAATAATTATATGGGCATGACTCAGTTGATTTTGAAGGAAGTGATTGAAACATATGCACAAGAACATGACATCCAATTTTTCCCTAAAGTGGGACGCATATATGATGGTCTTGAAGTTTATGGCTTTGAAACTATATGTTTCTATCTAGATTTTTTAAAACAACTAGTGCTTGCATAATTTGGAGATAGATGGGTGATTGCATCATTGGAGCAACTAGTTGAGATGCACCATAATCAAACTAAAGGAAATCATTGATAAACCAAACAAATAATGAAGAGAAAACTTGAAAACTTGAATGCTGAAATATTGAAATGAAAGTTATCAAGGATCCAACACCTATGCCAGAGTTACAACACAATGTGAAGTTTATTTTAGATATGGTAGAGGCAGATATTCATAAGTTTGATCAAAATTTAAGGCATGAGAGAGAGTCTATGAAAATATACTAGAAGGAGAAGGGGTAGCTTTAGAAAGAGACTATATGGTAGAAATAATAGCTAAACAACATAAAGGATATTATGGGAGCACTAGATAGAATCCAAGAAAGTATTATGCTAGGTACTATAACATTGGAATCACTTGCAAGTATCTTTGAGAATTTATAGTCCAAATATTAGGAGGACTACAAGTTGTGCAATTTTTCATATATTGTATTTGCATTTTCTTTACCATTGCTTATAAGAGTATTTCAAGGTTGGGAACCACTTCAACATCCTTTTCATGGTTTAGAGGTAATGTCATTGTGGCAGAGGCTTCTACAAGGGATAATGAGCCCTATGATTATGTCATTTACATAGAATCAGAACTTTCTTTTTCAACTCCTCTCACTCAAATCTTCACTAAAGTTATTCTTCTAGGAATGAGAATAGCTGCTACAAATTCTTGGGAGCTAAGGAGCCCTAAACCTATGGATCATGTACTTAGGACCCTCTCAAGGATACTATGCCAATTCATGCATGATTACATCCTTAGCTTCCAATTTTGGGCCAATGTATGCAACCTTTATATCCAACCATTCTTTATAAGTCGGGGAATGTACTTCATGCCTAGCATGCAAGTGATGCATCTACATGTGCAATTTTATCACCTTGGAAAACTATATTTGATCATACTAGCTGGGAACAATTGATTGTTCATCTTATCATACCTAATATAATGACAATTTTACAAGAATTTGTAATCAACCCAACTAATCAAAAACTAGACCAATTTAATTAGATTATGGCTTGGGCATGTGCTATTCCAATTTATTGTATGGTTACAATGTTGGAGGCAACATTTTTTTAAAAGTGGCAATAGGTTTTGTATCATTGGCTTTGTTCAAGTCTTGATTTCAATAAAGTAACTGAGTGATTTATAGGGTGGAAATGACTATTTTCCCCTGAGCTTCTTGCTAATCATAGGACAAGAAGTCAGCTAAATGTATCCCTTGAAATGATAAATCAAGTTGTAGAGGGTATGACTGTGGAACAACTTGGGGCTAGAGAGAATGTAAGTTATCTTAGGGTGATAGAGCAGTGCTAATTTGAGGCACTTCAGCAGCAACATATGCTCAACAAAAAGTCTTAGATTCCATGGGCAGTGGGATTCACCTAAATAATTCCATGGGTGTGCCTTAGTTGAGTTTGAAGGAAGTGGTTGAAACATATGCACAAGAATATGACATCTGATTTTTCCTGAAAGTGGGATGAATACATGATGGTCTTCAAGTTTATGGCTTTGGAACTGTCAATATCTATCTAGATTTTGTAAAATAACAAGTTCTTACACAATCTGGAGATGGATTTTGTAAATTTTTTTTGAGGTTATATATAAAATAAATTTGAAATTATTTAACATGAAGTATAGATTTGGGGAAAATGCCTAAATTCTAGTAGCAGTAACCTACAAAAATGAGCTAGTTGGTGTGCTTCATTAGTTGTCATGTATGTATCATCTCTTTCATTGTTTGATGCATGTTCTAAATAGAAGAAAAATATATATACCTCAACAACTTGGTCATATTTAATCAACAAAAATTAACACACACACACACACACACACACACACACACACACACACACAAATCCTAAATTTACACATATCAACATAGACACAAAGAAAACAAGCA
Organism: Cupressus sempervirens; assembly: GCA_028749045.1. NCBI lineage: Eukaryota > Viridiplantae > Streptophyta > Pinopsida > Cupressales > Cupressaceae > Cupressus > Cupressus sempervirens. Next base: position 440,886,850 of record CM053791.1, read on the forward strand.
TGAATTCAACCTTCTATATGTTGTGTTGTATAAACAATTAGTGGCTTCAAAAAATCTTACCAACTAAACAAAAGTTAACTTCTTTGTGGTGCTCTAAAAAGCTCAAGGATGGCTTTTTTGTGCAAGCTTCAGGATAAATTGCTCAAATAGGGATTATCAATTTGTAAAATATATTTAACAAATTGTTGTCCCATTTCTAATATTTGGAGTTGGATTTGCATAATCAGTCTTGCATTGCTTGGGGTTGATACTAAAAATTCATTCAATGCAAAAAAATATTGTGGCTATATATTCAAGCAAACTAAAAATAGATGCAAGGCATTGTTATGTTAATTTCCAAGATAACTAAGAGATTGATGTCATGAATCAAAGATAAAAGAAAATCCTAGCTAATACTTAGCATTATGGCTCTATTTGGCCCAAAAGAAACTAATATTTTCTAAATGCACTAAATCCTATTGGAAATAACAATGGGAAAGTAATTTCTAAGAGGTGGGGGGTGAATCAGCACTTAAAATTTTTGCCTCTTAATAAAGGTTACCAACATCCATCCCATAACTTAACATGTAAACTAAAATAGCATAACATGCATCACATCCATAGCATAAAGTAAATAACACATAACATAATAAATTTGGTTACCTAGAAACCCTCCAATGAGAAGGTAAAATAGGGGTGGGGATGATATCCACAAATCATCACTATTGCATTTGTAAAGTGTGGCCTATTATGGCTACAATGTGTTTGATCATAATCTATGATCTACCCTATAAAAGGTTTTCCCTATTAAAGGCTTACAAATAATATTAGGTCTCACCTTGTTAGAGTAATTCAACTTACAATAAAGCAACCACTTGGATAAGAGATTTACAACAACCTGTTAGGACTACTCAGTTAAGATTTTTTTTATGTATCACTTGTTAAAATGATTCAACATCATGATCCTTCGGTTAACACCTATTTTCTTGATGTCAGATCTTCTCCTTATTGTTTAAACCTTGATCCTCCTAATCAAATATATCTCCTTTATCCTTTCACTTCTTTACTATGTTCTTCTCAAAGTGATTTTGCAATGCATATCTCTGTCATAGCCATCTTAGCCACCATGAATACCCTCTAAACTCTTAACATTCATCTCCTCACACACAGACTAAACTTCTTAGGGTTTAGCCTTATTTTATAAACTTTTATGGTGATGGATTAGGTAAGAATTAATGGTTGTAGTTGATCCTTATTGTTGCCTAATGTTTCCCTTAATCTGATTGGTTTCATGTATTACATAGGTATTCACACTATGACTCCATATTTTTCTTTCATAATTGTAAAATATGATTATGTTGGCCCAAAAATGGTTTACATAGAATTTTGTGTTATTACAAACATCTATGTCATAAACTATTCACTCGGCATCCAAAGTCTCTGATGCTTGGCCTTCACTATGCTCTTAATATTGTAACTTGACTTTTGAATAGCTCAACACACTCTATTTCCTTGGCACCTAAATCACTCAGCACATACTATTTACTCAGCTTCCTCTACTAGCTCAAAACTTGAATGACTTGGCACCTACTAGTGTTTGGCAGTAACTATCATATTACTTAGCATGTACTATCTAACAAATTATGCTCGGCATGCACTCTGCTCTTGCTAGATAATGACTAAGTTTTTTTGTCACTACTTTGTCAAAACCAATCTAAGATTAACAATCTCCCCCTTTGACATGAGTGGAAAAAACACTTTGTCATGGCATATACATTCTTATCTAATGCATAAGTCAAATAATGTTTCTTCATTACTCAGCTTCAATACAAAACTTCAAAATTTTAAAATTTGCAAAATTTATTGTATATCCATCATACCTTATTACTCCATTACTCCCCCTGAGTAAATGCTTCACTTTGGTTTTTTTATTCATTAATATTGCTAAGTAGATATTCAAAACTTCTTCATATCCCAAAAAAAACTTCATAATCCCCCTTTTTTTGACACTTATGTCATTTGGGTTGTACACTTATAGTGTGTTTATCTAGAAATGTTTTGTGTAACTCTATGATAATCTTTAACATTGCATCCTAGTTATCACATGTTGCATATAATGAATGAATTTTTATTTCAAGATTAGTAGCTAGGTCAACTAAGCCTTCATGAGTAGAAAAGTGTGAATCTTTCTTCATCAAAGTATCAACAAAGGTTAGTTCCTTGTGTAACACATCAATGTAAGGAATTAGCATTAATTGGATACTGATCAGAGTAGATTTGATATTAGAATTTGTTTCTTGCAACTTGGAAAGCCTACTCTGAGTTGTCAGTAACCTTTGAAAGTGTATTTGAGTATTACCAAAAGATAGTTTTAAAGTACTACTTGTGAGTTGTAGATCTCTTTGTAGCTAGTCAATAGACTGTTGATATTCCTTAGTGAATAGATCAACATTACATAGCTTTGTGTAAAGAGTTAAAATGATATCTAACACCTTCTTTGCACTTTCCATCTTGGTTGCTAAATCAATCTCTCTTAGTGCAATAACACTAGATATCTTCTCTAAAACCTTGGTATGAAATATGCTTTCTGATCATTCTAATAATTTGACATTAGAATCCAGGTCTTCATCCTTTATCTTGTCCACAATAGTGACAAGTTGCTCAAGTATAGGCTTATCTTCATTCATTTATAGGAGATTGAAAGAATCAAAAAATATGTATTTGATCTCATGCAAAACTTGATTTTTCTTATGCTCCCTCCTTAAGATTTCTTGCCTCTTTTTCCTCTATAGGGTGTCTTGTAGAATGCGCATCTCTTTAATAGTGATTGTATTTAGATCAAACTTTGGTAATTCAATCACTTCATCTAAACTTACATTCTCAAATGATGTAAATTTAGCATTCATGGGTGTGTTGGAACTCGACCTTGAGTTTTGTAATGGTGTGGCATTTGTACTCTACCTCTAAAGAGTGTGATTGTTGAAATATGTAGAAACTACCATTGTAACTAGAGTCTATATGCAATTTTTCCTAAAGCTCAGTAGTCAGCTTCAACTCTTTAGTATTGCTTCCTTCCTTATGGACTTCACCCTATTATGGTGGTATAGGTACAAGAATTGCTTCCTAACCCTTATGCACTTCAGTTCTATCTTTCTCAATAGTTATTGTTGTTGCTAAACCTAAATTATTTAGGCTTGGCATTGACGTGTTTGCAAGTTTTCCTTCTACCTCTTTCATCAAAATGACACTAGTTGGCATAAAAGATGATGTCTAATTTGTATCATCCTTCTATTCCAAGTTTATATTTAGATCTCTTTGTAGATCATGTGATTCCTTATCTTGTATCTCTGTAGTAGATTGGGGCACATTTGATGTATCTTTTTGTATCTCCCCTATAGATGTAACTTCTTCCTATTGAATTTCATCTACTCTTACCAATATAGATTAATGCATAATAGTCCCACATTGGTGGATTCTTGCATAATTTTCTTCAATTCATCCTTAGTCAAAGGATTTACATTCTATGTTGTTGTATCTAGAACATCCTTGATGCTCACTAAGTCCTGTTAACTCTCTTGGTCATTTAATGGGGGATTGGTACTTGGCATCTGTGTGCCCTATAAATCTTGATGGTATTCTTAAACTATTGTCTCATTTTTTGTTTCTTTAATGCCCTCTACATTACCTTCTTTTAATAGGTTCACCTCATTTTTTATCTCTTTCTCATTCTTCTCAAGTTCTTGCTCATCATGCTCACCTTTCTCAATAATGACTTGAGTGGATAACCCATATATTGATTTCCAAATTGATGTACTTTTTTTTACCATATCTTCCATGTTCTTCTTCAAAATATGGAAAGCTCTATATTTGGGGGAGAATTTCCCTTTATGTTTTTCTATAGCTTTGGAAATCATCTTTTTATCCAATTTAGGCATGACTTGGGCTAGTGTTGTTTCCCTGATTTGTCTCTTAGTTTGTAAGGTTAATTGCCACTTTTTCTCAACTTTGTCATAAACACTTTTGGGTAAAGAGTTGGAAATTTCTAGTGGAGTATTGTTGAAAGTAGTCATCATATCATATATGGCCTCTTCAACCTTATTCTTATCAACATTCCCCAGCTTATCATAGTCAACATGTGTGAAACTTAACAAATTTGCATTAGTCTTAATGTTTTTACAAAAGTTTTCAATGTCAAAAGAGGGATTGCAGCTTACCACTTTGTATTGACTCAAGTCATCTAAATTGGTCTTCTCCTCATCTGAATCCTTCTAAGGTGTGTACTTCTACCTTAATATTTTGAATATCTTTGTAGCAAGTCAGCTCAACTCTACTGAAGTGTTGGCTATCTTTCCTTTAGCCTTTTTCTCTTCCTTAGCCTGTACAGTGGTTTCCCTTGTGCTTCAGCTAATTATAGGTACAACTAGATTTTTTTGACTTCTTCATAGGATTCTCAAGTTTCTCCATTGTTTGATTCTTTACTTTCCTTTTCTTTTCCTTTTTCTTAGGTGCTTCCTCAACTTCTTCTTCCTTGGTACCTTCAAAATCTTCACCTAGTCCTTATGTTAATTTCAATGGTACTTGGGCCTATTCTTCTTCATCATATTCTTCTTCTTATTCTTCACGTTCACCTTCACCAAATCTCTCCTTCATCTTTTTAACTAGTTTATTCTTCTTCCTCAAAATTGTATTTGTTTTCAAATCAATGGTTATTTTGGATTTGGCTTCATCATAGTTACTAGAAGATTTAGTATCTTTATCAATTTCTTCTACCAATAATGTTGTGATTACTTGCACATGTGTATGATCTGCATCAACCAGGAAAAACACATCATTGTAATTTTGTTCCACTAAAGATACAAGAATCCTTAATCTATTTTTTGTGGACTATTTTAAATCCTCAAAGTAACTGGTCATCACTGACTCAAAGTTGTCACCAAGTTGCTCAATAAATTCTAAAATTTGTTGTGCAATTGACCTGTTGGTCTCCCAAGAAACTTTTCCAAAGGCGGGGAATGTATTTTTCACATAGAAAACTATGCAAATAATCAAAGAACCAAACTTGCAAGATGCACTTTTGGCCTACCTAATAGCTTCCAAGTTTTTAGATAATTATTGTAGCTGTAACTTGGCAAGGTCATAGGAATGTTCTCTCTTCACAAGTTTGTAACATAAGTCCACTACCATACATGAAACACTATTAAGTCAGCTAGACTAAAAGAACTTATGGGAAATGACTCTAACTACAAAGGCAATGATGGGATTTGAAATAGTATCTATTGACATCCCTTCTTATAGGCACTTGTATTCTTTTCTATGAATTTCTTTGCATCACTTGCATGCTGTGAGGTTGATCAAGGGTAGGATACCTTGATACCCTTTGTACAATCTACTTTGAAATCCTAATTGGTCCACCTTCCAACTACATCTTGTTGTCATGTATACAGCTTAGAACAATCCAAATCCATTTAGTTTTAAAGGGTACACATTAACCCTTTCCGCTCAACAATTTTATTTTCTTCCCTCAAAACTCCATTATCACATAGCTTATTGTAGGCATCTTCTATCTCCATATCTCCTACCTCTCCTACCTCTCCAATATTTCTAATATAATAGCATCTAAGATCCTCAATCATGAGAACCTTTGGTGGTATCATAGATAGTGCACCAGATGGATCTCCCTTGTATGCAATCTCAGGAATTGCTCAAAATTGGGGTTTCCTAACATCATTACTTATTAATTGAACATTGAAAACATATTTCTCTTTTTCCTACAAGTAGACGGAGAACTAGCTACCATTTTACTTTACTAGGGTTTGTAACAAATGAAACAATGTAACTTGGCACAAGTTGAATACCTCTTGAATTCATAGAATGTTGTCGAGTAGCAGTTTGATCTGATCAACAAATACTACAATCTCCTTTCACAATTCACCTTCATGCTCTTAAAATTTTGTTAATTGCAAATGAGTTGAAAATTGACTATATAACCCTTCAAATTTGGCATTAATTTCTTAGTGCTTACACAATTGTAAGCTCACCTAATATAGGATTTTCAACACACTCAGTTAACATAGAATTCCCAGTATGCTCAACAAACATAGCGAGCTCAGCTCATACTAGCCTTAACTCCATCACTCAGTAATAACAACAATTTCTTCCATGCTTGGCAACAACATAGAAAATGATATATCTATAGAATAACTCTTACTCTTAACTTCTTCATTGCATCTTGATTCATGCATATTTATTCTTTTTAGATCTTAGGTATTTGGAACTAATGCATAATATGACTTTTGAAATGTCAATTCCACACATACCTTTTATTGCCTAGTTGGGGGTGATGTTATAACCTAATACATTGGATGAAGTGACCTCATCTAAGCTTGATGTATTGCATTCTTCCTTCTTTTTCCATGTCTTATTCATCTGCACCTTCACTTTCTCAATATTGACCTTTTCTTTGCCTTTACTGGATTCATTGCTCAACATTGGTGACCTAGTTGGATAGTTTCTGCTTACATGACTAGTCTTGAGATAACTAAAGCATGTAATCTCACTCAACCATCTATTGTAGTTGTCTCTAAAATGTGTCCTTATGAAATCTTCAAGAACATGTCCATATTCTTAACAATAGTGATGATTGTATCTTGTGTTGCAATCCCAATCATAGGAGTTTCCATTTTGGTGTACCTTTGTCTTCTTATTTGATGTCCACTTGGTCTTAGATTTCCATTCATATGCTTTGTGTCCATACTTCTGATAATTGTAGTAATATCCTTCAAATCTTTGAGTGCTCATGATCTTGGTCTTGCATTCCTTTGCCTAATGTCCTTGTTTGTTGCAGTTGTAGCAATATCCTTTGTATTTTTGCTTAGGGTTTTGGTTGGCAGTTTTGCTTCTAGAAACCTTTACTATATGACCCAATTTTCCACAATTATGACAAGTAGGTTTGTATTTCTTACCTTTTTAATTCCTTTTCTCACCACTTTTAGATGATTCTCCTTCAAAATTAGTGTATCCCAATCAAACAATATCATTGTTAGGTCTTGGTGATTCCATCAATTTCTTAAAGTGTATGATTGCTTCACTTGGTTTGTTGAATCTTCCAATGAATTCATTTTCTACTCTTAGTCCATTTCTTAGTAGATCATTTAGTGACTTTAGGGTTGTGATCTCAATTTCATTTCCATTCAATTCATGGTTTGCAAGCATCAATTGATTCATTATATCCAACTACATGTTAGCAAGTTTTTGCACATCTGATGTCTTCTCTTCAAGTCTATTAGTCAGTATTATTTTGTCCTCTTCAATCATGACTTTGTCTTCCTTGACTATCTTTTTCTTTTCAATCACTTCACATAGTAATATTGATTGGACTTCTTGTTCTCTTTTGATATTTTTGAATTCTTTAGTTAGGGTATTGTTCTTTTCCATCATATCTACAATTACTACATCAAATTCATTTGAGTTTCCATCCTCAAATAATCTAGCGGTGTCTTCTTCTTGGTATTGAGTCTTATTTTACTGAATAGCCAATTCTTTTCTTCTCTTCAATAAACACTGCAATTCATTTCTTTCCTCCTTGAGTTGATGTAAGGCAAGTTGTATTTCAATCTTCTGGTTCTCAATAGTCTTTCCCAACTTGTAGACTTCCATCTTCAAGATCCTACCTCCAAAGCTATAAAAATTTCCTTTCTAGAGAATTGGGCTCTAATACCAATTATTGGAAATAACAATGGAAAAGTAAGTTCTGAGAAGGGGGGTGTATCATCACTTAAAAAAAAATTCCTCTTAAAACATATCACCAATATCCAACTTAACATGTAAACTGAAATAACATAACATGCATCACATCCATAGCATGAAGTAAATAACACATAACACAATAAATTTGGCTATGCAAAAACCCTCCAGTGAGAAGGTAAAACTAGGGTGAGGATGACACCCACAAATGTTCACTACTATAGTTATCTATTATGGCTATAACATATTTGATCATAATCTATGAACTACCTTATGAAAGGTATGCCCTATTAAAGGCTTACAAAGACTTTTAGGTCTCACCTTTTTAGAGGATTTCAACTTACAATAAAGAAATCACTTGGTTAAGAGATTTACAATAGCCTATGAAGACTACTCGGTTAAGAGATTTGTTTTGTATCACCTGTTAGAATAATTCAACATCATGATCCTTTAGTTAGCACCTTTCTAATTGATGCCATATCTTCTCCTTACTTTTTAAACCTTGATCCTCTTGATCAGATATGTCTCCTTTGTCATTTCACTTCTTTACTCTGTTCTTCTCAAACTTATTTTGCAATGCATAGCTTTTTCATAGTCATCTCAGCCACCATGAATTCCCTATAAACTGTTAGCATTTTTCTCCTTGAACACACACTAAAATTCTTAGGGTTTAGCCTTCTTTTATAAACTTTGGTGGTGATAGCTTAGGTAAGAATCAATGGTTGTGTTTGATCCCTATTGCTACCTAATGCTTCCCTCAATCTGATTGGTTGCATGTATTACATAGGGATTCATACTATGACTCCATATATATCTTTCATAATCATAAAATATGATTATGTCATCTTAATAATAGTTTACATAGAAGTTTGTGCCATTACAAATATCTATGTCATAAAATGTTCACTCGGCATCCAAAGGCTCTAATGCTCAACCATCACTATGCTCTTAATGATGTAACTCAACTTTTAAATAGCTTTACACACTCTATTTTCTCGGCACCTAAATCACTCAACACATACTATTTATTCAGCTTCCTCTACTAGCTTTACACCTGAATGACTCGACATGCACTGACTACTTAGTACTAGCTATCATATTACTTGGCATGCACTCTTCTCTTTCTAGATAATGACTAAGTGTTTTGTCACTTTTTTATCAAAACCAATCTCATATTAACAAATCCAACCACAATTCACTAAGCCAAATAAAATAAAATAAATCTCAGAATGACTTGCATTAAGCATATTATTTTCTCAACTTATGATTTAATTAGAATGTATATGTGCATTAAATAAAAGGAAGCTCCAACAAAAATATTATTATGCTCTCACATATTATTGTGATTTTTACTATATGTAAATTAAATCTCCACTTGAACCTGAAAGCTTTGCTCTAGAATTGCATGTTTTGGAAAACTATTAATGGCTTGTGTAGGGAGAATGTAGAGACACCTACCAATTAGAGACTCCTCAATCTTTTGTGTAGGGAGAATGCAAATTAAGGGCACGACATAGAAATGAAATCAAAGAGAAAGGGCATGGCACAAAAACAAAATGCTCTAGCAAGGGCATGGTTGGGCAACAAATATCCACCCTTGTTCAAAGCTCTCTATACTCTTTTGCAACTGGTCTTCACCCTCATTCAAAGCTTTCCACACTCTTTCACATGCATCTCTCTATAATTGATCAAATGGGGAATGATTAATGTCGTGTTTTCTTATTTTTTTATAATCACATGGTTTTCGCAATTATGATCCAATGTCACTATAATGACGGCATCAAGGACAGTTACAAAAAAAACATAAAAATCACAAACAAACAACATTGTCATTGAAATTTTCTATCACAGTTTGACCCCAAATGTTGTAGTGGAGGAAGGGGTGGTGGTAGGTCTTTTTGAGATTGAAATGAGGACTAGAAGAAAAATGAAGATGTGGATACTAGCTAAAATCAGGGGATTGAGGGTTCAACTACTCCCTTGATCAAAATAATGGAGACCAAAGAGGAAGAGGAAGAGGAAAAGGGCTAGGAAAAGGAGGCTTTGGTGGCACTTGTTTTCATTGTAGATAAAAAGGTTGCTGAGCTTATGAATTCCCTCAATGCCAAGGAAGGATAGATAGAAGACCTAAAGTCCAGGAAAGGGTCGCACATGTGGATGAAGATGCCAAGTCATCACAATTAGATGATGTTGAAAGGGGAGAAGTCCTAGTTAACATAAGAGTCTTGTTGAGTGGAAAGGATGATGTTAAACAAAGTATGAGTTCATTTTGTACTAAGTACAAGTGTGAGGGTAAATGTTGTAATCTGATTATTGATGGTGGGAGCACTAATAATTTGATGTTAGAGGATATGGTCAAGAAGTTAAATCTCAAGAGAGAACACCCACATCTATACTGGATTTCCTGGGTGAAGGATAACCACAAGATCCTTGTCAATAAATAGTGCTTGGTGATGTTCAAGATTGGAAGCTACCATGATGAGGTACTAAGTGACATCATAGAGATAGATGCATATCATATGTTACTTAGAAGGTTGTGGCGGTATTACAGGTGTGTTATAAGTGATGGTCATGTAAACACCTATTCTTTAACAAAGGATGCCATTCACCACAAGCCCAAACCCTTAATGAAGAAAGAAGAAAAGGTATGTGGTCATTTTAGGGTATTTATTTTTGATGGAAGAAATTTTATGGATGGCATGAAACATTGATAGTTATGTTATTCTTTAGTTCCTAGCTAGGATAAAGAAGGTAGTAGAGAAGTTCCAATGGGGGTTTTAGGTCTATTAAATGATTTTGAAGGTATTATATTTGATAATGTTCTTGAGGGGTTATCACATGTAAGGAAAATTAGTCATCAAATAGGTTTAGTCCCCCTAGAGCCAATTTTCTTAACAAGGTTTCTCATAGGATGACTCCTACTGAAACTAAGGAGTTGAACAAAAAAGTTTAGGAACTATCGAGAAAAGGATTGATTCAGGAGAGCCTAAGTCCATGTGAATACCTATAGAACTAGCACTAAAGAAGGATGGAGAGTGGAGGATGTGTCTGGACTCTATGGCCATAAACAATATAACTATTAAATATAAGTTTCCCCTACCAAGGATAGATGATACTATGAACTTCTTGAGTGGAGCTCAATACTTCACAAAGGTATACCTAAAGAGTGGTTATCACTATATATGGATCAAAGAGAGTGATGAATGGAAGACTGAATTCAAGACCAAGAAGGGTCTATATGAGTGGGTATTTGTGCCCTTTAGACTAACCAGTGTATTGAGAACCTTCATGTGGCTTATGAATGAGGTACTGAAGAAGTTTGTGGATAATTTTTTATTATATATTTAGATGATATTTTAATTTTTGGTAAGGCTCTATATGAATATTTGTTGTAGATTTGTAGACTCTTTGAGAAGCTAAGGGAAGCAAAACTTTTGATTAATTTTAAGAAGTGTATCTTTGTCAAAAGTGATTTAGTCTATTTGGGGTTTGTTTTCTCACTTAATGGTCTGAAAATGGACCTGGAGAGTGTGAAGATAGTCCTAGAATGTCCTACCCCAAGGTCTATCACTAAGGTGCAGTATTTCCATGGTTTGGCTGATTTTTATAGGAATTTCATTAGAAGTTTCAGTAGTATTTGTGCACCCCTAACTAAAAAAATTAGGGGGGATAGAAATGAATTCAAGTGGATTGCAAGTGTTAGAAGGAGTTTTAAGATTTTGAAGAAGAAGGTGACTAAGAAACCTATGTTAGCAATCCCTGATTTCAACAGGGTATTTAAGGTGGATTGTGATGCCATTGGTAGTTCCATTAAAGCTTTATTGAGAAACGAAGGTAAACCTATTTCATATTTTAGTGAGAAATAAAATGGTGCAAATAAGTATTCTATTTATGACTAGGATTTCTATGCAATAGTTTAAGCATAAAATAAATGGAGGTATTGTTTATTTCTAAAAGAATTTGTCTTGTATACTAATCATCAAGAATTATAGTACCTAAATAGCCAAGGTAAATTGAATTAGAGGCACTTGAAATGGGTAGAGTTCTTGTAGATCTATACATTTATATTCGAATATATAGATGGAAGATCTAATAGGGTTGCATATACATTAAGTAGGAGACAAATATTAATGATAGAAATGTAGGTTGAGGTGGTTGGGTTCAATTGCTAGGAGTTCTATGCAATAGTTCAAGCATTAAATAAATGGAGGCATTTTTTTTTCTAAAATAATTTGTCTTCTATACTAATCATTAGGCATTATGGTACCTAAATAGCTAGGGTAAATTTAATGATAAAAATGCAGCTTGAGGTTGGGTTCAATTGGTAGGAGTTCTATGCAATAGTTCAACCATTAAATAAATGGAGACATTATTTGTTTCTAAAAGAATTTGTCTTCTATACTAATCATTAGGCATTATGGTACCTAAATAGCTAGGGTAAATTTAATTAGAGGCACTTGAAATGGGTAGATTTTTTGTATACCTATACATTTGTATTAGAATATAGAAATGGAAGATCTAATAGGGCTACATATGCATCAAGTAGGAGACAAATATTAATGATAGAAATGTAGGTTGAGGTTGTTGGGTTTAATGAACTAAAGACTTTGTACCCTTAGAATTTTAACTTTGTAGAGGGTTGCAAGGCTTGCAAGGAACTTGTTACTCTAGATGGGACAAGGAGGCTTGAATACATGATCCAAGATGGTATGTTATTCAAGGAGAGTCAACTATGAATTCTAAGGAGTTCAATGAGGGAGAACTTAATCAAAGAAAAACATATTGGATGAATGGTAGGATGTTTTGGTCAAGATAAGACCATTTCATTATCAACAAGCAATATTTACAGCCTCAATTATCACAAGATGTAAATAATTTTATGCATAGTTGTCGAGTTTGTCAGACAACTAAAGGATTCTGTTAGAATACAAGACTCTATCAGTCATTTCCTTTCCATCAAGGCCTCAAGAATACATAAGTATGCATTTTTTACTTAGGTTTCCAAGAACATAAAGGGGTAATGATTTAATATTTGGGGTTGTTGACAATTTTTCAAAGATGGATCATTTCATTCACTGTCACAAGACCCATGATGTGGTTCACATTGCAAATTTATTCTTCAAAGAGGTGGTAATTTTACATAGTCTTCCAAAGAGTATAGTTTTAGACTGATAAAAAAAATTTCTTGGATATTTTAGGAAGACCATATGGAAGAAGTTGAACACAAAGTTGAAATTCATTTTTCCACATTACCCACAAAATGATGGGAAAAATGAAGTGATCTAAATAGAAGTTTGGCTAATTTTTATAGGTGTTTAGTATGTGATAAGCCTAAGGGATGGGATTTGATTCTACCATGGGAAAAAATTTCTTACAAAAATTATTTGAATAAGAGTACTAGTAGGTCACTATTATCACAAAATTTTACACCCTTGCCTAAATTTTGACCTAAAGGAAACCTTGTGAAACATGGAAAAAATCTTCAAGCTGTAGGACTTGAACTATGAGATTGAGTCTCCAGAGAAGGTCAGCTTCCATACAATTAGAATGCACTTAACTACTACTTGAGAGGAAAAGGGAGAATGAAATGTAGGAAGTAAATTGATGAAAGAGAAAGGGGGTGATGCACCTAATTGAAATGGTTACAACTTTGCTCAAGGATGCATGACACATTGATGAAACACCCAAACACACAAATCTTGACTCTATTCTACCTTCTAAGAGACCACATACAAGTTTAGGATTGATTAAATTCTAAAAGAAAAGACATTTTTCACAAGACAACAATCATCACTAGATTAAACACAACATATAAATCTAAGGAAGCATAAACGAAACATTCAAAGACAAGCGAGATACATGCACAGACTCATGAATGGAAAGAAGAGGTAAGAAACAAGCTATTTCACTCATGGAAGGAAAAAAATGTAGAGCATAATACTACTACAAAATACAAACAGAGAAGAACCCTTACACTATGTACAAAGTTTCCTTTTATAGAGTTCGGGAATGTTTTTGTGGTGATTGATCAGGGAAGTACTATACATACTTCATAAATTCTTTGGAAAAAAAAAAGTTGGGCTACTATTCACCAATGGTGGGCTACTATTTGCCAATGGCTAATATTCACCAATTGGCTATTTTTTATATTCACCAATATATAGCTAACATGTGTAACTAAATTTAAACCTAAAGTAGGAAAAATACTTGTATACAAGGGCTTAGGGTTAGAGATTGTTTCATAAGATGTGATGCAAAAATTGGTTCTTGCAACAATATTGAGCTATAAGGGATTATAGATTGTAATCAATTTGTAATCACTGGATCATAATAATATTGCACTTTTTGTTTGGTGGACGTAGTCCAGGGATTGGGTGAACCACGTTAAATCTTGGTGTCTTGTGTTCTTTTCTGTGTGATCTATCATTTTATAATATTGTTTATGTTTACATGTAATTTTTATTTATGTCCATGGTTAAATCATAACAAATGGTATTAGAGACAAGTTGTTTTTTAGTTATCCCCTGTAGGAAGGTCTCACGGTTGAGTGGGAGTGGTGGTAGATGAGGGTAAGCTAAGGGTTGACAAGTTTAATGGCTAGAACTTTAAGTTATGGAAGATGCAAATGGAGGACTATCTTTATCAAAAGGATTTATGGAAGCCATTGGGAGGAAAAACTAAGAACCAAGAATCTATGACAAATGAAAACTAGGATCTTTTAGATAGAAAGGCACTTGGAAGCATTCAATTATGCCTAGCACCATCAGTGGCATTTAATATTACAAAAGAGAAGATGATGGAAGAGTTGATGGAAACCCTAAAATTTTTTTATGAAAAGCCCTCTACTTCAAATAAGGTATTTCTCATGAAGCATTTATTTAATATGAAAATGGTAGAAGGTGGATTTGTTATAGAATATCTAAATGAATTTAATGCTATTACTAGTCAGTTATATTTTGTGCATATTAATTTTGATAAAGAAATTAGGGCTCTCTTGATTTTGTGTTCTTTGCCTAAAAGTTGGAATGGCTTGGTAATGGTTGTGAGTAATTTTTTTTCTAGATCTAATACCCTAAAATATGATGATGTGATCAATGTTATTCTAAGTGAGTAAACTTCTAGAAAAACCTTAGGCAGATCTACATTTGGAAGTGCTTTGAATGCACAAAGTAGAGGCAGAATGGCTAAAAGATTAAATAATTCTAGAATCATGGGAAATCAAGAGGAAAGTCAAAGGGGAAGAGGTCTCAATTTAGAGGAGTGAGAGATTACTAATACTATGGTTAAATAGGGCATAAGAAGAAAGATTGTTGGACTCGAAAGAACAATGGAGGAGATAATCCAAAAGGGAACAAGGAAGCAAATGTGGTAAGTAATAAATCTGAAGAGGATGCTATGCTTCTATCTTTAGAAAGTGTTGATGATCCATGGATTTTAGATTCTAGTGCTTCATTTCATGCTACACCTCATAGAGGTTATTTCATTGATTATGTCCAAAGAAATTTTAGGCTTGTTTATTAGTGGATAATGAACCTTGTCAGATTTTTTGAAAGGGAAAGTTTAAGATTAAGTTGCAAAATGGTAATCATTGGCTACTACATGAGGTAAGACATGTTCCAAGGCTAAGTAGGAATTTAATTTCAATAGGGAAACTTAGTGATGAGGGTTGTGTAGTTACTTTTAATGATAAAAATTGGAAGGTTTCAAAAGGTTCCTTTGTAGTAGCAAAAGGTATGACAGTAGGCACCTTATATCTTTGTACAAGTCATATTGTTCCTTCTACTTTAATTGTTTTATAGAAACATGAATGTTTAGGAATATTTGTTGCAGTTGAGCAAGGAGAACAAATAGTTATTGTAGATTTTGATATAGCGCTATGACACAACAGACTTGGGTACATGAGTGAGAAAGGTATCAAAGTAATTCATTCAAATAAAGTTTTACCAAGTCCAAAGTGTGTTAATATGGATTTTGTGAAAGTTGTGTGTATGAAAAACAAAACCGAGTGAGTTTTGTGAAGACTGGAAAGGAAAATAAAAGGGAAAAATTAGAGCTTGTGCATATAGATGTATGGGGACTAGCTCAGGTATCTTCCCTTGGTGTCTCTTATTATTATGTTACATTTATTGATGATGCAACTAGAAAAGTATGGGTTTATTTCCTTAGACATAAATATGATGTATTTCAAACTTTTAAAAAATGGAAATGCTTGGTTGAAACTGAGACTGGAAAGAAATTAAAATGTCTTAGATATGATAATGGTGGTGAGTATTGCTTTCATGAATTTGAAGATTATTGTTCTACTAATGGTATTCATAGATAGAAAATTGTTCCAAGGACTCCACATGAAAATTGAGTGGTTGAATGCATGAAGGGCACTATAATGGAGTGCGCAAGTAGCATGAGGTTACATGCAAGGTTTCCCTTAAACATGTGGGTGGAGGCTATCAATACTATTGTATATTTGATTAATAGAGGTCCCTCTATGCCTTTGGGTTGTGGTAGTTGTGGGAGTCATTCACAGGTATATTATACAAGGCCAGATATTGCACATGTAGTGGGAGTCATTCATAGGTATATGAGTCATCCCAAAATTGAGTATTGGAATGTAATTAAATGGATTCTCAGATACAATAAGTCTTTACACTTTTGGGGCTCTACTACTAATTTATAGGGATATGTTGACTTGAATTTGGTAGGGGATATTGATACTAGGTGGAATACTATAGGTTATTTATTTACTATTGGTGGGATAGCAGTGAGCTAGGTTTCTAGGTTATAGAAGCTTAATACTTTTTCCACTATACAGGTTGAGTATGTTGCTGCTACAGAGGTAGCCAAGGAGATGATATGGCTTTAGTTCTTCTTAAAAGAATTGGCACACCCTTAGAGGGATAATTATTTGTTTACAGATAGCTAGAGTGCCATTCATCTTGCAATGAATTCAGCTTTGCATTCAAAGATAGCTGAATTCAAAGAGAAAACACATATAGTTGCGGTACCATTTCCTTCCATCAGTTTTGGATGATGGATAGTTAAATATGGATAAGATACATACAGATGGTAATCTCACATATATGTTTACAAAGGTAGTGACAAGGGAGAATTTGAATTCCTCTTTAGCTTCGATTGGTCTTCTAGACTGAACATGAATAAAAGAACAACAAAGTCCAGGGTGGTTTGATCCAATGGAAGCTTCATGTCGTAGTTGTATTACTGTAGGATCAGTCTCCAAGTGGGAGATGATTGTCTAGTGTGGAGTATGATCAGTCCCCAAGTGGAAGATTATTAGTTTGTGGTGATTGATTAGGGAAGTACTACAATGGTGGGATACTATTCACCAATGGCTAATATTTGCCAATTGACTATTGTTTATATTCTCCAATTTATGGCTGACATGTTGTAAATAATTATTAAACCCTAAAGTGGGAAAAATACTTGTATAAAAGGGCTTAGGGTTAGGGATTGTTTCATAAGGTGTGATGCAAAAATTGGTTCTTGCAGTGGTATTGAGCTATAAGGGATTACAGATTGTAATCAGGTTGTAATCACTAGATCGCAATAATATTGGACTTATTGTTTGGTGGATGTAACCTAGGGATTGGGTGAACCACGTTAATATTGGTGTCTTATGTTCTCTTCTATGTGATCTATTAGTTTATGATATTGTTTATATTTTCATGTAATTGTTGTTTCTATCTATGGTTAAATCCTAACAAGGTATAAATCAATTATAATAGTACAACCCAATCTCCCACCAATAGGAGTTAATGTTATAGAGTATGAAACAAGAAAGAAATAAAATAAAATCTAATTTTTTACACAATTTTTCTCATGAAATGATAAAAAATTGGCCAATAAAATCTCATACAGTTAATAAAATCAAGTTTATACCCTTTGCAAGTGGCTACATAGTAAGGATGAGCCTTTACGATGCATAAAAAAGCCCCAAAAAGTAGTTTGGCAATAAATATTGAGCTCTCAGGACACAAAATAGCTTGTAAAAAATAAAAATGCAAAGCACAAAAATGCACCACGATTTTGACCCAATGCACCATCGCAGCACAAAAATGCATCGTTGAAAAGACCCAAAATCGAGGTGTTGAATGAGTAAAAGATTTCTCATTTGATGCCGCCTCACTCGATGGAACTCATTTGATGCCCAAAACTATAGTGCCTCTTTTCTTTTTTCTTTTTTCTTTTTCTTATCACTATAGCAATAGTGATAAGCATGTCGCTTATTGCTATATCCACTTTTTGCCTTTTGCGCGCAGTGATAACCAAGATTACTATAGCCTATAGTGATAAGCCCTAGCATCGCACATCACTATATCATTTTTCAGGATTTTCATTTGTTGATGATATCTATACCCTATAGTGATAAGCCCTTTTCTCACTAATAACCTTGTTCAAGAGGAACTCCTTCACACTTGCATTTGGAACTAGGAGCTAGACCTTGTTATGCGATAACAAGATATCTAGATTTTTTTAAAGCTCTTATGACAAAAAGAAATTTTTTTTCCACATAGTTGTATTTTTCCTCATAATTCTTTAGCCCTTCACTAAAAAAATTTATAGGTTGCTCTTCATTTACACCATTCAAATGTGTTAAGACAGCTGATATGTTTGACTCACCCCCAAGGGTGTAGAGAATGAAATCTTTATAAAAGTTGGAATTGAAAAGGGTAAGAGTTGTTGCTATTGCTACTTTGATTTCTTCAAAACTGGCTCTCCCTTCCTTTGTCCAAGTGAAATCTATATTCTTCTTCAGCATGGTTGTAAGGGGTTTGACCATGGTAGCAAGGTTAGGAATGAACCTTCTTACAAAGTTGATTCTACCAAGGAAAGTTTGCAGCCCCTTCTTATGACTAGGAAGTGGAAGAGAAAGGATTGCTTTTATTCTTTCTAGATCAATGGTTAAGCCATCCCTAGACATAATATGTCCTAACAACTTTGCTTGACTAGTAGCAAACACACACTTGTTTGGATTTAAGAACACACCATATTCCTTGCACTTAATGAACACATGCCTCAAATGACCAAAGTGGTCTGCCACATTTTTCAAGTAGAATGTTATGTCATTTAGGTAGACTAGCACAAATTTCTCAACCATACTCATGAAAGTCATCTCCATTTCTTTTTGGAAGGTAGCACATACATTGGTTAATCCAAAAGGCATTTTGCTATAGGCATAAGTGTCCCATCTAGTAGTGAAGGTTATCTTGTATCTATCAGACGGATAGAATAACACCTAGTTATAATCCAAAAAATCATCTAGGAAGGAAAATATTTCAAATCCACCGACCTTGGATAAGATTTGTTCCATGGAAGGAAGAGGATGGTGATCTTTTTAGGTCTCTAAAATCTACACATAATTTGATTTATCCACTCTTCTTTCTAACAGAAACAAGGTTGGCTACCCAAGAGGAATGTTTGATAGGGAAAATAATATTAGCCTCTATTAACTTGGATAGCTCCTTTCTAGTCATAGGTTCAATCTTAGGATTGACTAGTCTTTTCTTTTTCATAATAGGCTTTGCATCACTATTTAAATCTAGGGTATGTTGAACTAAGATTCAGTCAAACACCTTTAAATCATCACATGTCCATCCAAATACATCATTGAATTCTTGACATAAACGAACCAAATTTTCTCATTCAACTTTAGAGCATACCTTTCCCAAACTAAGAACCTTTTTATCAATAATGGAAATTGGTACGTGATCATCTTTATTTGTAGCTAGGTTCAGACCCCTACTCCTTGCTTGATCATTAGGATTGAAAACACCTTCTAAAGTGATTAGACTCTTAGGCAACTTGTTGGAGCTTAGGTTCATGATTTGATCACCATATTGGCTTTGTAGCTTGGATTTATTCCTATCAAAGAATTATGCTTCACTTTGCAGATAGTTGACAATTTGCACATTAGAGTCAAACACCTATCAATTGGCATGGTTATCTGGAACTATAGGTCTTATAACTAGTATGATATGTTTCTCTATTTGGTCCTCAACATGCTTTGGTACATCATAGTGACCACCTATTGCTGCAAGTCTATCATCATGTTTGTTATCTCTTCTAGGGACACTTTGGATATTGAATGCTTGGAAGCCTGCAAGTAGATCCCAAATTATGTGCTTATATGATTTGAGCAGATTATTATTTGTGATGTTCTAGCTCCTTACTTGGTTAAAAACTAGCTCACTATCTCCAAAGACCTGTAAAGATTTGATCCCCTTCTTTTGTGCAAGCTGGAGACCTTGAATCAATGCTTCATATTCTATTACATTGTTAGTAAAATTGAACTGGAGCATATAAGAGAAGTAAAATTTATCCAAACTAGGGAAGACAAGCATTACACCAGCTTTTGAGCCATTCTTATTTCTCAAGCCATCAAAGAACATGCTCCATAATCCATCAATGTCCTCTTCTATTTATTATGAGGTTAGGAATAGGAGCATTCTTTTCCAATCTACAATAGGTGCTAAGACCCATTTCTAGATCTTCTTGTGCTAGATCAAACTAAAAATTAGTGGCCCATTCATCTAAAAGATAATTAGGCACCTCTTCTAGGGAAGTGGTAGGTTCATGTGTCATACCCTTATCATCTATCTCATGGACTTAACAAATCATGTTTATAGGGCTAGTTGTATAGGTCTCTATGTGATTAAGGGCTAGAGGTTCTACCCTTATGGAATATTTTGTCTTATATCTTGTCCTAGAGAACATATAGGACCAATCTGATGCAATATAACCACCTATCTATGTAGTGAAGTCTCTAAAGAGATAGATGAAAAAATGTGGAGGAAGATCAACTAATAATATGTCTTGAGTGATAGTACAACCAGGGCATGCATGTAATGCCATTTCCACATTTTTTAGGATTCCTAATATTGTAATAGAGCTACCATATAACTAAAGTACCTCTTTAACCATTGGTTCATATTTAATACCACAACTACACATTTAGGCATCAAAAAACTGCTAGCTCCAAAATTTATCATACAATTATGAACTATTTTGTCCCCTATAATCAAAGAGACATAAAAAGGAAGGGACTTGTTTTTCTTACTTGTGTCTCCTCCTTTTTTTGGTTGCACCAAACTTGTTGCATCATCTAAGGTGTCTAATTGATTTGGCACCTATATACTCTTTGAATCTTGTTGTAGTAGCTCCAAATATACTGGCATAGTGAGAACATCCCTTATAGGAACATTAACACTAGTCCTCTTCATTTGATCTATTATGTTGAGAGGAGTGCAAACTACTTTGACTAGAGCCTTGGAGACTATAGTAATTGATGACTAAATTTGAGTAGCCTGAGGTTTAGTAGATCTCTTGTTGTTTATGTTTTTCTTTTGTTGGGGAGAAACATTTGAATGTGCATCTATAATTGAAGTATAAGGGGAAACACGTGAAGTTGAAGCCTAGTTTAATGGAGTAGGTGTAGCATTATCAATGGCTCTTCTCTTGCTTTTGGTATTATAGGTTGTAGCATCATAGTTATCATAGTTAGCATGACAATGTTCCTCTGGTTGATGGTTCATAAAAGAACAATTACCCTGTTGTTGTACGTGAGAACCATCAGTAGGTTAACTAGTACTTTATCGTTGTCTATTTACTTGATCTTGTGTGGTTAGTGCTTGGGATGGTTTTTCCCTATAGTATATACAATGCTCATATAAATAATTGTACAAGAAGGACAAAAATCTTGTTTTTGAGCAAGGTTATTTTGAGGAACCAATGTCCTGTTCAAATTTGTGCTTGTATTTGTAGTAGAGAAATTCCCCATAGGTCTGCTTTGGTTATATGGAACATAACCTTGACTCTAATTTAGTGGCCTATTATATGTGGGGTTTTGATAATGAGGTTGAAAGGGCTTATTACCTTGAGCTTGTTTCCTTTATAATGCCACCACCTTGTTGCTCATCTTTTGCACCACTAAGAAAATGTCATCCAACTTCTTTTCTAGATTGGAATCTTGATCTTGTAGCTTTTTTTTCTAGATTAGAACCTTGATCTTATAGCTTTTATTCTAGATTGGAACCTTGATATTGCAACTTCTTGTCTATATTTTGTATCAAGGCCTACATCATGTTCTTCAACTCTCCTAACTTGTTGGAGGATGTAGAGGCTATTGGGGTTATGGCAAGAGGTTGGCTCATGGATATGGTAGGAATAGGGGCTATCGTAGGCTGATGAGTAGGCATGTCAGGAAAGAAAGGAATTGGAGGCCATGGAGCTAACTTCTCTCCTTGAATCAAGGTGTTTTTTTTCTCTTATGGTGATTTCATATATAGCTGGTAAGGTATCCCCTCCCATGGTTTTTAAAGTAGTAGCAATATCACTATTGAAAGCTCTTAGGTAATACAAGAAAACATTACTAGGGGAAGGTTTTACCACAGTAGGTATTCTATCCCATGTCTTTTCGAATCTATAATTAAATTTTTTTATATATTCATGAGTTTCTCTCTTAATGGTAGTTAGTTGTTCTAGGAGGGATAAATGGTCACTTTTATCTTAAAAAATGTTTGCATATTTCTTCTCCTACCTCATCCAGTTATTGATAGAATTATGGGGTAATCCCCTATACCATTGTAAAGCTTTTCCATTTAATGATGAGGCTAAAAGTATAACAACAACATCATCTTTTCTAATACCATGTAGATTGCAAATTTTTGAAACTTCTTGAATATGTTCTATTGGGAAAATAGAAGTTTCACCTATAAAATCTAGTAGACTTTTAAGAGAAAATACTGGGACATCATGTCTTTGGGATAAGATGAGATAACTCCCTCCATTGAAGGTAGAAAAACTTGATTCCTAAGGAGGGTCATGTGGAATAATGATCTATTTAGATAAAAATATGGTACTCTAGGTAGTGATCTATCAACTAGAGGAATAGAAAGAGATCTAGTAGGCATTTGTGTTACTTCTGAACACCTAACTAGTGATAGAGAGAGTCTATTTCACTTCCTTCTAGGGTTTGAAAATTAAAGTTCATGAAACTAGAAAATGCCTCTATAAGATGCCTTTGTTTGAACCTTGGGCATGAATTATAGTAATTCTAGTTTAGAAACCAAGATGTAGATATGGAGTCACCAAGTGCTTTGAATGAGAGCCTCTTGAAGGATTGAAATGCTAAGAGTAGCACTATCTCCTCAACATAAGTTTGACGTTCCTTTCTTGACACCAGTGAACTAGTAGACTTCAGAAGTGCTTCAATATTTGTCCCACTGAGAGTGCCAAAAAATGTTGTCACAAAAATTTGTACCCTTGCCTGAAGTTTGAACTAAAGGTAACCTTGTGAAACATGGAAATAATATCCAAGTTGTGGGACTTGAACTATGAGATTGAGTTTTTAAAGAAGGTAGGCTTCCTTACAATCAAGATGCACCTAACTACTGCTTGAGAGGAAAAGGGAGAAGGAAATGCAGGAAGTAAATTGTTGGAAGAGAAAGGGGGTGATGCACCTAATTAAAATGGTTACAACTTTTCTCAAGGATGCACAAAACATTGATGAAACACCCAAATACACAAGTCTTGACTCTATTCTACATTCTAAGAAACCACATGCAGGTTTGGGATTGATTAAATGCTGAAAGAAAATAATTTTTTCACAATACAACAATCATCAATAGATTAAAGACAATATATAAATCTAAGGAAGAAAAAAAGAAACATTCAAATAGAGGCAAGATACATGCACAAACTCATGAATGGCAAGAAGAGGTAAGAAATAAGATTTTTCATTAATGAAAGGAAAAAAAGGCAGAGCATAGTGTTACTGTGAAAACAAATAGAGAAGAACCCTTACAACATATACAAAGCTTCCTTTTATAGAGTTTGGGTATAACTAAGTTATAGCAATAAATCCAATCTCCCACCACCTAGAGTTAATGTTACAGAGTGTGAAACAAGAAAGAAGTCAAATAAAATCTAATTTTCCACATAATTTTGCACATGAAATGTCAAAAAATGGGCCAATATATGCTCATACAGTCAATAAAATCATGTCCATACGCTCTAAAAGTGGCTATACAGAAAGGACAAGCCTTTATGTCACATAAAAAAGCCCCAAAAAGTAGTTTGGCAATAAATATTGAGCTCTTGAGCTACAAACAACTTGTAACAAATAGAAATGCAGAGCACAAAAATGCAACATGGTTTCAACCTAGTGCACCATTGTAGCACGAAAATGCACTGTTGAACAAACCCAAAATCACAGTGTCCAATGAATGGAAGACTACTCATTCAATGTCACCTCACTTGATGAAACTCATCTAACACCCAAAACTATACTACCTCTTTTCCTTTTTTTTAAATTTTGTTTTGCTTATTGCTATAGCAATAGAGATAAGCACATTGCTCATCGTTATATCCACTTTTTGCCTTTTGTGTGTAGCGATAACCAAGATCATTATAACCTATAGCAATAAGCCCTAGCATTGCCCATTGTTGTATCATTTTCTATGATTATCATTTGTTGATGATTTCTATACCCTATGCTGATAATTCATGGAATTTCCCATCACTATATCCATTTCTTCCTTCTATGCCTAGAGATAACCAAGATCATTGTAGCCTATCGCGATAAGCCCTAGCATCACCCATCGCTATGTCCATTTCTGCCTTCTATGTATAGTGATAACCAAGATCGATGTAGCCTATAGTGATAATCCCTAGCATCACCCATCACTATATCCATTTCTGCCTTCTACGCATAGCGATAACCAAGATTACAGTAGCCTATAGCGATAGGTTAATTTCTCGCTCATTTTACAAAACTACCTAGTGAGCCTATATGGGAACAAAGTTACACTGCAATTTTTGACTTGCAAATGTTGAATGAGCATACATGTGTTCATTTGATAGAAGATTCATTCAATATAGCTCCTATGACATAGACAATTACATTTTGTTTTGTGCACCCGAGGATGCCTGAAACTATGGCCAAAAAATGTAGAACTTATTGCATGAAAGATATCTTAGATTAGTTATCTATGATGGAATAAATGGTGACAAAAAATATCAACATTTCTTGGAAACTCAAAGGAAGTGCTTGCCTTCCATGCACTTGACTAGTATCCTGAAGAGATCCATTGGGCATGGAGTCCAATTCTTTGCCAAAACACATTTTGAAACTAGGAAAAAAAATGTGCTCATGCACTTCTTGAAAAACTAGAAAATACATGCTCTAATATGTACAAAAACCCTTAACCTTCCCTAGAAGCAAGGCTTGCATTAAATTCCATTGACTGGAACTGCAGAATATCACCATCATGCTTGGAAAAATAAAAAGAATTGGCCTCTTTATAGCCGGTGATAACATATGTGCCACTCCACATAGCATCAAACTTGGAGTGTCTACCTAGTTTAGCTCTGTCTGCATCCCACTTGAGAACAAGGTCTCCCTCTTAAAAACCCTAGCTTTAGCCTTCTTGTCAAAACTCTATTTGACCTGTTGTTTATGTGTTTCAAGTGCCTGCATAGCTTGCTATCTTTTTTCTTCTAGATCAATCAATTCCACCATCCTAACTATCATGGCATCATTCTCAACGAGCTCCAATTGATGAGCTAGTTCAAGAGAGGGGAACTCAAGTGAAATAGGAAGCCTTGCTTCCCTTCTATATACTAGCATCAAGGTTGAGTTCCCAATTTCTCTCTTAGGTGTAATCCTATCAACCTAAAGAGTTGTTCTTAACCTTCCCTACTCTAATATGTATAGAAACCCTTAATCTTCCCTAGAAGTAAGGCTTAAGGTAAATTCTATTGACTAGAATTGATAGAATGTCACCATCAGACCTAGATAACTAAAAAGTATTGGCCTCTTTACAACTGGTGATAACATATGGACCACTCCACATAGCATCAAACTTGGAGTGTTTGTCTGGTTTATTTATGTCTACATCCCACTTGAGAACAAGGTCTCCCTCCTTGAAAACCCTAGCTTTAACCTTCCTATCAAAACTCATTCTGACCAGTTGCTGATGTGTTTCAAGTGCTTGCATAGCTTGCTATCTTTTTCCTTCTATTTAAATCAATTATTTCATCCTGATTGTCATGGCATCTCTCCCAACTAGCTCCAATTGATGAGCCAGTTCAAGAAAGGGGAACTCAAGTGAAATAGGAAGCCTTGCTTCCCTTCCATATACTAGCATGAAGGGTGAGTTCCCAATTGCTCTCTTAGGTGTAATCCTGTTAGCCCTAAGAGTTGTTCTTAACTTTGAATGCCAACACCTTAAATTGTCTTCAGTTGTTCTTTTGATAATCCCAATTAGGTTCTTGTTGGAGGACTCAACCAAGCCATTTCCTTGGGAATAGTAATTTGAGGAAGTGCTCAAATAGACACCATGGTCAACTACCCAATAGAAAATGTGAGTCCCAACAAAGGATTTGACATTATTTGATATAATTGTTGAAGAGACACCAAATTTGGCAGCAATTCCATCAAGGAATTCCACTGCTAAGGTCTTTGTGGCATCCTTCAAAGATATTGGTTCTTTCCACTATAGCTAAGCTCCACTTTTAACTAAAGCTAGAAAGTGGATTGTGTTGGCTCCTAATTTAACAAATTTAGAAATAACTAAGAAACTAGACCAATATATCTAAGGCTAGAAAGTTCCTATGATGGATTAACTTAACTACAATTCTTAGGCCAACTATAAGGCATAATTCCTTCTTCACTTCAGGCTCTACAAATCCTAGGCGGGTTAACCTTAAGGTTCCAATATATGGTACTAGTGCAAATAAACATATAATTTGAACCTATTAACAACAGATGAAACCTTTATATCTTTTGATACTTATGCAATAACATAAGAATGAAATAGCTACAAAATCATAACCTATGAACCCATAAGCTAGGTGAGGGTTAATTCCTTTTAGCCCACTACAAAACATGGAAAACTAAATTTATTTGATTAAAAAGATTTGTGAAAATGACCTTCATCTTAGCTTGCATCTGATTTAGTGATTAGTGCCTTATCTATTGCAACACAGAGTCACTACCAATAGGATGGCTTAACTTGATTGCCTTATAATTAAGTTTATCAACTGAAATCTCCAAACTCCATTCTTACTAGTACCCCCTCCATACACCCAGAAACCCTATCAAATCAGTGAAGCATTTACTTAACTCCTTGAATTAAAAGCAATAATAGATCTGATACACAACTCATCCAAGCTATCTTAAATTAAATGAACCTTATTCATTCAATCACAAAGTTAACAACATATGAAGAATTAGGAGATAGAATAAGAGAATATAGATAATTCATTGTAAATCCCCTTTTGTATTTATCCTTGGAAAGACTAAGTACATTAACCAGTAACACTAAATGAAACTCAAGATATGTCACATGATCTATCATCAATGCTCATTATCTCAGAAGAACAAGACATGAAATGAAACTAGAAACCTGCACAAGAATGGATGCATGGCCTTCATAGCTAGAGCTCTGCTCAATAGATAGGAAGTAAAACCAACAATGACTTGGTCTCATAGTAAAAACTGGAAACCTATTGGTTTCACAGAGAAAACTGCCAACAACTTATAATGAATGAGAGAAAGAAAGATATAGAAGGAACAAATTCCTGGATCTACTCTGTAATTGCCATGTTTCCACTTGGAAAACTTCCCCAAGAAGTTAAAAACATCTCTCTAATCTCTCCCAACAACTGGCAAATCAAATCCTCACTCATTTTGCCTCCAAAGTTGAAAATATCTTCAACACTTGATGGAAAATATAACTAATTTGGTAGGAAACAATAATTACCTAATTTTCCACTAGATATACATCAAATTGTTAATTAGAAGCCAAATACTTATCAAAATATCACACTCTAGAGCAAAAAAACATGCCAAATGTCACCACTACTAATATTTTATAACTGCATTAATGAAATCATTGCCTATAATTGAGCATCACACTGAAAATACAAAACCCCCTATAATAGCTATCCCTTAATACTTGTGTAAAAACTAGCTCCAAAAATGGATAGCTCATCTCTTTCCAATTCCAACAGTATATTGGACTACATATTTTGGGAAAAAATTGCCCCTTGATAGCCATTCAAAATTTCAGGCTCCGACTATGGATTTGCACATTTAAATGCAAAATATTTTTTAAAATTTTAAAAACTCTAGAGTATAAACTATAGATTTTAAAAATTTAACCTTGATTTTAAAATATGAATGCCCTTTCATTTTTTGAATAAAATATTTTAAAAATAAATATTTCATTGACCTTTAATTCCTCTCCTAAGTCCACCCAAGTGTCAGATGTATGCCACATAGCACCATACTATTGGTCTGACCTCAACACCTCCTCGCCACATGTCCTCACCCAATTTTCTCATGTCACCACATCACTGCCAAACCTTCCACCACATTAGTGTTGAGTCACCCTACCAGCTTAGTTGTTTGCTATATCGTTATGCTTATTTGTCATCCATCTTCGCTTGGCGACATAGCGACCCGATCATCCATGTGTCATCATCTTGTCACCTCTAATTCCACATTATTTTCTCTGTCAGTGTACTTGGTCAAAATTTCTTCAGTATTTGTGCTAGCTATCATCCATGATAGGTGGGGTCCTCATGTGAACCTATGACCTTTCAAAAGGCCTGTGACTTGTAGACATTAAGTCTATTGAGTGGTTTAGTATTTAAACACTAAAATCCACCCAACACGGGTGTTAGTCCTCAAAATTGCACCCACATTTTGAGCTATATCCCAAGGAAAGAGGAAGGGCATGTCTACAGCTATAGGGTAGATGCATTAGTATAGGTCAAAGGAGAGTCATTCACGCCCAAGGTAGATCCACATTTTTAAAGGAGGGGGGAGAATCCATGGTAGGCAAGGGGAACAATCGACATGAGAGGAAAGTATAGCAGGGCTCCATGGTTGAAGAATAGCCGCATCAGATGGTTGCAGTCTATTTATCCCACATTGAGAATATGGAAATCATCTTGCCTTTTTATAAACTAATGGACTCAAGAACAATGTGTCTTCAAAGACACTACCTTTCAAAGCCAGCATAAAGCTTAATGGGGCCCCGGCGATGACATAAATGTTTTGATGGCCAACCCAAAGAGGATGCAACACGTGGTGACTTTAGAAGGTTGCCATGTGATCATGAATCAAATTTCATTATAATCTGATGTTATGATGGGCCCCTCATCATAAGATAGGGGTGCAAAAATTAGAGGCTTGTGATGCTACGAGGCCACAATCTTATGACAAATCATAAAGTTGACAAGCTAAATGAATGGGTTCCTCAATGTTATGATTTCATCATAAGATCAAGATGGTTAGGACATCAAGAAAGTTAGATTCAGTGTCATCGTATGGTCGGGAGCCAGAGAATAAAGTTGATTGATCATATGATGGTTTCGTAGGATCATGCGAGGGGATAAATGGGTCTCCAATCTTACAATTTTTGTAAGGTCAGAGAGGTTTCAAATGAGTTCAGTGATGTTATGGTAAGCCCAAGTTGGTATATGATCAGGAAGATAAACTTTGAGGGACCTAATGCTATGAAAAACCCATTGTCATCTGGTCATAAAGATAAATGCAAAGGTGCTCTAATATTATGATGGTCCCCTCTTTGTCATGAGATCGCAAGGTGAGTTTCAAGGGTGTGCGATGCTACGATGAAGCCCATTTTTTGTGACATTGGGAGAGAAAAATTTGAAGGCATGATGCTACGATGGCCCCTTGTCATATGGTTAGGAAATGGAATCATAAGGGATATGATATTACAAAATTTTTATAATATCGTGGAGTTCATTTCAAACATTGAGAATGCTCTGAAATGTTATGTTGTCATGAGATCGGGGTTGATACAAAATGGAGGTGAGATATTACAAAAATGTAGTATGAGGGGCTTGTCATAATATTGGAGAGGGGAATGATTAAGAAATTTCAAATATTTCAAATGCAATATGATGTGGGACCTGCTTGAGCATTCAGACAAATGGAGAATGGACAAGTGGTAGTGGTTGATTGGAAAAATGAATATAAAAATAAATTCAGAGATTTCAACATAGTATTTCAAATGGTTTAAAGATTTAAATGATTTAAATATTTCTATATAGTTTTTAATATATAATTATTTAATTTTTTATCTTTTTCTTTGTTCACAGTCTGGGAACCAAAATTTTGAATTGGTCTAAGGGGCATGATTTTTATCAAAAATATGCAGTATGATATACCATTGGAATCGGCAAAGAACAAAATCTCCATTTTTGTAGTTAGATTTTGTGCAAGTTTTGACCAAAAGTAGTTGTATGTAGATTTGT
The DNA here is from genome assembly GCA_028749045.1 of Cupressus sempervirens. Classification (NCBI taxonomy): domain Eukaryota; kingdom Viridiplantae; phylum Streptophyta; class Pinopsida; order Cupressales; family Cupressaceae; genus Cupressus; species Cupressus sempervirens. Next base: position 440,916,877 of record CM053791.1, read on the forward strand.
GTTTCCAAGGGCTTTTCAGTGAAAAGTGCAAATTTATTGTTGTAGATGAAATTGCAATCAGATATAGTCTAATTTTCATCAATTTTGATCTCATAAACAACTATATGGGTGATTTGATTATTTTAATTGCAGTTCGTAGCAAAAGATGTAATCAAGTGTTTTTTCCAACAACACAAGTTGATTTCATGACAAAAGCAGAAGTGACAGGCTAAGACCAAATTTGAAGCTTCAGTACAATTTATGATGAATTCCTGATATTTTCTCCATTAGATATTTTGCTAATTACTTAAGTGAGATATATCAGATATTTTTGTGGCATCATTTATGGTTTTTGATGGTAGGTAGATGAGGAAGTTCAATTTCAGAAACTTCAAATTGAAGACATTTTTAGTGGGACAAATGTCAATTTTAGATTACAAACCCAGAAATATCTTCTCTTCTATATATTCTTCTTCTCTGCTCTTTGTAAGGGTTCCAATTCTTTGAGAATTTTCTCATAGTTGTGATACCATTTCCCTTAGTATTCCTCTATTGTGAATAGTAGTATTGTATTTCTTTTGAGGAATTTTTAGATATACAATCATTTCTTGGCGTTCTTTTCTGAATTTTGGCATACACATGATGTATTTTTTTCAAGGAAATTAATAAAAGAGTTTCATTTCTTTTAGTTTCATTATGATTCTCATATCTTGCTTCTGTTATTTGCAATCTTTTGTGTTTGAGAATGAAGAGGTTGAACTCAATTGCAATCCCTTAAGGTTGTATGTCAGAATAAATTTTTTGTTGGGACAAAGATCCATGTAAATGCTTGTTTATACTAATAGGGTTGCAGGTTACACCAGGAGGATATCACCATAAGTATAAGAGCTTTTATGAAGATTGATGTCTATTTGCAAGTCAAATAGATAGATTAGATGTCTAAATATATGAGTATACTTTAGGTATCCATCTATATGTTAAGGTGTAGTTGATGCCCAGTGGATAAGGGATTGGTCAGCTTGGAGGTTACATGTTCTCTATTGTTGCATACTCGGGTTATGTTGAGATATCCAAATTATTAATTGAATATCTTTCCCTTTATGTTTAAGAATTAAAATATTTTTCCCTCACTTAGTTTATCAGGTTCATGTGCTCATGAATTCTTGCATAAGCATATAAGATTAAGGGATTTTATCTATTATTTAGATTCAATTGTATTCCTTTACACTGGTACCATATAAAGAATCTGAGGTCCACTCACCTAGGTCTAATAGAGCCTGAAGAAGAAGAAGGAATTATCCTTATAGTTGGCCCAAGACTGTAGTCAAGTGCATCCATTATAGGAGTTTGCTAACCTTAGATGTATTGGTCTGGTTTCTTGGTTATTTTCAAAATTGTTAAATTAGGAGCCAACAATGGGCAATGTGGGACTAAGCTTTTATTCTTCCCGTTTTAATCTACACCTTTTGCAATCATTACCTCATATTTCAACACTAATATTTGCCTTTGCAATCTCAGTTGCTTGTGAAATCTAGCAATGAATTTCTCTACCTTTCTATCCACATCATTTTATTCTTCCACAAGCTTAAAATCATTCACATCTAAATCTACATCCTCAGTAGACTCTACAGAGCTCAAAGAAAGCATATGGGAATTAATGAAGATCCTTGTAATGTCCAATCTCACCGACCTTTTCCCATTTCTTTGTTTATCTCATGAATCAATCTTTCTAACTATTCTTCAAGTCAAAGCTCACAAGGCAAGGGGATAACATGCAGGACATAATGTGGGTGAGAAAGTCAATACATGAATAGACTATGTTTATTATTGCATCAACATTGAGAAGGTAGCGACCTTTGAAGATTCAAAGAATTTGTCCCTATACATTATTTAGGAAATATACATAGTGTGATCTCCAATATGTATAATACATATCTTATACCTATTTCACACCAAGGTTGAGAAGTAAAATGGTGTATACTAAAACAACTGACTATATAACTCATGCTTTATGTATGTATTTACATAAAAGCATCGTATATGTATGTATGCCCCTAAATACACTAGATTGATAGCCAAATAGAATTAGACACCTATCCTACTCAAGAAGAAGGACAAACTACTACTTGGGCTTACAATGTGGGTGAGAAAGTCAATGAATTTCAAAGGAGGTGGACTACTTCACAATTGGAAATAGATTAGTCATGCTTTCACTTCCACGTTTCCATTCCCAATAGTCACTAAAATAAAAATTCCTAAGGGATGGCTCTTGATCTTCAATTGAGTGAGGAGATAACTGACCTTTTAGAAAAGTTATTATAGCTTTACACGCTACTGACTTTAAGAATTTCACTTGACACTCTTGATTTCTTGCTTATATAGCCAACACTATAACAAGAAATCTCAGATCTCATTAAAAACCCTAATCCCTCAATCTGATCTTTCAATGATGTTGCATATTATCTTTTAAAACTTTTTTATTTCATTAATCCTTTTAAAACTTTAAAGAAAACCAAAACATCTTTTGTAAAAAATATTTGATGATAAGTGCATATTCTGATGATATCCTTCCAACCAGGAAGATTCCATCCCTTTTAATAATATGATGAATTTAGCCGAGCCCCAAAATGGGTCCAGCTAAAAAAAAATTCATTTCTGGACAATTGATGTTCCAAGCTAATCCATTGATCCTGTCATACTGATTAGAATCAAGTTCAACCATTGAATAATCAAATAAAACTCATTTTATCACTAATCTAAAAACTGTCAACTTAATGTCAGAAGGTCCTTTGACTGGCTTTAAAAATTGACAAAAGCACCTGATCGGGCTCTAAAATTTGACATACTAATTCTCTGTTCCACATTCTTGCACTGTACCAAATCTCTTCTCATGAGAAAATATCAATCAAAAGATATTGACTGTCAAAGTTGCCTCCTCAAAACTACCTGCAAGAAAACATGTCAGAAAATCACAAAACATGTTTAGATTTGGCTTTAAAAATAGGGCAAACTGACACTTGGAGAGAAAAAAATTGGGGCATTGGGCCATGAGGAAAAAATAAATATGTGATTAGGGCTCATGATGAATAATTGGGTGCATTTGGTGAGCAGTCAAAGTAGGCTACTCAAAATTTGCCAACTGGAAACACTGGCAAAAAAGTGGTTTTTGCAAAAGGGATGGACCAAGGACAGTGTATAGATGAATTTGTCAAGACTTGAAAATTGGCACAATTAAAGCATTTTCAGACTAGAATGCAATGGTGCAATCCATTTGATCTCACCTATCATGGATTCAAAGTTATAACATCATGAACAGGGGTACCGACCAATCTGCACTTTATGACACCACTAAAATTTTACAAATTGCTTTTGCAATCACGTTTGAAAACTAATCAAATGGATTCATCATAAGCTCAAAATTGAAATGTAGCAAATCTCTAACCTCTAGAATGCATTAAAAAATGAATTTTCTCATTTTGGTCAACTGGGTCACAGTTATAACAAGTCAAATAGGGCCTCCTGAAATTCTAAACAATTTTCATCAGCACAACAACAATAAATGACCAACTTTGAGGGATTCAAAACCTAGTTAAAACATATCAAAATGACTCAAAATCTAAAAAATAGGCTCTTTGATATGGATACTAAACACTCCCAAAGTGGTGAGTCATGAAACATTACTAGGTGCGAGATATTCAAATGCAAACGTGGCCACCTATCACTATTTGATACACAAAAATACAGATTTGGGCATTTCTCAGCACAAAACTTCATAGGATGACTCAAAATGGAAATTTATCTTCATAGGATGAGTGGATATACTAAATGTAAGGTGTTAGAATCATTGAACACCTCTTAGGCCTTGAATGGATACTTGGGTACACATGCATCAAAAAGCTCTTATAGTTCTTATTTTTTCAATGGTATTCAAAATCAGGGCTTCACTTTTGAGTCCCAACAAATTGATTGGACCAATGAAATCCAGGCCCCACTTGAAAAATGGTTGATCAACCTAAATATGATGAAGGGGAAGAGTTGTTAACCTTTTTTTACATGAAAAGAAGGCACACTTCTCACATTTCCTTACATGTTTTTGACAGTCATTGAGTAGAGTTGACCAATAATTACCAGCTCTCATTATCTCTATGGTTGTTGTTCTAGCTAAGAAGTGGCCACCATCAAGGCCATCATGAAACTCTTTGATCATTTTATCTATTTGATTAGGGTTAATGCATCTTAATAGGACTCCATTGAGATCTCTCCTAAAAAGAATCCCATCTACTAGGACAAAAGAAATAGACTACAATCTGAACTATCTTGTATTAGCTTTTTCTAATCCTTATGGATATCCTCCTTCCAATAAGAATGTTGTCATATCATATATCCAACTATTCAAATTTTCATCCTTTTCTGGTTGTTCATCCTCTAATACCAGTGTAACCTCTTTAGTTATTTCATGGGATGAAATCATCTACTCGTACAATTCTTTACCTCTCATAAGCTTTGTGATTTTGATGTCAACATCATATTCCATGACCCAGGTGATCCATCTAGCCCTTTTCTCACTAATATCATTGTTCAAGAGGAACTCCTTCACACTTTCATGTGGAACTAGGAGCTAGACCTCGTTATGTCATAACAGATGTCTAAATTTCTCTAAAGGTCTTATGACAGCAAGAACTTGTTTTTCCACATAACTATATTTTTCCTCATAATTCTTTAGCCCTTCACTAAAAAATTATATAGGTTAATCTTTATCTATATTGTTCAATTGTGTCAAAACAATTGATATGCATGAGTCACCCCCAAGGGTATAGAGAATGAAATATTTATCAAAGTTGGGAATGGTAAGGGTAGGAGTTGATGCTATTTCTACTTTGATTTCTTCAAAACTGGCTCTCCCTTCATTTTTCCAAGTGAAAACAATATTCTTCTTCAGCATGGCTATAAGTTGTTTGACTATGGTAGAAAGGTTAGGAATGAACTTTCTTACAAATTTGATTCTACCAAGGAAAGATTGCAGCCCCTTCTTATGATTAGGAAGTGGAAGAGAAAGAATTATTTTTATTCTTTTTGGATCAATGGTCAAGCCATCCCTAGACACAATATGTCCTAGAAACTTTCCTTAACTAGTAGAAAACACATGCTTGGATTTAAGGACACATCATATTCCCTACACATGATGAAAAAATGCATCAGATGACCAAAGTGGTTTGCCACATTCTTCTAGTAGACTATTATATCATCAAGGTATACTAGCACAAATTTCTTTTTGGAAGGTACTGCCTACATTGGTTAATCAAAAAAGCATTTTTCTATAGGCATAAGTGCCCCATTTAGTAGTGAAGGTTGTCTTGTATCTATCAAACTATTGAACTAACACATCATTATAACCCAAAAACCCATCTAGGAAGGAAAACAAACTGCTAAACTAAAACTTGGTTATAACCCGAAAACCTATCTAGGAAGGAAAATGTTTCAAAGCCACTAAGCTTCGATAATATTTGTTCCATGGAAGGTAGATGATGGTGATCTTTGAGAGAGGCCCTATTTAGGTCTCTAAAATCTACACATAATCTAATTTCTCCACTCTTCTTTTTAATAGAAACAAGGTTGGCTACCCAAGAGGAATTATTAATAGGGAAAATAATATTAGCCTCTATCAACTTGGGTAGCTCCTTTCTCATCATAGGCTCAATCTTAGGATTGACTGGTCTTTTCTTTTTCCTAACAGGCTTTGCATCCCTATTTAAATCTATAGTATGTTGAAACAAACTTGGGTCAAACCCCTTCAAATAATCATATGTCCATGCAAATATATCATTGAATTCTTGACATAAATGAACAATTTTCTTGTTTAACTTCAGAGCATACCTTTCCCAAACTAAGAACCTTTCCATTAACAATGGCAACTAGTATGTGATCATCTTTATTTACAACTAGGTTCAGACCCCTACTCCTTGTTTGATCATCATGATTAAAAACACCTTCTAAAATGATTAGACCCTTAGGAAAATTGTTGGAGCTGAGGTTCATGATCTAATTGTCATATTGGCTTTGTAGTTTGGATTGATTTCTATCAGAGAATTATGCTTCACTTTGCATAAAATTGACAATTTGCACATTAGAGTCAAACACTTGCCAATTGGCATGGTTTTCTGGAACTACATGTCTTATAAGTAGTTGATGTGTTTCTCTCTTTGGTACTCAATATGCTCTGGTACATTATAGTGAGCACCTATTTATGCAACTCTATCAGCACATTTCTTATGTCTTCTAGGGACACTTTTGATATTGAATTCTTAGAAGCCCTCAAGAAGATCCCAAATTATGTGCTTGTATGATTTGAGCAGATTATTCTTTGTGATGTTTTGGCTCCTTACTTGGTTAACAACCAGTTCACTATCTCAAAGACCTTAAAGATTTGATCCCCTTCTTTGTGAAAGTTGGAGGCCTTGAATCAATGCTTCATATTCTACTACATTTTTAGTGCAATTGAATTGGAGCCTATAAGAGAAGTGAAATTTCTCGAAGCTAGGGGAGATGAGCATCACACTAGCTCCTAAGCCATTCTTGTTTCTCAAGCCATCAAAGAAAATGCTCCATAATCCATCAGTGTCCTCTTCTATTTTTATGAGATTATGAATAGGAGCATTTTTTTCTAATATACAATAGGTGCCAAGACTCATTTATAGAGCTTCTTGTGTGGGATCAAACTAAAAATTAATGGCCCATTCATCTAAAAGATAATCGGCACCTCTACTAGGGAAGTGGCAGGTTCATGTTTCATGCCCTTATCATCTATCTCATGGACTGAACAATTCATGTTTATAGAGCTAGGTGTGTAGGTCTCTATGTGATTAAGGGCTAGAGGTTCTCTCCTTATGGAAGCTTTTGTCCCATATCATGTCCTAAAGAACATATAGGAAAAATTTGATGTAATATAACCACCTATCTATGTAGTGAAGTCTCTAGAAATATAGATGGCAAAATGTGGAGGAAGATTAGTTGCTGATATGTCTTGAGTGATAGTACAAATAGGGCATGCATGCAATGCCATTTCCACATTTTTTAGGATTCCTACTATTGTAATAGAACTACCATCCAACTGAAGTACCTCTCTAACCATTGGTTCATATTTAATACGAAGGAGTTCAGCTACACATTTAGGCATCATAGAACTGCTAGCTCTAGAATTTATCATGCAATTATGAACTATTTTTTCCCCTATAATCAAAGAGACATAAAATGAATGAGGCTTTTCTTTCTTACTTATGTCTCCTTCTTTTGTTGGCTACACCAAACTTGTTACATTATGTAAGGTGGCTAAATAATTTGATACCTCTATACTCTTTAAATAGTAGCTCCAACTGTGGTGGCATAGTAAGAACATCCCACACAATAATATTAACACTAGTCCTCTTCATTTTATCTATTATGTTGAGAGGAGTGCCAACTACTTTGAATGGAGCCTTGGGGACTATAGGAATTGATGACTGAATTTGAGTAGTCTGAGGTTCAGTAGATCTATTTTTGCTTATATTTTTCATCTATTGGGGAGCAACATTTGATTGTGCATTTATAATTTGAGTATGAGGGTCAACACCTAAATTTGAAGCCTAGTTTGATGGAGGACGTGTATCATTTTCAATGGCTCTTCTCTTACTTCTAGTATTATGAGCTATAGCATCATAGTTATCATGGTTAGCATGACAATGTTCCTCTGGCCAATGGTTCATAAAACAACAATCACCTTGCTATTGTAGGTGAGAACCATCAGTAGGTTAACTGGCACTATATTGTTGTCTTACTTCTTGATCCTATGTGGTTACTTCTTGGGATGGTTCTTCCCTATAGCATATATAATGCTTATATAAATAATTGCAAGAAGGCTTGCTCTTGAGCAAGGTTATTCTAAGGAACTAATGTCCTATTTAGATTTGTGCTCTATTTGCAGCAGATGCATTACCCATAGGTCTACTTTGGTTGTATGGAACATAACCTTGACACTGATTTGGTGGCCTATTATATTTGGATTTTTGATAATGAGGCTAAAAGGGCCTATTACCTTGAGCTTTTTACCTTTCTAAGGTCACCACCTTTTTGCTTATTTTTACACCACTGAGAAGTTGTCTTCTAGCTTCTTTTCTAGATTGGAACCTTGATATTGCATTTTCTTTTCTAGATTGGAACCTTGATCTTGCAGCTTTTTTTCTAGATTGGAACCCTGATCTTGCAACTTACTATCTATATTTTGCACCAGGGCTTGTATCACGTTCTTCAACTCTCCTAACTCATTGGAGGATATAGAAGGTATTGGGGTTATGGCAATAATTTGGCTTGTAGATGTGGTAGGAATAGGGGCTATTATAGGCTGATGAGTAGGCATGTCAAGAGAGAAAGGCATTGGAGGCCTTGGATATAACTTCCCTCCTTGAATCAAGGTATTTTCTACTCTTATGGTGATTTCATATACAACTAGTAAGGTATCCAGTCTCATGGTTTGTAAAGTAGTAGCAATATCACTAATGAACACTCTTAGGTAATACAAGAGCATTACTAGGGGAAGGTTTTATTACAGTAGGTATTTTATCCCATGTCTTTTGGAATCTATAATTAAAATTTGTCATATATTCACGAGGTGATCTCTTAATGGTAGTTATTGTTCTAGGAGGGATAGATGGTCGCTTTTATCTTCAAAATATTTGTATAATCCTTATCCTAACTCATCCCGGTTATTGATAGAATTATGTGGTAATCCCCTATACCATTGTAAAGGTTTTCCCTTTAATGATGAGACTAAAATTTTAACAACATCATCGTTTGTAATACCATGTATATTGAATATGTTTGAAACTTTTTGAATATATTCTATTGGGGAAATAGAATTTTCACCGATAAAATATGGTAGAATTTTAAGAGCACATACTGGGATATCATGTCTTTGGGCTAAGATGAGAGGACTCCCTCCATTGAAGGTAGAAAAAACCTAATTCCCAGGGAGGGCCATGTGGAATAATGATCTATTCAGATGAAAAGATGGTACTCTAAGTAGTGATCTATCAACTGGAGGAGTAGACAGAGATCTAGCAGGCATGTGTGCTACTTCTAAACTCCTAACTAGTGATAAAGAGAGTCTATGTTGCTTGCTTTTTGAAAATGAAATTTCATGAACCTAAAAAATACTTCTAGAAGATGCCCTTGTTTGAACCTTGGGCATAAATTACATCAATTTTGGTGTAGAAACCAAGATGTAGAGATAGAGTCACCAAGTTTTTTGAATGAGAGCCTCTTGAAGGCTTGAAATGCTAAGAGCAGCACTATCTCCTCAGTATAAGTTTGAATTTCCTTTCTTGACACCAGTGAACTAGTAGACTTTAGAAGTGCTTCAATATTTGTCCCACTGGGCATGCCAAAAATTGTTGTCACAAAAAATTGCACCCTTGCCTAAAGTTTAACCTAAAGGTAACCTTGTGAAACATGGAAACAATCTCCAAGTTGTGGGACTTAAGCTATGAGAGGAAAAGGGAGAAGGAAATGTAGGAAGCAAATTGTTGAAAGAGAAATGGGGTGATGCACCTAATCTAGATGGTTACAACTCTACTCAAGGATGCACAACACATTGATGAAACACCTAAATACACAAGTTTTGACTCTATTCTACCTTCTAAGAGACCACATGTAGATTTGGAATTGATTAAATGTTGAAAGAAAAGACATTTTTCACAATACAGAAATCATCAATAGATTAAATACAATCTAATCTCCCACTAACTGGAGTTAATGTTGTAGAGTGCAAAACAAGTAAGAAATCAAATAAAATCTAATTTTGCACACAATTCTTCTTGTGAAATGACAGAAAATGGGCCAATAAATGCTTATACAGTCAATAAATCATGTCCATACCCTCTACAAGTGGCTACATAGTAAGGATGAGCCTTTACATCGCATAAAAAATCCCCCAAAAGTAGTCTAGCAATAAATATTAAGCTCTCGAGCCGCAAAATAACTTGTAAAAAAATGTAGAGTAGGAAAATGCACCATGGTTTCAACCTAGTGCACCATCTGGGCATGAAAACACACTACTAAACAAAATCAAAGTCATGTTGAATAAGCAAAATACTGCTCATTCGATGTCAACTCACTCAATGAAACTCATTTGACACAAGAAACTGCACTGCCTCTTCTTCTTTTTTGCTTATTGCTATAGCAATAGCGATAAGCACATCACTCATGCTATATCCACTTTTTTCCTTCTGTACATAGTGATAAGAAAGATCCCTATAGCCTATAGGATAAGCTCTAGAATCACCCATCCTTTATCATTTTTGTGATTGTCATCTGTCAATGATCGCTATACCCTATAGCAATAAGCCCTAACATTGTCCATTGCTATGTCCATTTCTACCTTCTGTGTGTAATGATAACCAAGATCATTGTAGCCTATAGAGATAAGCCCTGGCATCCCCCATCACTATATCCATTTCTTGCCTTCTATACATAGTGATAACCAAGATCATTATAGCCTATAGCGACAAGTCATGGCATCACCCATCACTATATCCATTTCTACCTTCAGTGCATAGTGATAACCTAGATTGTTGTAGCCTATAACAATAGGGCAATTTATCACTCATTCTTTGCCTAGAAATCCTATACACGAACAAAAATACACCACAATCTTTGACCTATGAATGTAAAATGAGCAAAAATGTGTTCATTTGATAGTAGACTCATTCAATGTAGCTCCTACAATGCACACAATTGCACTGTGTTTTTGTGCACCCGAGGATGCCCGAAACTGTGGCCAAAAAATGCAGAACTTATTCCATGAAAGATATCTTAGATCAGTTATCTAAAATGGAATAAATGGTCACAAAAAATTCAACAGTCACCATTCCAAATTATGTACAGTAGTAGTCCAAGGATTGCACCTAAATTGAGGAAGATGGAGCAAGGAGGCAGGACTAGTGTTGACATAGAGGACTTTTCTAAACATGTCGAACCTACATGAAAAAGTGTGTGAGCATATCACCAGGATGAACATGTATTATAGGGGTAGGGTGTATCAAAAGAAGAGGCATAAAGAGTTCCAAGTTGGGGTTCAAGTAATGGTGTACTTGAGAAAAGAATGGTTTGTAGTGGGCATCTACAACAAGTTAAAGATAAAGAAATTTCGCCCCTCCTAGATATTAAAGAAACATGATTTTGGAATGTATAGGAGGTGGAGTTTCTAGATGGAATCCATTTTTTTTTTCCATTTTTTCAATGTTTATATTTAACAGATTATTGTGAAGATGGTATGGAGGAGGAATTAATACTTGAGCCATGTCAAATTCCTATCTTTGAGGAGGAGATTGAAGAAATCTTGGATAGCCATGTGGGAGGGAGTACTAGAAATAGGTATATTTTGTGAAGTGGAAAGGATGACCTATGGAATACTCAACTTGGTTATCTAAGGCAGAGGTTGACCATTTTGGATTTCCTCAACCAACTAAGAAGTGACAAGGTCACATTTCAAATTACCCTAGGTATCTGATGCAAGAGCATCCAACAGTGTAAAGGTAATCTTGTATCACCCATAAATATGTTTAGTTATACTTTATATTAGATGTGTTTGCATTTATAGATACCCATTTGGTCAAAATAAATATTCTAACTCTCATATTTCTATTGTTACTTTTTTGGGTTAGTATTTTAGTATACCTCAAGATATGTACAAATATAGAAAATGGGCTATGTTGTTAGAGATAGAAGTATGAATAATTAGAGGGTGTAAGTTCAAGGGAATTTTTTAACTAAAATTTTAAGTACTCCAAAATAAAATAATTGAGTCAAAAGGTTTCATGGTTTGAATGTTATTATAGGTTTAAGTTGCTCTGGGACCTTCTAAAAACACTTCAAAGTCTGATTTGAGGCACTAAATGGTCTCATATGGCCCCCAAATATGGAGGTGGCCATTGGAGGCTAGTTGGACTATAGAGCACTGAAAGACCTTTCCAAAAATATAAATTTCTTCTCAAATTTTGTCTTAGATAAAAACTTATGCCTTTCAAAAGTTGGACTACCTTTTCTAGAACCTTCTATTTTTTCATTGACTTCTAATTTGACTTCTAGAAGCTTTTTTTTTGGAACCGACCAACAAATCTCAAAGTGTAGAATGTATTTCCAACCCTAACTTAAGATAGGCTACTTAAGGCCTATTCTTAAGGTGCAAAGGCATTTTTGGTGGAGTTTGGGATCAGGTACTATGAGAAGGGTTTTTCTCGTGGATATGATAATATTGTAGCCCATAGGGCATGTAGTTGGGTTTTTTTAATACTTGTAGCAACTTATCATTTTAAATAATAGAAATTTTCTTCTTCTATTGTGCTCATTTTTGTCTCAAGTTTTACCCTAATCAAGTAGTCCTTCTAAATACATACATCCTTTCAGTTTTTTGTTCTAACTCTATAAAATTTGCAAGAAATGTACGTAATATATCTATGATATTATCACATATTGAGTATTTAGTTGAATCATTAGTAGCTTCATGTTGCATCCTATGATGAATCTTCTCTTGGACTCCATATGCTTCTTATTGATAATATTTTTATGGAGATCCTTTGATTTTAGTTCTTCAACATCATTCATACTATTAATACAATTTGATGTCACCTTATATAAGTCTTCCGAGTTGTATTTTCATTGTATCTGTTATCATCATGACACATGAAATCAAGGTAAAATGACTATATTACTTTGATCATATGAGTACCTTATATTCTGTTTATTTTTAATGTATTTATACTTATCCCATGGTATCCTCCAAGGAGCTATGTGTAAAACATATTTTGATGAAACAAACCCATTGGAAAGACATGAGTTCTCATCATAAGAAAAAAAATCATTTTAATGCCAAGAGTCTCCTTGATATTTATTTTCTTTTTGATTGTCTCTCCCTTATGATTTGATTCTAGTAACATGGTTGAACTCACCTCAAGATGAATCCATAACTACACACTTTATTAGAATAACGTGAGTGATTGGAAAAACTTGATGAAGTTATTTTTACAGTACAATTCTTTTAAACATCAATCCACTTATGTGTTGGGATGATTTTCATGATGTTTCTTTGAAGACATTTTTGTTTTTCAATAGTTCACTTTGGTTACATTCATCAACATATTGTCGATTAAGAATATTTTATACTTCTCATGTTGATAAAAGATAAGGTCCTAAAATTTGTAATTTGTATCAATGTAACTTTTACGATTGAGATGACATCATAATTTCCCAATGTAGGGGTGAAAATGTGAATCAAGGAAATAAAAACTTGAGCTCATCACACAACAACACTTACATAAATAGAGAGAGAAATCAAGGAGATGGATCCTTCCAATCTCAATCCTAAAGAACTAGATCTAGAAAGATTATTACTAACTAGATGAGAAAGGAGCACTAATGCAAACTAGGTCTAGGAAAAAATAGTGGAAAAGATAACCAAATCTTTTAAAACCCTAGATGAGAACATAAGATAGGGATAGAAATGTAAATGAAATAATTAAATATCCTAAAAGAAAAAAGATAGAAGACACAACTTTAAAACTTGATTTTATGCTTGTTGTATTGATTATAATAGATGAAAATCATTAGAATTGGGCCTAAAACTATGTAATGGACAAAACCCAAAAAGCATTTAGTTATTTATCATGGCCAAACTGGATGATTAAGGGTGACTCAATCAATGTTGCACATCAAAGGTGACCCATTTGAATGTACAAGAATGATTGTGATGATGATTCTAATTTTGTAGTTTTGCATAAAATTGAAAAGGGTATCTAAATTCATAACGTATTTTCCTATCTAGGATATGCAATCTACAATAAAAAGAGGTTTTTTCTTATTGATGGGGGATTTTTCTTGGTCAAATAACAATTTAGGAAACCTTGAATTAAAATAATTGTTCAATTGCATGAATGTAAATTAAATGTATGAACTCATCTTACAATAGTAGGATCTCTTGAATCAAATGCAATGTGCTTACTTCATCAATTGTTTTGGATTAAGAAGATGAAGATGTATAGATGTAGAAGATGCAAAAAAGAATCTTGAATTGATTAAAGAAGATTTTGAATATTCCTCCCTCAATTTCTTTAATGCTTGAATCCTTGATCTTGAATGGAGGAATTACTTGAAGGATGCTTGAATACTTGAATGCTTGAGTGCTAGTGCATGATGTGAAAATGAGGAAATGGAAGGGTTTATAAAGGGCTCAAAATTGACTAACTCTCATATGTTGACCTACTTAGAAATTAACATCCCAAAGCTATCAAAACACGAGACCAAAATAGAGGACCCAAAATAGGGCCCAATCAGGATGCATTGCGTTCATGATTGGTCAAAGATGTATTGCCTTCCTATCAATCAAGTCCCAAAACCTCTGGGATCTCAAAATAGATCCCAAAAACCAAGAAATTAGGCACAAAGTGTTAGATTATGGTGACTGATTGGGAAAGTACTATACATACTTCATAATTAGTGGTTGTGGCCGATGTTGTAGCTGACGTATTATGGCCAACATATGGCCGACATGTTGTAACCCTAAAACAGATAAAATACTTGTATAAAAGGGTTTAGGGTTAGGTATTTTCATTATGTTGTGATGCAAAATTGCTTCTTGCGATGGTATTGAGCTGTAAGGAATTACAGACTATAATCAGGTTGTAATCACTGGATTGTAATAAGATCGAACTTGTTGTTTGGTGGACGTAGCCCAGGGATTGGGTGAACCACGTTAAATCTTGGTGCCTTGTGTTCATTTATGTGTGATCTATTATTTTTCTATTATTGGTTATATTTGCATGTAGTTTTTATTTATGTCCATGGTTTATCCTAACAAGTGGTATCAAAGCCTAGTTATTTTTTTTAGTTATCCTTTGCAAGAAAGTTTCATAGTTGAGTGGGAGTCTCACAGTTGAGTGGGAGCAATGGAAGATGAGGGTAAACTGAGGGTTGATAGATTTAATGGGCAGAACTTCCAGTTATGGAAGATGCAAATGGAAGACTATATGTATCAGAAGGATTTATGGAAGCTGTTGGAAGGCAAAGCCAAGAATCAGGAAACTATGTCAGATGCTGAATTGGATCTTTTGGATAGAAAGGCACTCGAAAGCATTTGGTTATGCTTGGCACCATGAATGGCATTTAATATTACAAAAGCAAAGACGATAGAAGATTTGATGAAAACCCTAGCAACACTATCTGAAAAGCCCTCCACTTCAAACAAGGTATTTCTCATGAAGTGTTTATTTAATATGAAAATGGTAGAAGGTGGATCTGTTGCAAATCATTTAAATGAGTTTAATACAATTACTAGTCAGTTATCTTCTATGGGTATCAATTTTGATGAAGAAATTAAGGCTCTCTTGATTTTGTGTTCTTTGCCTAAAAGCTGGAATGGCTTGGTAATGGCTGTGAGTAATTTTGTTCTTGGATCTAGTACCCTAAAATATGATGATGTGATCGGTGTTGTTTTGAGTGAGGAAACTCATAGGAAATCCTTAGGTGGATCTACATTAGGAAGTGCTTTGAATGCACAAAGCAGGGGCAAAAAAAATGAGAGAGGAGGTTAATCTATAGAACCACATGACTTATAGAACATAGGAGGAGGTTAATCCATGTCATAGATATTAAAGGGAAACATTGGATGTTAGTACAACAGTTTCATCAAAGTTTACATTTGATGTTGGAGAATCCAATAGCATCACAGAAATCTTGTATCACCCAAAAATATATCTAGTAATAGTTTATGTTTAATGTTTTTATATTTTGGATACCCATTTGGGAAAACTAAAGATTCCAATGTTGATCCTTAGATGGTTTTGACATTTGAGTGTCGATACACTTAACCACTTTCTACATTGATGTCAAGTACAATATGTATGTCAAGCCACAGTGTGAGCTGAGCCAATATTTTAATAAGTGTCGAGTGATTGCAAGTGTTGAGCAGTATATAAGTGCCAAGTGATATATAGGTTCCAAGTCACATTTGATGTTGAGCAAGTCAAAATGATTCATATGCCGAGTGAGTCAGGATCTTAAATGTGTTGAGCAAGACATAATGTAATAGGTGTCGAGCAAGCTAGGATAGTATATGTGCCAAGCACCAGTAGTCTAGTATGTGCCAAGTAACATAGAATCAACATATGAGTTTGTGCCTTCACAAACTCAGATGTAAACTACTTTTGGAGCTGACATAAAAAGATTTCAAAGGAGAAAAAGGATAAGGAGGAATCTTTCACATTTCCTATGCAATCAACATGCAGCGAATCAGGAAAATGGAGAAGGCATGCAACCAATGAGGAAAATACAAGGAATGAGCGAGAACTTAAGATTCAATATGGATCATAGATACATACCTAACCCTAAGTCTTCACAATATTTAAAAGGAGGTCAAAAACCCCATTGTAAGTGTGGTAGAGAACAATGTATGGGGAGACTATAGCGAGATTCAGTGAGAAGGTGTGAAAGACTTAGAGGAATAGCGCAACAATTTCATATCTAGTTGATCAAAACATCACAAGGGACAAGGGACACGATTAGATATCAAATCTTAGAGGATCAAGATTAAAATGAGCAAATCAAGTGCCTAAAATTAGTAATTGAAAATTGTAAGCAATCAGGTCAAAGGTTTCTAATACTTTCTGGCCATTGTATTAGATAAGTGAAAATCCTATGTTGATAGGTTAGCTTAACAACTACTTTGTATATCCTTTGAAGAGGTGATTAAATCCTTTAACATGGTGAAACTTCATGTAAAGTGTTTGTAAATCCTCTAACCAGGTCACTATTGACATAGTGTAAATCCTTTAACAATTATTGCTGTAGTGATTTTTGTGGGTATCATCCCCACCCCAATTTTACCTTCTTATTCTTGGAGGGTTTCTAGGTTACCAAATCTGGTGTTATGTGTTATTGCATGTATTTACTTTATGTTCATTCATATGTTTACATCTATGCAGTTTACTTTTCAGTTATTTGATTTAAATTCTAAGAAAAGGTTAAAAGTGTGATACTTTTGATTTACCCCCCCCTCTTAGAAGTACTCTTCCCATTTTGAATATTCCAATAATTGGTATTAGAGCAAAGGTTCTCACAAGGAGAAGCCTAACAACTTAGAGAAAAGGTTAGAAGATGGAAGTCTTCAAACTTGGGAAGATCATAGATAATCAGGTGATTGATGCACATCTTTCTCTACACAAAGTGGAATAAGCTAGAGAAGAATTGAGAAAGTCCTCAAAAAGAAGGAAGGAGATAGCCATAGCTGAAAATGACATACACAACAAGGGTATTGATGCCACACAAGTATTTTCAAATGGAGATTCTAAGGAATTTGATGCAGCAATAGCAAAACTGATGGAGAAAAACAAAGCACAAGCTAAAGAAATTAGATTACTCAAGCTTGAACAAGAATCACAAGTCATAATGCTTTGTGAAGTGACTGAAAAAAAGAAGAGAGCCATTGAAGACAAGGCCATGATAGAAGATGACAAGAGAAATCTTACCAGTAGATTGGAGGAGAAGATGATTGAGTTTGAAAGGATCTCAATCATGCAACTAGACACCTTAAGCCAAATGATAAACATGAAGGACATTGAGATTTCCACCTTGAAGATGTTGTTAAGTATCAAAATTTGCACCCAATACTGAATTTTGAAAGTTTAGTAATTTTGATTTAACATGGGAATCACTTCACTTCGTGGGACATGCAAATGAAATGAGACCTCCAGATTCTAGGCTGGCTCCTATTGAATATTCAGTAATATTTCCAAGATCCTAATTTAAACTCAAGGAAAAGGGAAGAAATTGCTGAAAATGAACCTAAACCTATAGCCTAAACTAGGAGATGGTGATACACCAAAATGATGATGAAAACTCAAACACACTTAATAGAGAAGGATCAGATAGCTACTTGGAGTACATGCAAAACACATCTTTTTGTAAAGACCTGCATAAATAATTTGTAATAAGGTTTGAAAAGTAAATCAAAAAAAGGAGGAATACATACAAATACCTCTCTTTAACCAATTTTACCCTTAAGAAACACAAATTACAACTTGCAGGTAGACTTACTTTCCTACAACCAAGTGCTGAAAGGACACAAACTAACTAGGAACAATAATAGCTCACAAATTACTTCATCAAATCATTTTGATACACACACAGAACTACAGGAAGAAAGGAGGTTCAAAATTGACACCAAAATAACATGAACACTTACAAATTTTGCAAATAAAGTCCAGGACTTAGAAAATAGTCACAAAACTCCTATGCATAATCAAAACTCCTAAAAAATGAGTTGCAAAACTCATTAAGTACAAACCCAACTTGGGTCAAATGCAAAAAGAAAGCACAAAAAAGAGGACTTAAAGACACATAAAATTAAGTCCTATCCCTAAGAAAGTCCCACTACCTCATAAAGAACCTCATGACTCACTCAAAATTCCTCCAAAAATGCTCTAACAACCAACAAATATCTTTCAACTATCATTGCAAAGCCAAATTTGACCAAAAACCCTATATTCCCTTTAGATGTTCCCAACAAAATTCTTACTTAAAGACCATGACATAGGGATATAATGACTCATTTCTCCTTTTACATGACAAATAGAAAAACATTAAATGATTTATAAGTTATCATTGTAATATTTTTCCTTTACAATATTGTACTTATTCAAGAGAAAATAATCAAAATAAAACCCCTTATTTTTTGCATTTTTAAAATAAGAAAATAATATTAAATGAGTTATATTTATCATTTAAATATTATTTCTTACAATAAGAAACTATGCAAAAATAAAAAAGAATTCCTCTCACAAATAAACTCCTAAGGAAAAACATAAATACAACCCCCCACTTTCACAATAAAAGAAAAACTTTCAAAAGGGATTAAAAATCCCATGAGATACCCATGGACTCCAAAAATTATAAAAAGGAAAATAGGGTAGGATATCTTATCCGAATACCCTAATTCCTTTTCATTTTGCATTTTCACCTTTGCAAACATCTAGATCTGCGGTGAAGAAGAGGTGAGGGTTTTATTGGTCGCCATTAGAAAGATATTTGCTATTTTTTGAATGCTGCCATGAGAAAGATGTATTGGATTTTTGAATTGGCCACCATGGATTGTTCTATTGCTCACTGCTCGATAGGTATGAGTGTTCCTTGTAAACTTTTGCAAGTTGTGTTTTTTTTTTTTTTGGTAATGAATGTCATGATACTGTTGGAAGCTATGATTTTTATGAACACCTAAATGGAGCTTCATGGTGTATTTCTTATTGGCCGCTTGGGTTTTACTTTCATTTTGAATGAAAAAAATATATTGTTGTTGTTTGATATGAAGTTTATAGGTGAGGTTGAAACTAACAGAAGATGAATCTTCTCTTGGAAGCTAAAACTTCATAGTTTCAAAATGTTTTTTTTTTTTTTTCGTAATGCATTAAAGATAATGCTTTTGCTTCTTTTAGCTAAACTATGCCCCTCGTTGTTTGCTAATTCTGAAGCCAAAACTATTCCATTTTCTCAAGTGACACCCCTTACCCATGCCAAGGAGGTTTAATGCAATCAGATCATTACCATTTGAAGTTTAAAAAGTGGTCTTGTACCAAATCATAGATTGTTTCTTAGGTAAGTTTGATCTTGAGGCCCATGTTGCAGTAGTTGTGCTTTTACCCATATAAAATTGTGACTTTTCACCTTTCAATCCAATCTAATATTTCCACTCTTGTGAGGTCAAATTTTTTGTCCCTACCATTTAAACCTTTTAGTATCACTCCTTTGATTCCTACACCCCATGTATTGAAAAATGACCCATAGTTCTGTAGGCCAATTGTCATACTTAAAAGTGTAATACCATTCTTTCCAGACTTCAAGTCAATGGGCATCTCCAAGGTGATACTTGACTTGCTGCTACTTGTTGCATATAATCCATTAATGAAAATGTGTAAAGCATGGCCCAATGAATTCTAGAACTAGCTGTGTCCCATCGTGAAGAAATTCTTCATTGTCACCAACTTGGACACTTGTTGTGTACCATTGGTAGTTAGTAGAATCCGTTGTTATATTTATTTTCTCTAGCAAGGTAGACTTGAAGAATGCTCCAATACCCCAAACACCTATTGGCTCCTGCTACCAACTCCATCTTGAGCTTACCATCTCTATGCCTACAATTTGCATGGAACTGGAACCTCTCAGTGTTGAATGTAACTTCATTTCTATAGAAGTGGTCTCGGAGCTAATCTTAGTAGTATTTAAGATGACATTCTTACAATATGGAAGGATGCAAACAGTCCAAGAAATTAAATTATAAGAGGTTCCTTTGAATGTCATAGTTACATTAGAATGGGTGTCTATATTAGCAAGAAATGCATTACATGTTCCTGACCTTGCTGAGTAAACATGTGCTTCCTATGCAGAACCAATTTTAGTGTACACAGGTTTTTCATTTACCAAAGCTACTTTACAAAGTTTAATGGCCTTGTGAACCTCCTTAAGGAAACCCCATCTAGGTTCTCTCAATAGTCCTTTGTCGTGCCATCATCTAAACTTTTAGAGTTTATCCTTATCTCACATAAACTATATGAATGTGGAACACTTCCTTCTTTTCAATCCAACATCTTCATTTCACCATGTGCTTCAACAAAATAGAGAGATTGGTCACTGAATTATGTAATGCAGATAGCAGAAAGAATCTTGGCACTATTGTATACCATGTTGAATACTTCTTTCTCAATGTCTATAGACCACACCACATCACAGATTTGTGTTGCTCATAATTAGCATTTAGTTTAGTTGATCTTTTGACAAGAATTCTTATCTCTAGATACTTTACCCATAGCTTTGGCATTATGGTGAGTCATTGTACCTATCCATTAAAAAAAATGGATCTATATTTTCAAGTTCTTGAAGATCATTTTTTTGCACTTTACTTATGTAGCTTTTGCATAAAAAACCCCTAAACTTTTAGCATTGTTTGAGGTATTTTCTATTGGTTATCTTTCATGCTTTCTTGCAGTAAGTTATGCATTTGCAACAGTATCAATCATTGTTTCTTTGTTCTAGTCTTTTGAATCCTGTAGAATATTATTTATGAGGTTTGAGCATGGGCTCATGACACCCACAAATGACTTTTATTTCTTTGAAAAGCCTACTGCAAAATATCTTTCAGCATTGCATTTAATAAAAATTACTTTCTTTTGTAACGAAATGCATCAACAGACAGAATATGTGTAGTAGTAGAGATATTCAGTCATTTCTTAGATCCTTTGAGATCTAATATCATTTTCCTTCATTTTTGCAGCTGCTAAAGAATGAAAAGCTTGGAGCTAGATGATGAGCATGCCAGGGAATTAATAACTAGTCAAAGCAAAAGACAATGACTGGTTATCTCTATCCTTGCTTCTTTCTTTCATACATATTTTATTTGTTTGTGTATTCCTTTATGAAAGAAAGTAAGTATAGTAAGCTATACTCACAGCTTGTGTGAGATCTTTTCCCTTTGAGCATTTTCATTCATTTCATACTTTGTAAACATGAAAATTGTACATATCAGTTGATTTATACAATAAACATTGTTCTTCCTTTTTTGCTCATGGTTTCTCATATGATGGCAAAAATGATGAAATGTAAATGAATAAAAATGAATGTTTTTCTTTTGTGATGTTACTTGAAGGAAAATTTTCAGCATGTGTAAAATTTTGGTAACAGATGCAAAATGAACAATTGTAGAATGAATTGAAAAGAGGGAAGGAGATAGCAGAAAGCTTCAACAAACCCAATGAGGCTATCAAGCATTTTGAGTAACTACTAAAATCACCAAGGGCTAGTAATGACACTTTAAGACTTGGTTACACCAGCACTGAACAAGGAAAATCATCCAAGACTACAGAAGAAAGGAGTGACAAAGCTAAAAACACTAAACCTACTTGTCATTTCTATGGTAAAAAGGGACATACCTCTAATGTGTGCAGGAGGAAGAACAGTCATCAGCAAGATAAGGCTACAAATACAAGCTTTTATCACAAGTGCAAAAAGTAAGGACATCAAGCACATGAGTGTAGAACCAAGACTATGAGGACACCAATATTTGAAGGTCACTGCTACAACTGCAAAAAATATGGACATAGAGCATTCAAGTGCAGATCAAAGCCTATATGGACACCTAATTAGCCTACAAGAGGAAACAACCATGGTCATCACTACAACTAGGATTACAACACTAGGTATAGCTATCACTATTGTCAGAAGTATGGACACATTCCTAAAAATTTCATAAGAACACATTTTAGAGGGAGTTATAGCAGATGGTTGAGCCAAACCATATGTTTTAGTTGCTTGAAAACTGGATATATCAGCAAGAATTACCCAACAAATTCAAAAGCACCCAAGGCGGAAGTCAACAAAGGGAAAGGGAAGGTTGGTGTTGAACAAATAAGAGGGCAAATGAATAAAACTTGGAAAAATAAAGATTAGTGCAAAATTTTCAATGGAGAGATCACTTCACCCAAGAGGTCAAGTGATCACACTTCATCCAACTAAGAAAAAGAAAGGTGTATGGGACTGATATACAAAGTTATATCATACAGTAGTCCCAAAGAGTGAAAGGAATACTGCAAGGAAGAAATTTACATGAGCAAAGATGCCAAGTCAAAATCTAAAGTTTTTGCAAATACTGCCAAACTATCCTTAGATGTCGAGTAAAGCTCCAATGGATGTTGAGTTGTTAGTTGAAGTTAAGTGAAGTGGAGAACTAGTGGAAGCTAAGTAAAAGAAATATAATGGGAGCTAAGTCATATTGAATCCTTCAAGTGAAGAGTTTACAACTATATGCATGAAGCATTTAATGCTAGGTTTTTGATAGGTATAAGGTCAATTTTTGTTCATTTTCACGCCATTCAAATGAAGAGCAAAGATGAGAAGAGTAAAGAAGCAATCAAGCATCAACCTAACAACTGTTAGATTGTGGTGACTAATCAAGAAAGTACTGCACATACTTCATAGTTAGATTTTTATTTTTTTGGTACTATTCGTAGATTCGCCACTAAAGTTATGGCTAATTTATGGCTGACATGTTATAACCCTAAAGTGGTTTAATACTTGTATAAAAGGGTTTAGGGTTGGGTATTTTCATTATGTTGTGATGCAAAATTGCTTCTTGTGGTGGTATTGAGCTATAAGGGATTACAAATTGTAATCAGGTTGTAATCACTAGATTGTAATAATATTAGACTTGCTGTTTGGTGGACGTAGCCCAGGGATTGGGTGAACCACGTTAAATCTTGGTGCCTTGTGTTCATTTCTGTGTGATCTATTATTTTCTATTATTGGTTATATTTGCATGTAGTTTTTATTTATGTCTGTGGTTTATCCTAACAAGTGGTATCAAAGAAAAGTTGTCTTTTAGTTATCCTCTATAGGAAAGTCTCACGGTTGAGTGGGAGGGATGGTATATGAGGGTAAGCTGAGGGTTGACAAGTTTAATGGGTAGAACTTCTGGTTATGGAAGATGCAAATGGAAGACTATCTATATCAAAAAGATTTATGGAAGCCATTGGAAGGCAAAGCCAAGAATCAAGAAACTATATCAGATGCTAAATGGGATCTTTTGGACAAAAAGGCACTCAAAAGCATTCGGTTATGATTGGCACCATTAGTAGCATTTAATATTACAAAAGAAAAGATGATAGAAGATTTGATGAAAACCCTAGCGACACTGTATGAAAAGCCCTTCGCTTCAAACAAGGTATTTCTCATGAAGCATTTATTTAATATGAAAATGGTAGAAGGTGGATCTATTGCAGATCATTTAAATGAGTTTGATACTATTACTAGTCAATTATCTTCTGTGGGTATCAATTTTGATGAAGAAATTAGGGCTCTCTTGATTTTGTGTTTTTGGCCTAAAAGCTAGAATGGCTTGGTAATGGCGATGAGTAATTCAGTTCCTAGATCTAGTACCCTAAAATATGATGATGTGATCGGTGTTGTTTTGAGTGAGAAAACTCGTAGGAAATCCTCAGGTGGATCTACATTAGGAAGTGCTTTAAATGCACAAAGCAGAGGCAGAATGACTAAGAGAGGAAGTAACTTTTGAAATCGTGGGAAATCAAGAGGAAAGTCAAAGGGGAAGAGGTCTCAATCGAGAGGACCAAATGATTGCTCGTACTATGGAAAATGAGGGCACAAAAAGAAAGATTGTTGGAATCAAAAGAAAAATGAAGGAGATAAATTAGATGGAGACAAGAAGGCAAATGTGGTAAGTAACAAATCCGAAGAGGATGCTTTGCTTTTGTCTTTAGAAAGTGTTGATGATTCATGGGTTTTAGATTCTGGTGCTTCATTTCATGCTACACCTCATAGAGGTTATTTCATTGATTATGTCCAAGGGGATTTTGGGCTTGTTTATTTGGGGGATAATGAACCCTGTCAAATTTTTGGAAAGGGAAAAATTAAGATTAAGTTGCAGAATGAGAATCGTTGGCTACTACATGAGGTAAGACATGTTCCAAGGCTGAGTAGGAATTTAATTTCAGTGGGGCAACTCGGTGATGAGGGTTGTGTAGTTACTTTTAATGATAAAAATCGGAAGGTTTCAAAAGGTTCCCTTGTAGTAGAAAAAGGTGTGAAAGTAGGTACCTTATATCTTTGTACAGGTCATATTGTTCCTTCTACTTTGATTGTTTCAGAAAAATGAATGTTCAGGAACAATTGCTGCAATTGAGTAGGGAGAACAAATAGTTGTTGTAGATTCTGATACAAAATTATGGCACAATAGACTTGGGAAAATGAGTGAGAAAGGTATGAAAGTAATTCATTCAAAGAAAGTTTTACCAGGTCTGAAATGTGTTAATATGGATTTTTGTGAAAGTTGTGTGTATGGAAAACAAAAGAGAGTGAGTTTTGTAAAGACTAGGAAGGAAAACAAAAATGAGAAATTAGAGCTTGTGCATATAGATGTATGGGGACCAACTCAGGTATCTTCCCTTGGTGGCTCTCATTATTATGTTACATTTATTGATGATGCAACTAGAAAAGTATGGGTTTATTTCCTTAGACATAAATATGATGTATTTCAAACTTTTAAGAAATGGAAATGCTTGGTTGAAAATGAGACTGGTAAGAAACTAAAATGTCTCAGATATAATAATGGTGGTGAGTATTGTAGCCATGAATTTGAAGATTATTGCTCCACTAATGGTATTCATAGATAGAAAACTATTCCAAGGACTTCACAAGAAAATGGAGTGGCTGAACGCATGAATAGGACTATAATGGAGCGTGCAAGGAGCATGAGGTTGCATGTTGGGTTGCCCTTACACATGTGGATGGAGGCTATCAATACTATAGTATATTTTATTAATAGAGGTCCCTCTACTCCTTTGAGCTATGGTATTCCAGAGAAGGCATGGATTGGTAAGAAGGTGAGTGATTCTTTTCTCAAGACCTTTGGTTGTGAAGCTTGTGCTCATATAGACTCTGAAAATAGAACCAAGCTAGAAGCTAAATCAAAGAAATGTGTCTTTGTTGGATATGGCATTAATGAATTTGGTTATAGGCTTTGGGATTTTGAAAATCATAAAATTGTTAGAAGTCAGGATGTCATATTCAATGAGAAAGTGTTGTACAAAGATCTATTGCAGCAACATGAGAAGAAAGAAGATGATTATGTAGTGCTAGATGATACTCCAAAAGATGATGTTCTAGCCATTCCTCATGATGTGCAACAACCGCAACAATAAATACCACACACACCAGTGAATGTTAGATGGTCAATGAGGCAAATTAGACCTCCACAAAGATTTTCTCCCTCTTTGTATTCTATTTTACTTACTGATGTTGGTGAACCTGAAAGTTATGATGAAGCTGTGCAAGTGTATACTAAGATTCAGTGGGAGTCTGTAATGAAAGATGAAATGGACTCTTTGCTGAAGAATAAGACATGGGATCTATGCAAGTTGCCTTCAAGTAAAAAGGCTTTACAGAATAAGTGGGTTTACAGGTTGAAAGAAGAGGAAGGAGGTACGAAAAGATTTAAGGCCAGGTTAGTTGTAAAAGGATTTGCACAGAAAAAGGGAATTGATTTTGATGAGATATTTCTCCTGTTGTTAAAATGACTTCTATCCATACTATTTTAAGTCTTGTGGCTACTAAAGATTTTCATTTAGAGCAGTTGGATGTTAAAATAGCCTTTCTTCATGGTGATTTGGATGAAGAAATATATATGGCTTAGTCACGGGGATTTGAGGTCAAAGGTAAGGAGAACTTAGTGTGCAAATTGAAGAAAAGTTTATATGGCTTGAAGCAAGCACCTCGACAATGGTATCTAAAATTTGACAGGTTTATGCATGAGCATGGCTATAACAGGTGTAATTCAGATTATTATGTTTATTTGAAGAGGTTGGATGATGATAGCTACATTATTTTATGTTTATATGTTGATGATATGCTTGTAGCTGGGTCTAACATGGATCATATTAAGGGGTTGAAATGCCAGTTAGCACATGCATTTGCTATGAAAGATTTGGGGGCAGCAAAACAAATCCTTGGTATGAAGATTTAGAGAGATAGGAAGAACAGAACATTGACACTATCTCAGCCTGATTATGTTGAGAAGGTGTTGTAATGTTTCTCTATGGAGAATGCTAAAGTTGTCAGTACACCTTTACCTAATCATTTGAAATTGACTAAGGAGATGTGTCCTAAGACATAGGAAGAGGAGGATAAGATGTCAAAGGTGCCCTATGCTTTAGCTTTAGGAAGCTTGATGTATGCTATGGTATGCACTAGGCCAGATATTGCCCATGCAGTGGGAGTCATTAATAGGTATATGAGTCATCCAGGATTTGAGCATTGGATTGCTATCAAGTGGATTCTCAGATATTTGAGAGGAACATCCAATAAGTGTTTACACTTTGGGAGCTCTACTACTGATTTACAGGGCTATGTTGATTCAGATTTGGCAGGGGATATTGATACCAAGTGGAGTACTATAGGTTATGTCTTTATAGTTGGTGGGGTAGCCGTGAGCTAGGTTTCTAGGTTATAGAAGATTAATTCTCTATCCACTACAGAGGCTGAGTATGTTGCTGCTACAGAGGAAGCCAAGGAGATGATATGGCTTCAATTCTTCTTGGAAGAATTGGGACATCCTCAGAAGGATAATTATTTGTTTACAGATAGTCAGAATGCCATTCATCTTGCAAAGAATTTAGCTCTGCATTCTAAGACCAAACACATACAGTTGTGGTACCATTTCATTTGGTCAATTTTGGAGGATGGACAGTTAAAGCTGGAGAAGATACATACCAATGAAAATCCAGCAGATATGTTGGCAAAGGTTGTAACAAGGGAGAAGCTAAACTCCTCTTCAGCTTCGGTTGGTCTTTTAGACTGAACATGAATAAAAGAACAATAGAGTCTAGGTTGGTTTGATCCAGTGGGAGCCCCATGTGGTAGTAGTATTGCTACATGATCAATCTCCAATTGGGAGATTGTTCGATTGTGGTGACTGGTCAAGAAAGTACTGTACATACTTCATAATTAGTGGGGTTCGGGGTATTGCCCCGATTTTTTTTTTTTTTGGTACTA
Organism: Cupressus sempervirens; assembly: GCA_028749045.1. Classification (NCBI taxonomy): domain Eukaryota; kingdom Viridiplantae; phylum Streptophyta; class Pinopsida; order Cupressales; family Cupressaceae; genus Cupressus; species Cupressus sempervirens. Next base: position 440,944,483 of record CM053791.1, read on the forward strand.
TTCGTAGATTCACCAGTTGTAGATTTGCCACTAAAGTTATGGCTAATTTATGGTTGACATGTTATAACCCTAAAATGGTTTAATACTTGTATAAAAGGATTTAGGGTTGGGTATTTTCATTATGTTGTGATGCAAAATTGCTTCTTGTGGCAGTATTGAGTTGTAAGGGATTACAGATTGTAATCAGGTTGTAATCACTAGATTGTAATAATATTGGACTTGTTGTTTGGTGGACCTAGCCCAGGGATTGGGTGAACCACGTTAAATCTTGGTGCCTTGTGTTCATTTCTGTGTGATCGATTATTTTCTATTATTGGTTATATTTGCATGTAGTTTTTATTTATGTCCATGGTTTATGCTAACATCAACCATTTGCATGGATTTCAATAGTAATTCTACACAAGTTCATTGATTTAAAGGTATTTATCAAGTGCTAAGCTATGCAGAAGTTAAAGTTTTAATACATTTAAGCCCTAGTTCTGTAAAATGTCCTCTAGTTTAAGAAACCATAAATCAAAGGAAGATCATGAGATTCAGTTAGTCAGCAATGCGGTAAAATAGCCCAAATTTAGGCCAATACCCAAAGTTGCTTATAGAAATGACCCAATTGGTGCATTATCCATCATTCCACCTGAAGTTGTCATGGTTCAAGATGTGAGAAAATGTTATAACTACAAAATTGGTGCCATAGGTGATCTTGAAATCTTTCATGCCTATGATAAGTTATGTGACAATGGGATATTGAAAGATGAATTCCAGATTGTTGAGAAGAAGGGACTAACAAAAACCCTAGTTTTTATTATGGTGTTTAAGACAGAATGAATTCACATTATTTTGAGTTGAATTCATGATGGTTGTCTATGGTTGGAGATAGGACCTATAAAGATTACAAAAAGGATAGTGCATAGGGTTACAAGACTCCCAACCCTAGATCGGCCAAAGACCTTGAGAAGCAATAGAAAGGAGGTCATTGAGAAGAATACAGGAGCAAAATGGAATAATAGGGGAATGACCATAGACACTGTAACTGAACCCCTACTTGACTTTGCTATGAGAATAATTTCACACAAGTTCTACTAATCAAGTAGACTGAACAACACACCCTACATAGCTATTGATGTAGCTTACAAGTTGGTAAAGAAAGATCATACCTATGATCTGGAAAAGCTAATGCTTCAAAAAATAAACAAAATTTTGGGAGCCATAAGAAGATCCAAGGGAGCACAATGCAAATTTGGATCAGTATTAGTCTACATATTCTTTTATGTGATGGAAGAATTCCCTTCAATTGGGAAGGTAAATTGGAATTCCAACAAGTCTGCAATCACACAAATTAATGAGTTCATTAATTAGATAGGAGATAACTTTGAGGCTTAGATGACTAGTTATTTTGAAGACTTTAAGAAATCCATGAAGTAGAGAATGAGAATACCGGTCTCATTAGTAGAGAAACATGTCAATGACATATGCTTCTTAGTTAATGATATTGACTAAACCTACATCCAGGTAGCAATACCAAGAGTAAGATGGCTAAGGCCATTGGGATATGAGCTTGATGTAGATGAAGCCTCAACAACAATCACAACACTGCTAGCAGAAGAGATAGACAAGAAGGCTCCTCACTTTGGAACATATGATGTTGTCAAGTCCAAAGTTGAGACTGAATTGAAAACAACTTCTGTTATCAAGAAGAAGGATAAAATGGTAAAGAAGATAAAGAAGACATTTGGAGCAAGTATTGAAGGAGAAGCAAGCGAAGAAGAAGAAGAAGAAGAAGTAGAAGGAGATAGTGAAGAAGAAGAAGAGCAAGGGCAAGGCCCAGTAGAGCTGACACAAGGTTTAGGAGAAGATAAGGAGGAAGGTGTTGAGGGAGAAGAAGCCAAGGAAGCACCTACACCTGCCAAGAAAAAGAAGAGAAAGGAAAAAACTCAGCCTACAACTCAGCCCAAGCCTAAGAAGGTTACCAAGCTAGCTCTAGCAACAAGGGCTACTACAAGAGCATCCACTCAAAAGGCTAAAGATGCATCAAAAGAGAAGAAGAAAGCTACTAAATAGCTTGTTGAAGAGCCAAAGAAGAGAAGGAAGTATGTGGCACAGATAGATATAGACGATGAAGAGAGAACAGAATCAGAGGACATTAGCCAATTTAAAGTGGTAAGCCATCCTCCTAAGACTGCAATTGATAAACTTTGTGATAAGATTAAAAATGTAGATTTGAATGATTTAAAGTCTCTTAATTTCAATAAGCTCAATAGGGAAGAGTAGAATAAAGTAGAGGAATCTGTATATGCTGTGATGGCAGAATTTAAAAACACACCTCTAGAACTTGACAATACCATGCCCAAGGAATTGTATGAGATAATTGAGAATAAGTGGCATTGTTGTCTAAAAATGGAAAGGCAGATTAGAGAATCTACCATAGCTCAAGTAAAGCCTAACATGACAAAGGCTCAAATAAAAAAGGAAAATAAGAAACATAGTGGCAAGTTTGCACCAAAGTATAGAGGCTTTTGCATCCTTCAAAACAAGATTGAGGATGTAGTAAGTAAATCCACACAATTGTGGAAAACAATTTATAAAATAACTGATGATAAGGTAGAAGAAAAAAATAAGGTGGACACAAGTGCCAAGGAAAAGATAGAGGAAAAGAAAATAGAGGAGAAGAAAGGAGAGGAAGAGAAGCAAGAGGAGGAGAAGGAAGCAACAACAAGAGCTAAAGAATATGTAGTGCCTGCCCTAGTTTGCATTTTACTGTTGTGGCCAAACTCTTTTAGGTCAATTGTATATTGATGATTGATGACATTATTTTGAGATATATCAGATATTGTTTAAGATTCAGTTGATTTATATGATGAGGTTACTTGGTACTTTATAGTTCATGTGTGCATGATGATTATTTAGTAATTTTAGTTATTAATGATGATTAGTTAGATGATTTATTATCATATGCATTTTCTTATGGATATTGACCCCATACTTGCATGTGTATGGTGTGTGTGTTTGTTTCCTTTTTGTATGGCATTTCTAATGTGGTTAAGGAAGGGAGTCGTAGTCACCTGCTAGTCGGGATCTACACGATGCACCACTTCCTACCATTGCCTATTTAGCTTAGTATATATTGTGCTTGTACATGTGTGGATTTTATGCAGGTTGCAGATACCGAGTATTGACTTCCCTAAATTGCCAGGATGAGCGTACCCTATCACATTATCTCGATGGTAAGAGAGGGGAGATAAATTCTCAAGTGCAAATCCCAACCCTTTAAGCCATTTGTCCTAATTGAAAATTGGAACAAGTATCTGAGTTGAGTACCTTTTGAATGCGTCAGATGACGTAATTCGTAATATTAACCCTTGGTTTGATTTTGTATGTGTTTTTCTATAATGGGTTTTCATATTTTACTTTATGAGTCTTTAGTGTATTTTCTATTAATTAAGCCTAATTAAAAGATTTAATTAATGGTTTAATTTAATGGAAAATTAATATGATATTTATTTTATTTAATTAATTGGAAAATTAATTAAATAAAATAATTAAATTTGAAGATAAAAGTTATGAGTTTAAAGTTGGAATGTGATAATACTTATTTAATTTCATACTAATATAGTTAGAGTACATTTTTAAATAAATGCTAAATAATAATATTATATTTTATCAATTAAGTTTCAAAAAATAAATTTAAAAAGTAGAAAGGATATTAGAATTATTAAAAGATTCTAGTTTGCATGATGTGTGCATGTGATTAAAATATATATATATATATATATATATATATATATATATATATAAAGATAAAACAAGTGGATTTATTAAAGTGAGTGCATGAGATTTAAGAATTAACAAATTAATTTGAAAAGAGAAAAGTGAATATTAAATAAATTAATGTGCATTATTTATTCACATAGGAGTATGCGAACTCTCGGGAGTTGTCATGTTGACAACACAGGAGTTTGCACTCTAATTATGCACATGTTGTCTACACTTAGGAGTTAGCATATTATTTGAGCACATGTTGTCTACAGCATTCTAGAGACCTCATCATGTTTATCTTCTTATAATGGAAGTTATGTGCTTAGTTGTCATGCTTATCTCCTAGTTCTTTCTAGACAAATTCTAGATGCATCTTAGAGGCCTTTATATAGAGGCTCTCCTAGTGTGTATGGACAAGCTTAAATGCATTTGAGAAGCTCATATGCTTCTACATGCTCATATGCTTCCACAAGCAGTTCTAGTCACTTGGGGGTTTTGGTTGGTTTAATTCTTGGAGGAATGGCGAATGTTGGAGAAGGAAGGGATTTTTCTATGAACTTCTAAGGCATAGAAAATTAGCATCAATATCCAGGTGCACTCATGATTTTCACATATTTCTTTTGCACTCTTTCTTTTCCTGTCGCAATGCAATTCTGGATTTATAATTATGTATGCTATCTTCTTTTCGCCACTAAACTTCCTGTTGCAATGCAATTTTGGATTTATACTTCTGTATGCTATCTTCCTGTCGCCACTAGACTTCCTGTCACAATGCAATTCTAGATTTATAATTCTGTATGCTATCTTCTTGTCGCCACTAGATTTCCTATCGCAATGCAATTCTGGATTTATAGTTCTGTATGCTATCTTCTTATCACCACTAGACTTCCTGTCACAATGCAATTCTAAATTTATAATTATGTATGCTATCTTCATGTCACAATGCAATTCTAGATTTATAATTTTGTATGCTATCTTCCTGTCGCTACTAAACTTCCTGTCACAATGCAATTCTGGATTTATAGTTTTGTATGCTATCCTCCTATTGCCACTAGACTTCCTGTCACAATGCAATTCTGGATTTATAGTTCTATATGCTATCTTCTTGTTGCCATTAAACTTCCTGTCGCATAAGCTTTTTGTTCTACCACTACAGCAGGTTTGGGTTCGAATTAAAATAGAATCTTCTTCTTATGCATTAGTTTTATATGATTTATTAACTAATTAAATTAAATTAAATTTAATTAAGATTAGTTAATAGTAGAAGAAGTGTAATTAATTATTAGTCAATTTAAGTAAATGGATTTTTAAATAAGGGTGAATTAAAAGAAAAGAGATATTAATAAGTGTTTAGTGGAATTAAATAATTGAATTATTAATGAGATTTATTTTACTTAAAATCAATGAGGATTATTTTAAATAAATGATTGTCCTTGAAGTGTTTAAAGGATATTGTAAACTAATTATTTGAAAGTTGATAAGTATTATTCTAATGTTTTGATTAGCGTGAGTGATTTTATCTAAAAGTCAATGGGTGCTAGTACAATGATTTATACAAGTATATAATTATCTTATGATTATTTTAGAAAATTGTTTTAAAACAATGGAAGGATAATTCTATGATGACATGGAAATTAAACGTAGAATCTTAAACACTTGAAGTATACTTGAAAATAAAAACTGAAACCTAATATTTGGCTTAACCATGTGATTGTGAAAGCAAACCAAAACATGTGCTTGCATTGTGTTTTCTCTATGCTTCTTGTTTTGGGTTTGGGTTGACTAGTTGGTTGACCAGTTATAGGACATCTACCAGAGGCTCGGGAATTATGATTGTGATGTTATGATGATGTCTTTTGACCTCGATTCTTTATAAACCCAACCATGGTAATGTGATGGTATGCTCTATGAGATGTTTGTATTTACTGATTGTTATTCCTCATCACTCTTCTTGAGTGAAGCTGAGTTATATGTATCTAAGACACTTGACTTAACCATTTTTGAGTCATCGATCAGTTATCCTTGGATTACTTTCCAGTCGCCTTGATGGGACTGAAGTGTTGATTTATTTCTTGATGATGTCATGTTGTGACATGTTTTGACTCAACCATTTTGGAGTCTTCGATCAGTATTACTTTGAGATACTTTTTGGTTGGTTGTTGAGAACCAATGGATATTGTGATTATCATCGATACCTTCAGTTGCCAATAGAGAGCTGTTGTTTTCATGCTTATCAATGGATGCTTTTCAGTTGCTCATGGAGATCTGTATTTTTTTTACTAGTCACTTTTATAGGACTGTGGTGATTTTGAGATTTATGATTTCATGAGCTTAGGGTAGGTTATCTACTTGTAGTGTCAGGAAGTGGCTTGCAATGGGGGCCGGGGCCCTAAGTGGCTGCCAGGGTAAATCATTGTAAGTTATTTAATAAATGAAAACATTTACACTAAATGGAGATTAAATAAACCTTATAAGATAATTGTATGTTCTCACCCATGCCTCGAGTGCTAGTATAGACTAGGATGGGAGTAGAGAGAATTCTTGGTTGCGACTTTGCATTCCGTAGTATGCCTTGTCAGTATGAGAGGATACTAGTGGCTACATAGGGATTACTAGGGGGCCGGGGTCTATTGAGAGACTACCAGGGTAACTCTAGCATGATTCGTGCGATGACACTTTCTCGCTTGCATAGTAGGTTTCCTACGTGTCTTGTGTGCCTCTGGGATTAGATGTTGGTTTGTGATTAGAACCTTTGGGTTAGTAAACTTTTAGGATTTCTTGGACTTAGAGAGTACTTGTGTTATGTTATTTGTTATCTTGTGTGATGTGATTTGATATCTTGTTTGGGACTTGAGACTATCTCCTCAGCACAGTGGGAGTGGGCCATTTAGGTTCCACGTGGTCAGGTGGTAGTGTTTCTTTACTCTTACCATTTGAGATCCGTCTGTAGACACCGTAGTTGGAGCATTCTTTACTAGTATTTACCTTCTTTCTATTCTTGGATCATTATGATGGATGTATTTACTGACATGTTTCTTTATATTGATGATTAGCATGTGATAAATTGCGTTATTTACTTATAGAATCATCTTATGCTTTATTTAGTATGATTATATTTCTTATGTATACGTTGTAGCATGTTAGATTCCTTTCTACATATGATGTAGTATGTTTTAGGAGTGACATCCCTATTTACTATAATACTGATGATCTCTTCGGTGACTTGGGATGTTACACGCGGGGGATGGCTAGGGCCCATGATGGTCTAATGATGATATTGACAGTTGGGAGGAACCACACACTTAGATTAGTTGTGTTTTATGATGGATGAATATATTTTATGATGGTTCATATATCTTTATTGATGGATGGATGTATCATGTATGTTATTGGTTTCATTTACTTTATTGTAATTGTATCATGGATTCAATGAGGATGATGTATTTTTATTTTTACACATGTATATTCTTTTAGCTTTTCAAACCCTGTGTCATGTACAGTGGATGATTGAGCATTCCAAATTTAATTGCCAAGAGGCAATCAGAACAAATGTGTAATATGGACATTGGACTTACTATTTATTCTTTCATGTGGATGTGGTAGTGGTTAGACTTAGTATTAATTAAATTAAATGTGACTCAACGTCTTGGGATCCTTTAGGAATGTAACCTGTTATGTATGCTTACAGTTGATTGTATGTTATTGTGTCCACTACTATGTGTTAGATGTGAGTGAATTATCTTTCATGATTTAAAAAAAAAAATTGTTTGGAAAACTTAGTAAAATTTTAGGTTAATTCTTTTGGATCTCTTGGCGGGACATTACAGAAGAAAAGAAGAAAGAAGAGGAAGATAAGAAAATTGAGGAGGATAAAGAAAAAGGTGAGGAGTAAGAAACATAGAAGGAAGAAAGTATGGAAACAACTGATCAGTAGCAAGAAAAAGAACAGAATGTGCAAGACACAAAAATGCCACCTCCTAGTCCACCTCATGTAACCATTACACTTGCAGAGACAATAATCACTAAGGATGTTCCTGACAATTCAGCTTAGAACATCAATCCCCTTACTGCAGAGGATCTCTTCAAGATCCTTCACCAATCCATTCTATAGGCATAGTTATGTACAAGCCTTGTATTGGTGAGTGTTGATGAGTTATAGAAGGCAATAACAACACCACAAAAAGAAAAGGTGAAACCAAAGGAAACACCTTTCACATATACAACTACTTGCACTAAGATTTTGATGCTTCCACCACCACCTCCACAAAGTGCAACAAGTGATACTATTCAAATGCCGAGTGTAGTGGAAGGGAAATTAGATGAAAAGGAGGATACCTCAAAAAAAAAAAAGGAGTAGGTCACCATACAAACATTGGTAGAACTACCAAAGACTGGCACTCCTACAAAGACCATTAAGAAGCTGAGTACTGAAGCCATTCCTTTGCAATTCTCAACTCTAGGCTTGAGTTCAACTAAAGTGGCAAGGGTACTTCACTATGGAGACCCTAAATTAGATGAAGATATTGTGATACCTACCTATGATTCCAAGACCATCACAATGGCACAAATCAATGAAATGCAAACTACATTAGATAGAAGGATGAGGTAGGAAATACTAAGGAAGGAGTTTAAACATAAGCAAGAAATTCATGATATTAAGAACATCTTTATGGATGCCTTCAGCTTGTAGTCACCAGACGAAGCAAAGCCAATAATAGAGCAACTATTAGATATAGTTGACTAGGTGACCAATGAAGACCAAGATACTAATATTAAACTCATGGAATAGTCAGAGAGAAATTTCAAGGAAAAGCAAATGAGAAGATATCAAGTGGCATAGCACTTGAATAGGTAGAGTTGGCCAAGAAAATAGATAAGGTCAAAGTTGTCCTTGAAAACATTTTTTCATTGTATAGGAAGCTATGTGATTTTTCCAATTTCATACAAGAAACAAATCAAAGGATACTGAGCTTGGAAAGAAATTTGAAAATTTCTAGCATGCAATTACCTAAGGATCCATCTCAAAGTGAGCAACATTTTACACAATCACTTCACACTCAAAGGGAGTTAGCTATACTTATAGCTTAAGGCCAAACTGATGCAAATTTGGTCCTCCATAACCCCACATTTAGAAGTCCTCCACTAGGAGCAAGTGTTATATGAAACACTTTTAAAGAAAGATCCAAATATTTCTACACTTGATGAACTTGTACACCTTGATGCAGAGACTACTATCTAGCACAAGTCACTTGACATTACTTAGGAGAATTGGGATGCAACTCTGAAAATAATAATGGAGGTAAATAGTAACTTTTTGGCTTAGTATGGTATTACTCCTCAGAACCCTTTAACATAAGTGTCAAAAAGGGGGAGATAGATGGTTTAGAGAAGATATAAGGGAGATATAATAGTTTGATATAACTAAGGGGGAGAATACTAAAATTTTTGATTACATTCTTTCATAAGGAGAAATAATGTTTTGGGAGAGACATTAATAAATTAGCACACAGGTACAAAATACAAGAATAGGTCAAAAGACAAAGAGTGAGCACATTCAACACAAAATTTTGGTTGGAAGGAATGACAAGGCACAATCAACTTAGGGGAAGTTATTGTTGGATAGTGTTTTCCTTGATGTTACACAAAATGTCATATCAGTCTTTAATCTCAGTTAATCGAGTTCAGACAATGATAACCGAGCTCACTCGATCATCGAAGAAAATAAAATAGACAGTGATAACTGAGTCATCGAAGAAAATAAAACAGACAGTAATAACCGAGCTCACTTGATCATCGAAGGAAAGATGGAAAAGTCAGTTTTCACCGAGCTCACTCGGTCATCGAAGGAAAGATGGAGAAGTCATTTTTCACCGAGCTCACTCGATCATCGAAGGAAAGATGGAGAAGTCAATTTTCACCGAGCTCACTCGATCATCACAGGGAACTCAGTGCTTACCGAGTTCACTCGGCAACTGAAGGATTTCACGGAATTCTCTGTATTAATCGGGCTCAGCCGGTTAACACAGGAATTATTTTTGAATAGAGTTTACTGTGCTGGGTCGGCCAGTAAAAAGATTTGTTAAATCTTGCAATTCAGCCAACTGTTGGAATAATTGTTTTCCAAGTTATTTGAGCTGACTTGATAATCTGAAATATATATATATATATATATATATATAGTTATTCAAGTTGTAAAAGTGTGTGAGAAAAAAGGTGTAAAAACAAGTGAAGAACAAGAGAAGCAAGGATGCGAAAGCAAATACTTGGATAAGAGGAGACTGAGTGAATCCTGATGAAGGATTAAAGGAGCTGTAAAGTTGTATTTGATCAGTAAGGTTCCAATCAAGCCAAACAGAGATCTGTAATCAGCAAAAGATAAGTTGCATATTATTTAGGTCACTTCATTGTTGCTTTATAACCTTTGCAGCAGTGAATCCAAATCTCTTAACAGAGTTGGTTTAACAGCCATTTTGTAAATCCTCTAACAAGGTGACAATTCAGTTGAAGTGTTCTAAAGACCTCTAGCAAGGCCACTTCTAACAAAGTGTTTAAATCCTCTAACAGGGTCACACCTAACAGTGTGTTTTTGTAACCTTTAACAGGGTTGGCTCCTAACAGGGCTCACTTCAAAAGAGTGAAAAACAATAACTTACATTGGTGGTTTTTCCCATATTGGGTTTCCACATTAAATCTGGTGTCTCTAGTGTTTGAGTTTGTTGAATTGTTTTGATATCAGTTCTTAATGATTGTTATTATTTGCTGCAATATCAAGTTTCAGTAATCTGTAAAATAGATCAAACTTTTAGACATCTAAGGGACTGTGAAATGTTTTTGTAGTAACTGATTCACCCCCTCCCCCTCTTAGTTACTTCATTCTCATTTCCAACAATTGGTATCAGAGCTTTTGGTACTTGCAGGAGAAGATTTCAAGGATCTAAGCAAAAGATCAGGATGTCTTACAAAAGAGAAATTCCAAAACTTAATAGAGATAACTTCTCAGCATGGCAAGAACTGATGAAACTTCATCTGGCTACTGTTGGTGATACTGGACTGAAATACCTTGAAGAAAAATATGAAGAACCTTCTGGCACACTGTCAGTCAATGATATTGCTGAAAAGAAAACTCACAACAACATGATGATAGACATAGCATCTGCTCTCAGCTATGAAGAATTTGATGACATTAAGGACTGCAAAACCGCCTTTGACATGTGGAACAAGCTAAAAGAAATCTATGGAGGGGATGACAATGTGAGAAGAGCAAAAGCAGAAAGTCTAAGAGGACAATTTGATCAAATGAGGATGAGAGAGGATAAAAACATTGTAAAGTATGTTGAAAGAGTTAAAGCATGTGTAAGTGCAATCAGGGCAGCTGGTGGTGACATCAAAGGAGAAACAGTTGTAAGCAAAGTTCTCAGAACCTTGCTTCCCATTTATGCAATCAGAGTGTCTGTAATTCAGGAAAGAAGATGTGAAGAAAATTATCAGATAAATCTTGAGGCCATAGTTGGGAGATTAACTGCATTTGAACTAGATAACTTTGACAACTATGTTCTAGCTTCCAAGAACATGGAATCAGCATTTGAGGCCAAACTTTCACTCAAGGAGAAAAGAAAAAATAAACTTTAGTCAGAAAGTGAAGATGAATCAGATCTAAGCTCAGACAGTGATCTTGAAGTAATTGAAGCTCTTCTAGCAAGAAAATACTCCAGAGGCAGAGGAAAATATAAAGGTAAAGTTCCTCTAATATGTTTTTCATGTGAAGAAATTGGTCATATTGCAGCTAGGTGTCCGAACAAGTAGAACAATGATGAAAAGAAGGATCATAAATGGAATGGCAAGAAAGATTTCAAATCATTCAAGAAAAAAGGTAAGAAATCATGTTTCATGGCTGAAAATTCTAAAGATTCTGATAATAGTGAAGATGAAATTATTTATATTGCTGTTAAAGATGATTCTGACAATGATGAGGAAGATAAAATTGCTCTTATCTCTCATATAAGTAAGAATGATACATGGATTATAGACAGTGGTGGCTCACATCATATGACTGGTGATAAAACTAAGTTTGATCAGTTTGAAGATTATGATGGTGGCAGTGTAAGGTTTGGTAATAATGAACCTCGTTTCATAAAAGGAAGAGGAAGAATCTATCTAACCAAAGAACTTGTTTGTAATAATGCCTATTGGGTTGAAGGTCTCAAACATAATTTTCTAAGTGTGGCACAGTTACTCAATACTGGATTCAAGGTGGAATTCATGCATGGAAAGGCAAGACTGTTGAATGAGCAAGGAAAGCTGATAGGATCTGGCACCCAAACTAAAAGTAACTTATTCTATCTAGAACTTGGTGAATGCTCATGTTTTATTGCTCAAATTGAAGAGAGTTGGTTATGGCATAAAAGGTTGTGTCATGTCAATTTTGATAATTTGATAAAAATAAGCAAATTCAAGAAAGTAAGAGGCATTCCTAACATTAAGAAACCTAAGGTTGGTCTATGCAAGAACTGTCAGATTGGTAAAATGGGAAGGACTAGTTTTAAAGGTAAAAACTATCAATCTGAAGATATATTAGAAATTGTGCATACTGATTTATGTGGACCTATTGGAATAGAAAGCTATACTGGAGAGAAATTTTTCATTCTCTTTGTTGATGATTACTCAAGAATGATGACTGTCATGTATCTAAGAAATAAATTAGAAGCATTTGAGATATTCAAATAGTATTTGGCAAGAGTAGAAAAAGAAATAGGGAAAAGACTGAAATGTTTAAGGTTAGACAAAGGTGGTGAATTCATTTCACATGAATTCAATAACTTCTGCATTGAAAGAGGTATTAAAAGACAGGTTTCAGCACCAGGAACTCCAGAACAAAATGGAATAGCTGAAAGAAAAAACAGATCCATTATGGATTGTGCAAGAACCCTGATGATAGAAAAGAACATTGCTATCAAGTACTGGAAGGAAGCCATCAGCACTGCAGTTCATACATTAAACCAAGTATAGCTGAAAAAGGACTCATTCAAGACTCCCTATGAATTATGGTATGGCCACAAACTCAATGTAAGTTATCTGAAAGTATTTGGAAGCAAATGTTATATTTTGAAAGAATCTAGAAAAGGAAAATTTGATGTAAAAGGTGATGAAGGAATATTTTTGGGATATTCTTGCAAAAGCAAAGCATATAGATGTTTAAATCTATCCACTCAAAAGGTCATAGAAAGTGCACATGTGAAAATTGATGAGTTTGCAGACAAATCAGAAGAAGAAAGCAAAAAGGTACCTGAAGACTACAAGAGATTTATTTACATTGAACCAGATACTATACCAAGTATACCGTTCACTCAAGAATCCTCAACTCCTGAGTCTTCAGTAATCGAGTTGCAAATAGTTCAAACCGAGCCTCGGCAACTTTCAGACACTACCAAGCAAGTGTCTACCGAGTCTGAATCAACCGAGCCAATATCTACCAAGCCAGAACAACAAGAATCTGAAGTACAGAAGGATAACAATGAAATTCATTCAAGAGGCAAGGAACCTGTATTAGCAAAATATGTCAGAAGACATCATGCACCAGATCAGATCATTGGAGACAAATCTGAAGGAACCTTGACAAGAAGTAAGTTGAAAAATACTTTTTTACTTGCTGATTTTGAACTTAGAAGTATTAAGGATGCACTGGCAAATGATAGTTGGATTAAGGCAATGAATGAGGAAATAGAACAGATAGAGAAAAACAAGACATGGACTCTTGTACCCAGGCCTAAAGACAAGAATATAATTGGAACCAAGTGGGTATTCAGAAACAAGTTGACTGAAGATGGTAAGGTATCCAGAAATAAAGCTAGAATGGTATGCAAAGGATACTCACAAGAAGAAGGTATAGATTATGGAGAAACTTTTGCTCCTGTTGCAAGATTGGAAGGAGTCAGAACCTTACTTGTATATGCTGCTCACAAAGGATTCAAAGTTTATCAGATGGATATCAAGTCAGCATTCCTCAATGGAATACTGGATGAAGAAGTTTACATTGAACAACCTGAAGGTTTTGTTGATCCAGATAAAAGGAACATGGTCTGCAAATTACACAAGGCACTGTATGGTCTGAAACAAGCTCCTAGAGCATGGTATGAAAGATTGCATAATTATCTTATTCAGATTGGTTTTCAAAGAGCTAATGATAATAGTAGCTTGTATATAAAGGAAGGTCCAGATAATAAGATTGTCTTGGCAGAAATATTTGTAGATAATACTGTTTTCACAGGGCATGATGATCTTTGCAAAGAATTTTCAGAACAAATGAACAAGGAGTTTGAAATGTCTATGTTTGGTGAGATAAAATTCTTTTTTGGTCTTCAAATCCAACAAAATAAGAATGGCATCTTCATCACTCAGTCAAAATACATCAAGGAGATATTGAAAAAGTTTGGTATGGAGGACTGTAAACCTGTTGGAACTCCTATGTGTACTGGATTGAAACTTACAAAAGATGATAAATCCAAAGAGGTAGATCAAACATTGTATAGATCTATGATTGGAAAATTGCAGTATGTAGTTCATACCAGGCCAGATATTGCTCTCGCAGTTGGTATTGTTGCAAGATTTTCAGCAAAACCAAGAGAAACTCACCTGATGGCAATCAAGAGAATAATGAGATATTTGAAAGGAACTAAAGATTATGGGCTATGGTACAAATTTGGAGGTAATTTGGATTTGAAAGTTTTTACTGATGCTGATTGGGCAGGGAACCTTGATGACAGAAAAAGCACAAGTGGAGGAGCATTCTTTCTTGGAAAGAGATTGGTTTCTTGGACAAGCAAAAAGCAAAATTGTACATCCCAATCTACAACAGAGGCAGAGTATGTTGCTGCAATAGTAAATTGTTCTAATATTGTTTGGTTTAAGAAACTATTGCAAGGAATGAAGATGAAAATCAAAGAACCAGTTGTTATGTTCTGTGATAATACAAGTGCAATCAATATATCCAAGAATCCAGTGATGCATTCCAAGACCAAGCATATTGCAATCAAATATCATTTTGTCAGAGAATTGGTGCAAGACAAGGAGATCAGATTGGAATATGTTCACACAAAGGAACAAATTGCTGATATATTCACAAAGCCCTTATCTAAGGATGCATTTTTATATCTTAGAGGTAAGTTAGGGGTCATTCCCCTATCTGAAGTTCACTAAAGGAAGCTTTAGTGATGCATCAACACATACCAGATTGAAGATCTATCTGTTGATGCAGTTTAATCAGAAATCATTGCATATGAATCAGTACTATAGGTACATTGCAATTCACTTTACTTCTGTTGTCTTTGGCATGTGTTGTCAAAGAGGGAGAGATTTACTGTCGTATCCTTCTGAAATTTATGAGACTTAAAAAAAATCTGCTATGAAGCTCCTTAAAAGAAGGAGACTAGTGAAAGAGGGAGAAGTTTGTTATCTTGTTTTCAAAATTTCATTCTGTTATGACATGTTGTGTTTCCATCAATGCCAAAGAGGGAGATTGTTGGATAGTGTTTTCCTTGATGTCACACAAAATGTCATATCAGTCTTTAATCTCAGTTAACCGAGTTCAGACAATGATAACCGAGCTCACTCGGTCATCGAAGAAAATAAAACAGACAGTGATAACCGAGTCATTGAAGAAAATAAAATAGATAGTAATAATCGAGCTCACTCGGTCATCAAAGGAAAGATGGAAAAGTCAGTTTTCATCGAGCTCACTCGGTCATCGAAGGAAAGATGGACAAGTTAGTTTTCACCGAGCTCACTCGGTCATCGAAGGAAAGATGGAGAAGTCAGTTTTCACCGAGCTCACTCGGTCATCGAAGGAAAGATGGAGAAGTCAGTTTTCACCGAGCTCACTCGGTCATCGAAGGAAAGATGGAGAAGTCAATTTTCACCGAGCTCACTCGGTCATCAAAGTGGATTCGGTTTCACCGAGCTCACTCGGTCATCACAGGGAACTCAGTGCTTACCGAGTTCACTCGGCAACTGAAGGATTTCACAGAATTCTCTGTATTAATCGAGCTCAGTCGGTTAACACAGGAATTATTTTTGAACAGAGTTTACCATGTTGGGTCGGCCAGTAAAAGGATTTGTTAAATCTTGCAATTTAGCCGACTGTTGGAATAATTGTTTTCCAAGTTATTTGAGCCGACTTGATAATCTGAAATATATATATATATAGAGTTATTCAAGTTGTAAAAGTGTGTGAGAAAAAAGGTGTAAAAACAAGTGAAGAACAAGAGAAGCAAGGATGCGAAAGTAAATTCTTGGATAAGAGGAGACTGAGCGAATCCTGATGAAGGATTAAAGGAGCTGTAAAGTTGTATTTGATCAGTAAGGATCCAATCAAGTCGAACAGAGAATTGTAATCAGCAAAAGATAAGTTGCATATTATTCAGGTCACTTCATTGTTGCTTTATAACCTTTGTAGCAGTGAATCCAAATCTCTTAATAGAGTTGGTTTAACAGCCATTTTGTAAATCCTCTAACAAGGTGACAATTCAGTTGAATTGTTCTAAAGACCTCTAGCAAGGCCACTTCTAACAGAGTGTTTAAATCCTCTAACAGGGTCACACCTAACAGTGTGTTTTTGTAACCTTTAACAAGGTTGGCTCCTAACAAGGCTCACTTCAGAAGAGTGAAAAACAGTAACTTACATTGGTGGTTTTTCCCATATTGGGTTTCCACGTTAAATCTGGTGTCTCTAGTATTTGAGTTTGCTGAATTGTTTTGATATCAGTTCTTAATGATTGTTATTATTTGCTGCAATATCAAGTTTCAGTAATCTGTAAAATAGATCAAACTTTTAGACATCTAAGGGACTGTGAAATTTTTTTGTAGTAATTGATTCACCCCCTCCCCCTCTTAGTTACTTCATTCTCATTTCCAATAGTTATAAGGTATTTTGAACAATTTTTGAACAAATTTTGAAATTTTGAGGATAAGGTACTCATAAGGATAGATTAGTGATGCTTAGTTAAGTGTTTTTTGACACTCATGTCAAATGGGGAGATTGTTTTTTATTAGGGAAATAGGTTTTACAGGGATCCTAAAACCCAAAGTTTTACAGCATAAAACTACTTAAAGCATAAAAGTCAGAAAAATAGCTACCTCAAAAGGCCAGAAACAAAAAGGCTCGAAGCTTGGAAAACAAAGGCCAGGAACAGAGCCTGGCGGACATACTAGTGTCCCTTCTTCTCCATTGCCTGTAGGGTTTTTGCAGCGTCACTTTCCTTCTAGTTGGCCTCTTCCTCTTGGATCATGGGGGGGAAATGCATCTGGTCCCCTTGACTTTCCTGGATTCTAGTCTCTTTCTGAGGATCCTCTCGGCTGGTTCTGTGCTCTGTACTCTGCTCCACATTCCCCACAAGATCAACATTGGTCAGATAGTCCCCCAGATTAACAATGTTTTCATTCAAGGTATGGAGGGTATCCACAATCTGTTTAGTCACAACTTGGTGGACGAAATCCAACCTTTGGACCTTTTGCTCGAGTCGGGTGATTCTGTCCTCTTGATTGTCTCTGGGGTCCTAGCTTCTATCTTTTTCCTAGCTGCCCACCTGGTCTTTACTGCCTTTGGCCTCATGATCCTTGACATCCCCCCTATTGTTGGTCTGGTTGGACCTGTCCTTCAGAGTCTCAATTTCCTAAAAAAGCCACTTAATGGAGCATAAATTATCAATCAGGTTGTTCTTTGCATTGTTGAGGAAGTTGAGACCCGTTTCATAGACATTGTCAGAGAGAACCAGAAGAGTTGGGTCAAGGAGCTCCTCATAGTGGGTGCTACTATCGAGATCCCCCAACACCTAGATTTTAGCAGGTTCTGTAACAATGCCCATACTGACACTATCCATATTGAAATTTCTCCAGGCTCTTCTCTTATTTTTCTTGATGGCCTCCCCTCCCTTTTAAATCATAATTTATATCATCTCTTCTGGATCGAAATGGGGACCTCCAGGGGGGAGGTGGGTGCAGTAGGGCTGGGGGGAAAATCAGCGTTATCGCTGAGATGATCATGGGTTGGGGTTTGGTCCAATTTTCTTTTCTTGGGGTTATCTTGGGTTACCAAGGGGATCACCTCCTTCTTGTCATTATCTTTCTCCTTGTCGTCTTCCAGCTCACTTTCCTTCTCTGCCACCGAATCTGCCTCCTCTGACTTCGTATTTGACTCATCACTAGACTCCTTAAGATGAGGGGTAGGGGGGTTAGGGGGAGGGCACCTGGGGCTCTTCCTGCTAGGGAAGTGAGGAGAGGGTTTGGCTTTTGGGGTTTCAAACTTGATAGATTTCACAATGCGCACTTCTCCTGAGTCTAAGCTAGCAGTGTCCTCCGAGGAGCCACCCGAAGCCCCAATGGACTTGACTCTTGTCTGGGTTTTCAGAAACTCAAAAATGAGAAGTAGAAGACCTTCATGAAGGGCGAGGTTCTTGACAGGGTATTTCTTGTAACTCTCTATATTCTTAGTCATAGAAGTATAAATATAGAAAGGAAAGGAGATTTTCACTTTATGTCTAAAATGATTAAGCAGAACAAAATGATGGGTTCTGACTCTATCAAACCTAGGCTCCAAAGTGACATACTCTATGATGATCCTCAAAACAAGCCCCCAGAACTTCTTGATGGACTCTATGTCGTAGAAGGTGTCAATCTTTACCAATTTTCTTTTCTCCTTGTCGTTCTTGACGAAAGTGTTGACAGCATTGGCAGACATCTTCTTATCCCTGAAGAAGCTAATGCCTTCCTGGGAGAAGCCTGTCACCTCCGCAATGAGACCCTCTATGATTTGGTGGGAGACACCATCAATTATGAACTTTCTGTTGTGCCAGGTTTCAACCATAATCTTGGTAACCCCCGCATCAAAACCATGGAGCCTCTCCATGAAGCTAGTTATGCCGCCCTTTTGGAGTTTTTTCCAAACAATCCCTTTTGCTTTCCAACTCTTTGTTTCTCCCCATGGCTCTCTTCTAATCCTTTCTCCCACCATTGTGATTTTATGCCACTCTAACCCTAAACCCTGAATAGAATTACAGAGCGCAAAGATGGAAAAATCGCTAAGGATGAGAGCTTTAATGCGTGTGTTTTTGGGTTTAACTCTAGCTTTCTTCTGCTCGTGTAATCTTTACACATTATTATGAAATGGTGGGGGTTCTACATAACTCCAATTGATTCCCTTTTTAAAACGTGATTTAGCATGTCTCATCATCATAAAAATATTTTGAGTTGGTACCTTGGATTTGCTCCTTTCGGATGAGCTCAATAGCCGCCGCCAGAAAATGATTATTGTTTCCCCACGTCATCATCGATTTGAATGTGACTGCTGCATTTGCGAACCAATCAGCAACCAGGTTAGCTTCACGGTAGACATGGCTGACATGGTAATTTTTAAATTTTCTCAAGTCCATTTTTAGGTCCTCAATTATGTTTTCAATGGTTCATGATGGTTTGGTTACTCCTAAAATACAATTAATTATATTTAGGGAGTCACCTTTAAGCCACAATTGCTCAATCCCTGAGTCCAGGGCCAGCTTCACAGTGAGTCTGGTTGCACTGGCTTTAGCCAAATGGTTGGTTTGGTGACCAATAGGGGAGGAGATAGCAGCAATGCCCCCTCCCAAGCTATTTCTTATGATTCCACCACATCCAGCGGGACTAGGGTTCCCCTTAGCCGCTCCATCAAAATTGGCTTTATGCCAATTTTTGGGGGGGAAGGACCAAGAAGCTTGCTATCTTCTTTTGATCCTGTCTTCTTTCCTGGTCTTAATTTTACCTCCATCCTTTATGTTTCCATCTCTAGTTGTGGAGTAGTTCTCTTTCATGAGGCCATCAATTTTCTCTGTTATAATACCCTTAGGAGCTTCTCTATCTCTGAATATCCTATTGTTGCGCTCTTTCCAGATTCCCCAGCAAAAGTGTGGGATAATCCAAGAACTCAAAATTTGGGATTCTAGGCCTTTGTGGTTGCTTCTCCACTGAATGAAGAAATCTTGGATACTAGCTAGCGGGCACCAGTAGGAGTTCATATTGGAAGTCAAAAGACTCCACACTCTAGAGGAAAAGGGGCAGTGAATGAAAATGTGATTAACCGATTCCAGGTCATGCTTACAGAGGCAGCATCTGTTGGGAATAATTTGGCCTCTCTTGGCTAAATTATCCAGGGTAAGGATCTTGTCTTGCAAGAGGAGCCAAAAGAAAATGTTGATTTTGGGCGTTAATCCAGGGGTCCAAGCCTTGGCCCAAATAGGTTTCTCCCCTGTTCCCACAAGGGAAAGATAGCCTGAGGCTACAGTATAATGGCCTCCAGAAGAGTCTCCCCAGACTAAGGCGTCGCCTATCTGGTTGATGTTAATAGCGTTCAAAGAGGCCATCAAAGGCTCGAGATCCTGCGAAAGCTCTACCAGATTGTGCCATTCATTCCCAGTTCTATAGTTCCTAACCAACATACCATATCTGCCTATTACCTGATCAACCCACCTTCCAAGTGAAGGATGGTTATTGAGAGGCTCCTGAAAAAGCCAGCTGTCCTGCCAAAAAAGGATTTTGTCTCCCATTCTAGCTTTCCATTTGGCCTTGGATTTAGCAAGGGGAAGGGCCTTCAAGATACCTTTCCAAATGTTAGAACCCAACAGCAGCTCCGCCCCCTGAAAAATGGAGGAGAGAGATAGGCCTCCCAAGTACTTCTCAACCAAAATGTCCCTCCAAACCCCTGTGCCTTGGAAGATGTGCCAAGGGAGTTTAGCTAAGAGGGATTGATTGAGGTGAGAAATTTTCTTGATTCCAAGACCTCCTTGGCTTTTGGGCAAGCAAACCTGGTCTCAGGCTACCAGGTGGTCTCTCTTGTGGTCATCAATTCTAGTCCAGAGAAAGTCCCTCTGAATCCTCTCCATTCTATCCGTAAACTTAATCAGAATCCCAAAGAGACTGACGGCATAGGTGGGGAGGTTCTGGAGAATCGAGTTAACCAGGGTGCATTTACCTTCCTAACTGAGGGTGGCCCCTTTCCAGCTAGCAAGTTTCTTGTTGAAGTTGTCGATAATGCTTGTCCAAAAGGAGTTCGAGGGTTTGGAGCTTAGAGGAAGCCCAAGATAAGTCATCGGTAGGGACCTAATGCCACAAACCAGAATTCAAACAATTTTCCTCTGCCTCTTTTAGGAGTGTTGAGGAAGAAGACAAAGCTCTTGTCTAAGTTAAATGCTTGGCCAATATCCCTAGTGTAGGAATTAAGAATGCTTTTGAAGGTCCTGGCCTCCCGAACTGAAGCTTCACCCCCCAAAATCGTGTCATCCACAAATTGCTGATGAGTGAAAGTGGATGGACCCAAAGAAGGCCTCAAACCCACTAAACACCTATCCCTGATCTTCTTCTGAATGAGTCTGCCAAGGCATTCTGCCATGATAACAAACAGGATCGAAGAGATGGGGTCTCCTTGCCTTAGACCCCTAGAGGGGGAGAAGAAAGGAGAGGGGTGGCCATTGACCAGAACCGCCAAAGAGGGTGAAGACACAAGCTGAGAGATGAGCTTGCAAACCTGATCATCAAGGCCAAAGGCATGAAGAACAGCAAAGAGGAACTTCCAGTCAACCCTATCCTAAGCTTTTGACAGGTCCAGCTTAAGAAGGAAACCTTCCTTTTTGCTCGCCTCAAGAGAGTGGATGACCTCATGAACCGAAACAATTGAATCAAGGATCTGCCTGCCAGGGACAAAGTCGGTTTGCTGAGGAGAGATAATCAGAGGGAGAACTCTAAGGAGCCTGGAAGTGAGAACCTTGGTAATGATCTTATAGAAGGAATTGCAGAGGCTTATGGGCCTGAATTTATCCAAAGAATCAGCCCCTAAGATTTTAGGGATGAGGACCAGAAAGGTAGCATTAAGTTATTTAAGCAAATTCCTGGCTCCAAAGAACTCCTAAACCACTTTAACCACATCCTTTTTCACAACATTCCAAAAGATCTGAAAGAAGAAAGTAGGGAAACCATCTGGGCCAGGAGCTTTATCCCCTAGGAGAGAGAAGAGGGCCTGATAATTTTCCTCCAAGGAGGGGATTTGCTTCAACATGGAGTTGTGGTAATCTTGAAGAATTGGGGGAATGGTCACCAGGATTTCCTCTTGTTCAAACCTAGAGAGGGAAGGATCAACAGAGAGGAGAGACGAGAAGTAGCAGATAGCTTCCTTCTCAATTTCATCCTCTTTGGTAATCTGAACCTGGCCCTTAACAATGTTGGTTATTCTATTATTAGCCTGGTGCTTAAGGGTGGTCAGGTGAAAAAATTTGGTATTGCAGTCTCCTTCCTTCAACCAACTGACTCTTGATCTCTATTTCCAGAAAAGCTCTTCCTTAGATATGATGTTGTGCAGATCTGAAAGGATGGCCTTTTCTTGCTGGCTATTATGTGCATTGTATCCTGAATGCTGGATTTCATCCTGAATAGAAGAGAGCTGATCAGATACCTTGTCTTTCTCTTGGAAGATGTGGCCAAAGTCAGTTCTATTCCATGATTTGATGTTTCTTTTCACATTTTTCAGCTTCTGGGCAACTCTGTACATTGCAGTGCCTTCAACCTCAATGCTCCACCAATGGGAAATATTACCTTCCAGCGCAGGGTGTGAGAGCCACATTTTCTCAAAGCAAAAAGGGAAGGCCTTGTTGCTAGAAAGGTGGGAGGCAGAAAGAGAAATCGGGGAATGATCAAAGCCCACCCTGGGGAGGAGGGATAATCTACAGGAGTGGGAGAGGATCCATTCGGGGGATATGAGGGCTCTATAAGGAAAAACTTGGATACTATCACCCCCAATTCTTTTGTTAGACCAAGTGAAGCTGCCACCTTAAAGGTCCAAATCCAAGAAAGCAAGATTCTGAATGAACGAAGCAAGGTCGCATTTGCTATCCTGATCTGGGGCATGACCCCCCCTTTTGTCTACATTAGATAGAGGCGAGTTGAAGTCCCCCATTATAATCCCTTTATTCAAGTTACAATTAGATAAGATGCCAAGGAGCTTGGTCTAGAAGAAGTTCCTTTCTTTCTTGGTACTGGGGGCGTACAGGTTAAGGATTAGCCAAGATTCATTGCTTTGGATGTGAAAAACCTTACAAAGAAGAGCATTAGTAGAGCTATAAAGAGTAGTTAACTTGAAAGCTCTGGTGTTATATAAGGTTAGGACACCACCTGAAGCTCCATCCAAATCAGAAGCTTCACAGCAAAAAGTTTTACTGAAAGATATCCTTCTTACCAGGTCCCTTTTCATCTTAGTTTCCTGTAACATCAGAAAGTTAGGTCTTTGGTCTCTAATCATATTTCTAATGAGTTCCTCTTTGTGAGCCCCATTAAGGCCCCTTATGTTCCATGAGATAACTTTCATTTCTTACTTCCTGAGAAATCCTTGATGGACCTCTGGCTTCCATCTACCAAGTTCCTTCTTGTTTCTTCTTGAAGAATCTAATTTAAGTTCTTTCTTCCTGCTCCCTTGGGGGGTGACCCAATATCAGCTTTAACCCTACTTTTGGTTGAAGCAGGAGATAGGGGGGGAAAGTTTTCTTCTAGTTCTTCTTTTTCTTCTTGACCATGCACCAATCATCAAGGCTATCTATCGCACTGTTATCTAACCTATCTTCCCAAAGGGTGAGCTGTGATGGATCAGTGTTCTTAATGAGGAGATGAAGCTTGGCCTCAATTCCTATAGGGGTTGAATAATCTCCCCCCTTGCCAGTGATGACCCCTGGAGAAGCCAAAGTTTTCTCAAGGGGAAGACACTTAGCTTGGGTATCCTCTTCCCGGGCCGGGGGTTCCCGTTCCAGGCGATTCAACATTGTAGCTCCCAAAAGAGGGACTTCCTCCGCTATGGGAGAAAAATGTACTATAGTTTCTAGAGGGAGATTCTACTCCACAACGGGACCCGTGGCTAAGGAGGGGGAGCTTACCTGCACCTTAGGGTCCTCCAATGGGTCTGAGATTGTCTTTTCCAAGATAGGGCCCTGTTCAAGGGGGGGGAAATAGCATTCTCCTTTGGGGGATCCTTCTAAGTAGTGTCCTTCACTGCTACATCTTTTAGGCTAACAACCTTTCTCCCCTGTGCCATAGAAAGTTTGCGCCTCCAGAGTAGCTTCATCTTTCCCTTACCAGAAAGGCATGTAGCAAGTTTCATGGTATGATCAAGGATGACTGGTTTCATGATCTTCTTCTTTGCCTCATTGGGGCACTGGTAGGCCTTATGACTAGCCTTCAAGCAGAGGAAGCACGCAAAGGGGATCGTTTCATAGATGATTTTCTGGTTGTGCACTCCAAGTTTGGAATGAAGTTCAACGAACTCAGGCATGTCTATTCCATTTCTCACCCCAATGCAGATGCGTGCAAAATTGAGGCGACGCTTGGAAGCAGTAATCGGATCCATTGAGAGAAGTTCCCCAAAGGTCCTAGCTATTCCCCCAAAGACGTCCTCATTCCAGTATTCAAGTGGCAGTTCTGGTAGTCTTACCCACACAGGAGCTTGGGCAAAAAAAGAATCATTCAAGCTCATGCCAGATGACCATTTCTAGAGCACAAGGGAAGAACGACCCATGGCCAATTGCCCTTCACTCAGAATGTTAGCAAGGTCTTTCGAGCAAGTGAAATCGAAAGACATAAAGCCTTTCATCATAGCCATGACTGAGACCTGGCCCTTGAGAGCCCATTTATGTTTTATGAGCTACCTAACTTCATCAATGCTCGGTCTAGGCCCCAAAAATTTCCCAACCAAAGTAGAAGCCATAGTCTGAATATTGTGATCCACAATCTCATCTGGTATGGCTATTGCACAAGAACCAATCACTAAATTTTGAATAGTTTTAATAGGCAGGAAAGAGGACTTACTAGAGGGTTTAACCTCGAAGAGTGAGGACCATTTTGTAGGTCCTTGCACGTTTGTTTTGGAAACCAAAGGAGACTTGGCTACTTCCTTGATTAGGACAGTTGGACCCCCAATCGCACTTTTCGACCTGTCCCTAGTGCCAAGAGCAGCCAGACAACCTCCATCTTGCTGTCCGTGCTCCAGTCTAGGGACCCGAAACAGGCCTTCCAAGGAATTCCTGCTCTTGCATGAATTCAAATTTTGAAAACACCCGCTCCCTCCGCTCCCATCGCTAGAATCTCAAATGTTATCTTGTTGATCCTTAGATGGTTTTGACATTTGAGTGTCAATAAACTTAACCACTTTCTACATTGATGCTAAGGACACTATGTATGCTGAGCCACAATGTGTGCCGAGCCAGTATTTTAATAGGTGTCAAATGACTTCAGGTGCCAAGTAGTATATAAGTGCCAAGTCACAGTTGATGCCGAGCAAGTTAGAATGATTCATATGTCGAGTGAGTTAGGATCTTACATGTTTCGAGAAAGACATAATGTAATAGGTGCCGAGCAAGCCAGGATAGTATATGTGTCAAGCACCAGTAGTCCAGTATGTGCCGAGTAACACAAAATCAACATATGAGTTTGTGCCTTCACAAACTCAAATGTAAACCATTTTTGGAGCTGACATAAAAGGATTTCGAAGGATTTTTGGAGCCATTGTATTAGATAAGTGAAAATCCTATGTTGATAGGTTAGCTTAACAGCTACTTTGTAGATCCTTTGAAGAGGTGATAAAATCCTTTAACTGGGTGACACTTCATGTAAAGTGTTTGTAAGTCCTCTAACCAAGTCATTATTGACACACTATAAAGCCTTTAATAGGGTAGGCCTTTCATAGGGCAGACCATCAGAAGTGGTCAAACAATTATTGTTGTAGTGATATTTGTGGGTATCATCCCCACCCCAATTTTACCTTCTTATTCCTGGAGGGGTTATAGGTTACCAAATCTAGTGTTATGTGTTATTGCATGTGTTTACTATATGTTCATTCATATGTTTACATCTATGCAGTTTACTTTTTAGTTATTTGATTTAAATTGTTAAAAAAGTTTAAAAGTGTGATACTTCTGATTCAAACCCCCCCCTCCCTCTCAAAAGTACTCTTCCCATTTTGAACATTCCAACATCCAGCTCTCAAATTTCCACAACTACTATTTGGGTCAGTTTTCAAAAATTTAGGCTGACATGAAATTATAGGAAAAATGAGTTATTTTGTAGGGTGTTCATAATTATAAAGAGTTGGAGGGTGTGAGTTCAAGATAAGATGGTAATTGAAATCTTAAGTGCTCTAGAAAAGGAAATAAGTCAAAATATTTCACCGTTTGAAAGTTATAGAAGTTTTAATTTTATGAAGAACTTAAGAAAAACCTTCACAGTCTAATTTGAGACACTAAATAGTCTCGTACGATCCCCAAAAAATGGGATAACCATAGGATGTACATAACACTATAGAGAAATCAAAGAGCTTTTCAATAGTGTAAAAATTTCATCAATCAGAGTCCTAGATCAAAAGTTACACCTCCTAGTAGTTAGACCACTTCTATTTTTCACACCTACTAGTTTGAATTTTAGATCCTTTGTTTTGGTGCTCGATTGCAAAATTTCAAAATGGAAATTTCACTCTTGGATCAAACCTAAAATAGGCTATTTAAGGCCCATGTTGAAGGTGGAAAGTCATTTTTGGGAGAAGGTACCATGAGAAGCATTTTTTTCCCCAAATTTGATGATGAAATAACTATTGAAATGAATGTAATAGCTTCTTAATTCAAATAATAGAAATATCCTTTACTATTGTGTTTATTTGTGGCCTCATCAAGAGTTGTGCCCTCATAAATTTTAATCCACTAAACTTTCCATGAGGTCCAAACTTTAAGACTCTATGATTTCTTAGAAGGATTGACCCTTACAAGTCCATGAACGAGCCAATTTAGGAGGAATGATGATTTATTTTTAATTAACTTAAATAATTTTAACTAACTATTTGGTGAAAAGTGACCAACCCTTATTTGAATGATTGAAGATACATTAACTGTCATATTTGATTTTTAGCTAAAACAAAAAATAATGTATTATAAATCTACAAAACATAAACAATGTAATCCAAAAGCTTTGCATCTTATCTAATGGATTTTTAAAAATTAATACCAAGCATTATAAATTTATTTGTTAATGAATTACATATAGTGTTAGATACATGGTCAAGGAAAAAAAATGTGTAGCTAAAAAGTCTATTGAGACACTGGAAAAGATCAAAGAGATTGTAAAAATTCATGAATCTAGCTGATAGACATTATAAAGTTGTTGACCTTTGTGCATTCTTTAACTTATATTCTATGTATGGGTGATAGAATTCAACGTAGCTACAAAATTATTGAGGCATGAGAACAAAGGTAAGAAAGATTATAAAAGTTGGTTCTTGAATCTAGTTGATAGGTATTATAGTGTTGATCTCTATTTATTCTTTAATTTATCCTAATTATTTACACAAATGCAATAATCTATTTTTAGATCTAAATATATTACAATTCTCTTAATATCATTCTAAGCAGACAACATTATATTTTAGTTAACATGTAAATAAGGGCTAAATCACATAAACAAATCGTTCACATGACATTTTAAAATGTAAATCTACAAAAGAGGAAGGGTGCAATTATTTCTTATTGATAAATAAATAGATATGTTGTGAGACAAGTGCAATTTAATTAGATTAGAGATGAAAGATGTGTACAAATGTCAACAAAAAAATTTCTTTACTTGTTATGTGTTATGAGCTTTTAGATGGGATCGGGGGTGTGAAAGTATTGAACTTATTGTTTAAAATTTTGTTTGGCATACTTGTAGAATTGAAAAAATTCTTGCTTTCATCTATTAAATGATATAAATACTATAATATTTTCTAAATTTTCTTTCCAATAGTAAAATTGAAAACTTTCTTATTCCTTAGTCAAATCCTATATTTCTTTTTCTATTTACAAGTGTCACATAGTGATGACCGTAAATAGTATTTGAATTAATAGATTGTAATAGATAGTTAAACTATAACATATGAAGTTAAAAATATATAAAAAATAACTAATTATTAAGACTAATTAAAAGTTGAATTTATTATAAGGATAATTATAATGATTAAATATTAGACTAAGAAAATTAAAAGAATAGATTAAAGGATTGTATCTTATAATAGAAGATTAATTTTTTCAAAATACCACTATATGTAGTAACTATATACATTATGTATCTCTTTATCTAAATTCCTTCTATTTTAAAAAATAAATTATATTGAATGTAGGACTTGATTTGGCACTTTAGATGCATCAATAAGACCCAATTTGACACAAGTTTGAAGAATTAAACACATTGTTAGCATCTAAGAAAATCATATTGTATGTAACACCTACAAGAGTAATGTATTGCAACAAGAACTTGAGGGTTGTTTTATGAATATTTGTACTCTAAAATGAAACTTTATGAGACCTTTTAGTATCATTACAACAAAAATAGAATCTAAATCATGAAAAAAGTTCAGCATATAGTATGGGATACATGATCTTCATCTTGGCATATATATATATGATAAAAAAATATTTCTTCAAAATTAATTTGTTATATTTATTAATATAAAGTTTAACATTGTAAGTTAAAACTTCATAAATCATTTTTAAGATCATTTATAAATAAATTTGATTCATTGATAAATAGTACTCTCTAATACTCCACCTAAATGGTTAATAGATTTCATGTTGCCAATTTCTTTTAAATTGAAAAGTCATAACATTTTAATGCCAAAAGACTTATTTGGTTTCTTTTATGTTTCATGATTTTATATTTTCGGATAGCCATTTGGGAAAATTAAAGATTCCAACTCTCAAATTTTCACTTCTTCTTTTTGGGTCAATATAAAAAATTAAGGCCCATGTTGGAGGTGGAAAGTCAGTTTTGGGTGAAGGTACTATAAGAAGGGTTTTTATCTCAGATTTGATAATGAAATAGCGATTGAAATGAACGTAATAGCTTCTCAATTCAGATAATAGAAATATCCTTTACTATTGTGTTTATTTGTGACATGATCAAGAGTTATACCCTCATCAATTTTAATTTAGTAAACTTTCTAAGGGGTCCAAACTTTAAGACTCTAAGATTCCTTAGAAGGATTGACCCTTACAAGTCCACAAATGAGCCAATTTAGGAAGAATGATGATTGATTTTTTATTAACTTAAATAATTTTAACTAACTATTTGGTGAAAAGTGACCAACCCTTATTTGAATGGCTAAAGATACATTAACTGTGATATTTGAGTTTTAGCTCAAAAAGAAAATAAATGTATAAAACATAAACAATGTAATCCAAAAGCTTTGCATCTTATCTAATGGAATGTGTAAAATTAATACCAAGCATTATAAATTTATTTGTTAATGAATTACATACAATATTAGATACATGATCAAGGAAAAAATGTGTAGCTGAAAAGTATATTAAGACATTGGAAAAGATCAAAGAGATGGTAAAAATTCATGAGTCTAGTTGATAGACATTATAAAGTTGTTGACCTTTGTGCATTATTTAACTTATGTTCTATGTATGGGTGATAGAATTCAATATAGCTACAAAATTATTGAGGCATGAGAACGAAGGGAAGAAAGATTATAAAAGACGGTTCTTGAATCTAGTTGATAGGTATTATGGTGTTGATCTCTATTTATTCTTTAATTTATCCTAATTATTTACTCAATTGTAATAATCAATTTTTCAGGTTTAGTAATCAACTACTTATAGATCTAAATCTGTTACAATTATCTTAATATAATTCTAAATCAACAATGTAATATTTTAGTTAATATTCAAATAAGGGCTAAATCATATAAACAAGTCATTCACATTGTTAGATACGATTGATTAATTGTGTGTTGTCTTTGATGTTACATGAATGTCATATAAGTTGACAATCAATGCATGTCAAGCTGACTTGGTTAGTGAAGATAATTATCCTAGTCTACTGAGCGTTCCTAAGTTTACTCTATACAGAAGGCAGTATCTACCAAGCTCACTCGGGTGTCGAAGGAAGTTATGCAAAAAAGAGTGTTAACTAAGCTCACTCAGTTAATGAAGGGAAAGTTGAATAGAGTCAGTGTTAACTGAGTTCACTCGGTTACCAAAGGGATTTTGTAAGTTTGCAGTGTTAAGTAAGCTTCTATTGGTTAACACAAGAAATCACTTCAGAATTAGTTTCTACCGAGTTGGGTCGGCTACCAAAGCATTTTCTTATTTTGGCATTTAAAGCTTAATTATTTTACCTATTAATTCTAGTCAACTGAGGCAATGAATATTAGTTATTCTAATTTGTATTTGAGTTGACATGATAATCTAGAAGGTATAAGTAAAAGGTCAAGTTGTGATTTCAAAGTATGTGATATGCAAGTTAAATGAGTTGAAAAGAGATAAGAAGGAAGCAAGCAAGCTTGAAGGGTAAGTAGATATCCTTGTGGAGAAAAAAAGTGTTATTTAATCAAGAAGGATCAAGTATGAACTAGAGAAGAGATCTATAATCAACAATTTAGTTGCATCACAATCTAGGTCATTTCATTGTTACTCTTTAACCATTGTAGTAGTGAATTAAAATCTCTTAACAGAGTTGGTTTAACAACCATTTGTAAATCCTCTAACAAAGTGAATATTCCATTGAATTGTTTCAAGACCGCTTGCAAGGCCACTCCTAATAGGGTGATTAAATCCTTTAACAGGGTTACACCTAACAAAGTGTTTTGTAACCTTTAACAGGGTTGGCTCCTAATAGAGCTCACTTCAAAAGAGTGAAAAATAGTAACTGGTTACATTTGGTGGTTTTTCCCAAATTGGGTTTCCACATTAAATATTGGTGTCTTATGTGTTCATGTTATTTTTTTCATGTTTGTAATTAAATTATTGATAACATATTATGATCTGCTAAAGTAATGCACACTCTGCATTTACTGAGTTACATCAATTTCTATATGCTTACCGAGTATCAACAGTAATCAGTTTTATTAGTCTAGATTTTATTTGACATCTAAGGGATCTAGGATTTATTTTAGTAGTAACTGATTCACCCCTCCCCTCTCAATTACTCCTCTTATATTTCCAACAATTGGTATAAGATATTGTGGTGCTTACAGAGAAGGTTTCAAGGACCTAAGCTAAAGATCAGGATGTCTTACAAAAGAGAGATTCCAAAGCTGTACAGAGACAACTTTGCAGTATGACAAGGACTAATGAGGCTTCATATGGCTACCATCAGTGATTTAGGATGCAAATATCTTGATGAAGAATATAAAACTCCCATTGGAACATTATCAATTGAAGACATTGCTGAGAAAAGGAACCATAACATCATGATGATTGACATTGCATCTGCTCTCAGTTATGTTGAATTTGATAAGATCAAAGACTATAAAACTTTTGATATGTGAAATAAATTGAAAGAAATCTATGGAGGAGATGACAATGTAAGAAGAGCCAAAGTAGAAAGCCTTAGAGGAAAATTTGATCAAATGAGAATGAGAGAAGATGAAAATGTTGCAAAATATGTGGAAAGAATCAAAGCCAGTGTTAGTGCAATCAGAGCATCTAAAGGAGAAATCAAAGAAGAAACTATTGCAAGTAAAATACTCAAAACTTTGCTTCCCATCTATGCAATTAGAGTATCTACTATTCAAGAAAAGAGATGTGATCCAAATAACAAGATAGGTTTAGATGCCCTAGTAGGAAGACTGTAGGAAGACCGACAGCTTTTAAACTAGACAACTTTGATAACTATGTTCCTACTTTCAAGAACATTGAGTCTTCATTTGAAGCTAAACTCTCACTCAAAGAAAAAGGCAAGAAAATAAAAGATAATCAATTAGAAAGTAAGGAAGAAACTAAAGAAAGTTCTGATAGTGATCTTGAAATAGTTAAAGCTCTACTTGCAAAGAAATATTCTAGGAGTAGAGGAAAGTACAAAGGTAAAATCCCTCTAATCTATTTTTTTTGTGAAGAAATTGGTCATATTGCTACTAGGTGTCCAAACAAAGAAATCAAGGAAGAGAAGAAAGGCCACAAGTACAAAGGGGAGAAGGAATTCAAAGGTCACAAATCCTACAAAGAAAAAGGTAAGAAAACTTGTTTTATGGCTAAAGATTCTGATAACAGTGAAGATGAAATAGTGTATATTGTTGTAAAAGATGAATCTGATGATGAAGGAGATAAGATGGCACTTGTCTCTCATGTTTGCAAAAATGACAAATGGATCATAGATAGTGGATGTTCTCACCATATGACTAGAGACAAAATTAAGTTTGAACATTTTGAACACTATGATGGAGGTAGTGTAAGGTTAGGAAACAATGAACCTTGTTGCATAAAAGGAAAAGGTCGTATCTCATTAACCAATGAACTTGTATGTGACAATGCCTATTGGGTTGAAGGACTGAAACACAATTTACTAAGTGTGGCACAACTGAACAACATTAGATTCAAGGTAGAATTCATGAATGGCAAGGAAAGACTACTGGATAACCAAAGAAATCTGATTGGATCAGGCAGACAAACAAAAGGTAACCAATTTTATCTTGATCTTGTGATTGTTCATGCTTTATTGCTTAAGTAGAAGAAAGCTGGCTATGGTACAGAAGGTTATGTCATGTAAACTTTGATAATGTGGTCAAGATCAACAAACTCAAAAGAGTAAGAGGTCTTCCTAGTTTGAAGAAACCTGATGTTGGATTATGCAAAAATTGCCAAATTGGTAAAATGGGAAAGACTAGTTTTAAAAGAAAAAACTATCAGTCAAAAGATGTCTTGGAAATTATGCATACTGATTTATGTGGACCCATTGGAATAGAAACTTATAGTGGAGGAAAGTTTTTCATTATTTTTGTTGATGATTATTCTAAAATGATGACTGTTATGTATCTCAAAGAAAAATCAAAAGCTTTTGAGAAATTCAAATGGTGAATGGCTAGAGTAGAAAAAGATTGAAATGCTTAAGATCAGATAGAGGTGGTGAATTCATCTCAAATGAATTCAGCAATTTTTGCATTGAAAGAGGAATCAAAAGACAAGTATCAGCCCCTGGTACTCCTAAGAAGAATGGAATAGCTAAAAGAAGAAATAGAGCCATCATGGATTGTGCAAGGACACTAATGATTAAGAAGAATGCTGCTATCATATACTAGAAGAAAGCTATCAGCACTACAATTCATACTTTGAAACGAGTTCAGTTGAAGGACTCAAACAAAACTCCCTATGAACTATGGTATGGCTACAAACCCAATGTCAGTTACTTGAAAGTATTTGGTAGCAAATGTTATATCTTAAAATTATCTAGAAAAGGAAAATTTGACGTAAAAGGTGATGAAGGTATATTTATAGGATATTCCTACAGAAGTAAAGCATACAAATGTTTGAATTTGTTCACTCACAAAATCATAGAAAGTGCACATGTGAGAATTGATGAGTCTATAGAAAAGACTAAAGAAGAAAGCAAAAAGGAGCTAGAAGATTATAGAAGATTTGTCTACTATGAACCCGATACATTGCCAAACATATTTGAGAAAAGGGAGACTTCATCTCCCAAGATGTCCAAATTTCCAATAGTTATCGAGTTGCAGGAAGTGCAAATTGAGTCACAAGGACCTGAGTCACATTTAGAGTCTACCAAGTTAGTGCATACCAAGTTTGAAGAACTCGAGCCACAAGTAGAAGGACCCGAGCCTAAAGTTGAGATTCAAAATGAAGACAATATAATTCATTCAAAAATCAAAGAACATGTATTGGCTAAATATGTTAGAAGGCATCACGCACCTGATCAGATCATTGGAGACAAATCAAATAGAACAATGACAAGAAGCAAACTAAAAGGTACATGTTTACTTGCTGAATTTGAACCTAGAAGTATTAAAGATGCACTAGAAAATGAAAGTTGGATTGAGGCTATGAATGAAGAAATAGAACAAATAGAAAAGAATAAAACTTGGACTCTTGTACCTAGACCCAAAGATAAAAATGTGATTGGTACAAAATGGGTATTTAGAAATAAACTTAATGAAGATGGAAAGGTGTTAAGAAACAAAGCAAGATTGGTATGTAAAGGCTATTCTCAAAAAAAAAGTATTGATTACAGTGAAACTTTTACCCTTTTTGCAAGATTAGAAGGTGTTAGGACTTTACTAGCTTATGAAGCTCATAGAGGATTCAAAGTATATCAAATGGATGTTAAATTTGCATTCTTAAATGGAATACTTGATGAGGAACTCTACATTGAATAATCAGAAGGTTTTGTTGATCCAGACAAAAAGGACATGGTCTGCAAATTACACAAAGCCCTATATGGTCTAAAACAAACTCCTAGAGCCTGGTACGAAAGACTACATAACTATTTGATACATATTGGTTTTCAAAGAAAAAATGAAAAAAGTAGTTTGTACATCAAGGAAGGACCAGATAAGAAGATTATGTTGACAGAAATATTTGTGGATAATACTCTATTCATAGGAAATGATGATTTATGCAAAGCATTCTCAGAAAAAATGAATAAAGAATTTGAAATGTCCATGTTTTTTGAAATAAAATTCTTTGTTGGATTGCAAATATAATAAAACAGAAATGATATCTATATCACTCAATCTAAGTATATCAAAGAGATACTCAAGAAATTTGGAATGGAAGATTCAAAACCAGTTGGAACCCCCATGTGTACTGGACTTAAGCTTACCAAAGAGGATGACTCCAAAGAAGTAGATCAAACCTTATACAAATCAATGATTGGGAAATTATAGTATGTGGTACATATAAGGCCTGATATTGCCTTAGCAGTTGGAATATTGGCAAGATTCTCAGCTAAACCCTAAGAAAACCACACGATGGCAATAAAAAGAATCTTGAGATATCTGAATGATACTGAAGACTATGGCTTATGGTACAAATTTGGAGGTTACTGTTGTCACTTAGGTTTGCACCCTTCTCCAAAGCCTATGCATGAGGACAACCTAGTGAAACATGGAAACAACCTCCAAGCTATGGGACTTGAACTATGAGGTTAAGTCTCTAGAGAAGGTCGGCTTCCTCTTACTATCAAGGCGCACCTAACAATTCTTAGAGAGGAAAAGGGAGAAGGAGAGCATGAAAGCAGATCCACCTAATCTAATCTAAAGAGGTGATGCACCAAAATAGAGTGTTCGGACCAAACTTTGCCCATATATGCACTATTGAACTAGAATGAAACTAAGGATATACACATTCATACTTGCTTTAATCTAATAATCACATGCAGATCAGAAGACCAAGATGAATGACACAAGGAAAGAGAGATTCACTTATATTATCATTTATAGGCCAAGGAGATATAGTCATGCAGATCATAGATCTCTACAAAACACCAGTAAGAGGCAAAGAGTTCTTGCACTTTCATACCAATGGCTGAAAGAGGTAAGATAGAAAATCATGTAGTTCAGAGGCACAAGGGAATTTACACTGAGAGTCTGCAGAGTAGTAATAGAGAAAAATAGAGAAAGGTTGACCCTACAAAATTCATAAAATTTTTCCTTTATAGCTCAGGCATAACTGGGATGTCCTCCAACTGTAATTACTTCACAACAACCTGCCATTAAGTCCTGCAGAGAACAATTATGGAGAAAATCTAATCTGGATATAGCTTTTTGGTACCATGAAATTTGATTTTTAACTAAAATAAGGCCTCAAAAAGATAGAAATGGCGCCATAACTGTGCTCTGACCAGGTAGATAGGTTGGATTGGGGGGTAGAGTGTTCCTCTTTGTTTTGTATTTACTCCAGGGGGGTTGGAATCGATCATAAGATCAGATTATGCAAAAAACCTCGGTATCCCCTGTTCCCAGTTCACAAACCAGCATGGTCAGCAGGTCAACATAACCCTAGCACCGAAATGAGCCACGTGGACCAACGATCTCTTTTCATTTTCTCACCCCACAAGGTCTTCCCGAGGTTGACCAATCTTTCTTTACTAACTGCACCAATTCCTCAAACTCCAACTACGACGGTCACATTAACTACCAGCGCATCTAACCGTTATTGCCTCCACCGGACCCATTGGGACATGTGTCACCAAGGTGCTATGTCGCTATGCGTATCCTCTGAGCAATTTCCCATAGCGAGATGGCGCCCACCGTGGATCCAGACTGATCTGACGATTGTGAAGACTCACCGTATTACTGCGCTCTGCCCTTAAAACTTCTGGGCCCATGAACCAACATCAACACACTTGGCATCCGACTCGACCCAATCTAGTACCATCCCTGTGGTTTCATAACATTTGGCCCCACCCTGCCACGCGTCGCCGAGGCGCTATGTCGCTATGGGTAATATCCTAGCAGCTTTCCATAGCGAGATAGCGCCCACCGTTGATTTTTTAAGATCTAGCAGTGAGCAAGATGGATCTGACCTATCAATATACCAACCAATAAGAAATTGGCCACGTGCCAACCTATTTGACAAGTCCTTGTAGTTTCATCTCACGGGAAAGTGCCGATCGTTGATCTCCATGAGATCAATGATCGTGGAAGATCCTCATAATACTGCACTTACCTCCTCAAAATTTTGGGCCCACAAAACACTTGGCAACCACCTAGCACAACCTGGCATCTTCATCTTGGCGTGACCTGTCCCCACTGATCCATGTGGCACAATGGCGCTATGTCGCTATGGGTAATATCCTCGCAGCTTTCCGTAGAGAGATAGTGCCTATTGTCGATTTCCTTAGATCTATGGTGATCAACAAAATTGTACAACTGCACACTGAGTTGGCTGAATGGACCAATGAAATATCACCACTATACTATGACCCACCTAACAACTACCATTGAGGACGAGCTGTAATATTACTTTGGAGAAGGGCAGAACCATTACATCATTTGTGCCATGCGTCACCGAGGCACTATGTCACTATGGATAATATCCTCGTAGCTTTCCATAGCGAGATAGTGCCTATCGTCGATCCAGACTGATCCAAGGGTGAGGAAATCTTCATGCATTCGAAAGGGGCGTGGATCTAGGTAACTACTAACATCAACAAACTGCCTAGCTGGTGACGAATCAAAGCCTCATTTCAAGCACAATCATCCTTCCACGTTGCCTGGGCTCCCACCGTTTTTCCAAATTTCATCACCGATATCCGATGGGGTATACTTGGGGCCCACCTTCCTTCTGATGTCACCGCAGTAACACTTTTCGTCTGGGCGCTATGTCACTAACGGCAAGGAACACAAATTTTTCAATAGCACCATAGTGCCCTCCAGGGATCTATCGAAACTCAGCACAGAGAAACAAAAAAAAAAGGGAGAACCCATGTGACACATGACCAAAAGGCACTATGTCGCTATGGAAAAACAATGTGCAACTTCCCATAGCGAGATAGCGCCAACTGTTGATCTTTCGAGATTTGACGATGGGGACTTGCGGGCTCACAAAACATTAAAATGCGCAAGGAAGAAATATCATAAGGTTAGCATAAAGTATTTTGTGCCCTTTTGAATATTTGAATTTTTAAAACTTGTGAACGTTACTACATTGAATTCAAACGTGGTGATTCTGGTGGGAAGGCAAAAATGACCAACAGTTACCTTGACCTAAAAGTATTTATTGATGTTGATTGGGCAGGAAATCTTGATGATAGAAAAAACACTAGTGGTGAAGCATTTTTCTTGGTAAAAGGCTGGTATCTTGGACAAGCAAGAAGCAAAACTGCATATCTCAATCCACAACAGAAGCAGAATATGTAGTAGCAATAGTGAATTGCTCTAACATTTTTTGGTTCGAATAGTTGTTGGAAGGAATGAAGGTTGAAATAAAAGAGCCAATAGTCATGTATTGTGATAACACTAGTGCAATCAACATATCAAAGAATCCAGTAATGCACTCTAAAACAAAGTACATTGCTATAAAGTATCATTTTGTAAGAGAATTAGTACAGGACAAAGAAATCAAATTGCATACAAAAGAACAAATTGCAGATATATTCACCAAGACATTACTTAAGGATGCATTTTTGTATCTAAGAGGTAAGCTAGGGGTTATTCCCCTATCTAAAGCTCACTAAATAAAGTTTAGTGATGCATCAACAAGAACCAAGTCGAAAATCAATCAGTTGATGCAATATTGACAAGGACATATTACAGATGAATTTGTACTCAAGGTATATTGATATTAACTAGAAGTGTCTTTGGCATGTGTTGTCAAAGAGGGAGAAGCTTACTATCATGTTTTTCTAAAATTTTGTAGAGGGAGAAGTTAAGCAGTTTATTCACAGAGGGAGAATACTATAGGAGAATTTTTTCGTATAAAATCAAAGAGGGAGAAGCTTTCTGATAGAGGGAGTCTTGTTCTCAAATTTTTATTGTGTTATGACATGTTGTGTTGCCATCAATGCTAAAGAGGGAGATTGTTGGATACAATTGATTAATTGTGTGTTGTCTTTGATGTTACACAAATGTCATATTAGTTGATAGTCAATACATGTTGAGCTCACTTGGTCAGTGAAGATAGTTTTCCTAGTCTACTGAGCATTCCTAAGTTTACTCTGTACAAAAGGCAATATCTACCAAGCTCACTTAAGCATCGAAGGACGTTATGTAGAAAAGAGTGTTAACCGAGCTCACTTGGTTAATGAAGGAAAAGTTAGTGTTAACCCAGTTCACTTAGTTACCAAAGGGATTTAGTAAGTTTGTAGTGTTAACTAAGCTTCTGTTGGTTAACATAGAAAATTGCTTCAGAATCGATTTCTACCAAGCTGGGTCAGCTACTAAAGGATTTTCTTATTTTGGCATGTAAAGCTTAATTATTTTACCTATTAATTCTAGTCAACTGAGGTAATGAATATTGGTTATTCTAATTTGTATTCGAGTTGACTTGACAATTTGGAAGGCATAAGTAAAAGGTCAAGTTGTGATCTAAAAGTATGTGATATGCAAGTTGAATGAGTTGAAAAGAGATAAGAAGGGAGGAAGTGAACTTGAAGGATAAGCATATATCCTTATGGAGTAGAAAAGTGTTATTTGATTAGAAGGATTAAGTATGAACTAGAGCAGAGATTTGTAATCAACAATTTAGTTACATCACAATTAGGTTATTTCATTGTCACTCTCTAACCATTGTAGCAGTGAACTAAAATCTCTTAAAAGAGTTGGTTTAACAACCATTTGTAAATCCTCTAACAAGGTGGCAATTCTATTGAATTGTTTCAAGACCTCTTACAAGGCCACTCCTAATAGGGTGATTAAACCCTTTAATATGGTCTCACCTAATAGTGTGTTTTGTAACCTTTAATAGAGTTGGCTCCTAATAGAGCTCACTTCAAAAGAGTGAAAAATAGTAACTAGTTACATTTGGTGGGTTTTCCCAAATTGGGTTTCCACGTTAAATCCTGGTGTCTTATGTGTTCATGTTATTTCTTTCATGCTTGTAAGTAAATTGCTAATACCATATTATGATATGCTAAAGTAATACACACCTGCATTTATGAGTTACAACAATTTATGTATGCTTACCGAGTATCAGCAGTAGTCAATTTTATTAGTCTAAATTTTATTTGATGTTTAAGAGATCTAAGATTTATTTTAGTAGTAATTGATTCACCCCTCCCCTCTCAGTTACTCATCTTACAATTCTCTAGTAATATCATTCCAAGTCAACAATGTTATATTTTAGTTAATATTCAAATAAGGGCTAAATCATATAAACAAGTCGTTCACATGACATTTTAAAATGTAAACTTACAAGAGGAAGCGTGTAATTATTTCTTATTGATAAACACACACACACACACACACACACATTGTGAGACAAGTCCAAAATTAGATTAGCGATGAAAGATGGGTAAAATAGAATCAAAATAATTGCTTTAGTTGTAATGTGTTATGAGATTTTTGTTAGAGTAATTAGATATTTCCTAATTCACTCTAGTCTACTTAAGCTAAACTTTAGACATCTAATAATTAATTATTTTATTAATTATTATCATACAACTTAGATTAGACCTTTTTAGGGTTTTGATCTCCTTTATAAGGACAATCTCTTTTTGTAATTATTAAGTGATTCACTTTTGATAATAGTGATCACTCTTTTTTGCTCATCAAGAATGCCTCATCTATGGATTTGACAATTCTAACCTCCATAGCTTTTTACTTCTCTATTCTATGATAGGTGTTTGCATGTAGGTGATTCTTGGGAGTGGTGGGGTTGATCTTTTATCAACTTCAGCATGGTATCATAGCTCCAGATCTTCATGCCCCTGTTTTGTTCTTGAGAGGTTTCACATCAGTATCTAGATCTGAGCTTTTAGCGATTTTTTATTGGATTAGGTGGGGGGTCATTGATTTTCAAGGCACTAAAATAGACATCACCATTGAGCTTAGAGTGTTCGAAAACTCCCATTTCCATATAAAATACATCCAGTTTGGACGTGGTTGAAATCTGAAGCAAAAAAAAATTTGCACTTACGCTATTCTGACTTGGGTACACAAATCGAGACAATGATTTTTTATTTTTTAATCAAAATTTTTCTTTGATTAAAAATAATCTATTTGTGCATGGCCTTTTGTTCTTAAATCAAAAGGAAGGGCTTTTTCAGAAGGATGAGAGATTCTTTGAATGAGGTCTCTACGCATAGTACTAATGTGCAGACCTTAGTGAAGTCTGGGTTCCACACATTCTCTTTGCCCCACTGATTAGTACACTTGCAAAAGTGCAGACCCCATCTCTACTTTGAGTTCTCCCCAACGTAGAGGCCTTGACAAGGATTTGACAAAGCATGTGGTTCCATTTTTTTTGGGGCTCTATGTTTCCTTCGAATCGCGGATTTGTATTGGGAAAGGGAACATCGCCTATACCTTAGCCTTTTTTTTGGCTTTCGCATCCTCCCAGTGCACATTTCTCCTTGGGCAAGGATGAATGCTTTGTTTTTTTGCAGTGAAAAGTTTGTTGGGAGTGATATTTCATTGTGGTCCTCCTCCAACCATGTACTTCATGCCAATGACACCTTTTTTTTGGAGAAGCCAATCATCATGTTGCACCTGTGATCTCACAACTATCAGCTCTGTTCGCTGATCCAGCCTTTTTATTTGGCTCTCGTGTCTCTTCATTTGGTTGCTTCCTTTAATCTGTGTGACTGGTGTGACTATGAGTTTTTTGGGATCTTCTATGTGTTCATGGCCACCAAAACTATTTGTCAGCACCGGCCATGATGCATTTTCACGTGAGCATGTATATTTGGTGTGGCTTTCATTAGACTAGGAGGTTATTTCTGGCTTGCGCACATGTTTGGAGCAACCACATCAAATCTATTTTATATTCACGTAAAGCGGTTCCATGTCTTGATCTGGGCCAGCGCATTGACGTAAGCCGTGTTCTTAGGCCCCGACAAAGGAGAAGACGTTGTTAGCTCCACATCTTTTATAGAGCCTTTTGACGTTGTTTGGAGCCACTGATTGTGCTACGTCACATTCATTTATGAAAATGTTTTTTTGTTTTAGGCGGCATTATTTTTGGAGGGAGGATATCTTTTGTGGAGTGGCATTTTTTTGGAGTTAGTGTTTGTGCCTTCACCAAAAGATGACATGTTGCCACCTCAACTATCAACTTTTTTGGCCATCGATTTTTTATCCAATAGTGACTCTTTTACCGGCAATAGTTTATCACATTTCAGTCTTGTTTTTGGCGATTGATGTTTTTTTTCTAATAGGGGTCATTTTTCACGCATTTATTTTCCTCAACGATCATTTGCCCATCAAATTTGGGCTCGTCAATTGCTAAGATCAGTGTCATGTCAATACTGCATTAGCATTCTTGTTACCTCTTCAAGCTTTGTTTAGACCTACCTTCACTTTTTTCCTCATATCTCAGGCATACAGACTCTGTTTTCTACAAATGAGATATCATTGAAAGGCTAGTTTTGAGCCCATCATAGTGGTACAATTAGTTTGATGTTTAATATTTTTTTGATGGCTTTTCTGCTATCAAAGTTAGGGGTACAATTTTGCACTCCAAGAGACATATCTTGAGCATCTGATCTCCGATTTCAGAATTCTTTATATTGTTGGAAAGCTTTTTTTGAGCTCTTTCCAATGATGTCTTCCTAGATTCTTGTCTAGACACATTCTATTTATTCTTTTGCATTTTTGCATTTTGGTAGATATCTTTGGTTGTTTCAGGTCTGAGGATCGATTTCATTGCTTCAGATGATTCGTCATGACTTGTACTATCTTCTGTATTAGTCTTATGTCTATTCTAGTCTATTTAGACATCATTTGTATGCATTCTTTCAAATTGCACTGAGATAAAGTGTCATATTGCATCTATATTTTTGTTTCAGTTGTTTTACCTTATTTTGCCTTCTAATTCAAGTAGTGTCATTTGAGGATACTCTTGCAGATTATTGTATTATTGGGATTCACCATATCTTGTGCCTTATTGTGCATGCACTACTCATAATTAAAGTGTCATGGCGGGTTGATGTTTTGCTTTTGTTTTCCATCTTCCTTTGTCTAGTGAGAGTCCCTTCTGTGACATTAGCCTCATGATGTGTCTGAGATTGATCACTTCAGTACACACAAATGTACTTTTTTGTGCATCTTGATCATGGTTCCTTGAAATATAGTTCTTTTGGCTCACTTTTCTAGTTGCATATCACCTCACCCTTGTCTGCATTAGAGGGGGTTCTTCTATTGTTTCTCATACTTCCTTGGGTTGATTGATCATCTCTTTAGGCTTTGGTGTTTCATGCTATCTGTATCTTTGAGTTTAGTTGTTTGCCTTTGTGTGCCTCTTGATTCGATGCAGGTTATAGTCTTCTCTACCTAGTCAGGTTCTATTTCAGTGGATGTTCTTTAGATTATCTACATGCTTCAGTGGCATTCTTCATGATCATCTTTTGTTCCTATCTTCTGGGACATTCCCTAGTTTGGAGACTCCTTTAGTCCTTCACTAGTTTCTTTCAGTAAGTTTTCCATCTCTTTTTGGAGTAGGGTTTTTCCCATGTGGTTTTCTCTATTTCTCCTCTTTTCAGAGATTTGGTTGTGCTTGGATACCTCATCAAGCCTTGTTTGTTAGAACCCAATTCTACTTTCAATAGTAGTTTCTACGTTTTTAGCTACTCCCTAAGTTTATCTTAGGGGGGTGTTAGAGGAATTAGATATTTCCTAATTAACTCTAGTCTACTTAAGCTAAACTTTAGGCATATAATAATTAATTATTTTATTAATTATTATTATGTAACCTAGGTTAGACCTTTTTAGGGTTTTGATCTCCTTTATAAGGACGATCTCTCTTTGTAATTATTAATTGATTCAGTTTTGATGATAAGAATCACTCTTTTTTTGCTCATCAAGAATGTCTCATCTATGGATTTAGCAATTCCAGCCTCCATAGCTTTTTGCTACTCTTTTCTGCAATAGGTGTTTGCATGCAGATGATTCTTGGGCTGTGGAGTTGATCTTTCATCAACTTCAACACTTTTAGATAGGACCATTGGTGTGAAAATATTGAGTTTATGTGATTTCAGATTTTTTACACTTTTGTTTGGCATACTTGTAGAATTGAAAAAATTCTTGCTTTCATCTATTAAATGATATAAATACTATAATATTTTCTGAATTTTCTTTCCAATATTCAAATTCAAAATTTTATTATTCCTTAGTCAAATCTCATATTTCTTTTACTATTTACAACAAGTGCCACATAATGGCTAGTACTTGTCGTAAATAGTATTTGAATTAATAGATTGTAATAGATAGTTTATTAACATAGTAAGTTGAATATATATATATATATATATATATATATATATATATATATAATTAAAAGTTGAATTTATTATAAGGATAATTTTAATGATTAAATATTACGCTAAGAAGACTAAAAAGAATAGATTAAAGGATTGTATATTATAATTGGAGATTTTTCTTTAAAATACTAATATATGTCCTAGTTTTTAATTTTGTGTGAGATGAGAACATTCATTAAAATGTCTATGTGATGCAACATTAAAAAGTTATGATTAAAAACTAATGGATGGTAATGTGTTAAAAACTTAAATTAAATTAAATTGTTTATTTGAAATAATTATGATCTTGTTAACATGCAATTTTTTTATTTTTTATTTTTTAAAGGCGCAAGTAGACGAGGCTACTGAATATATATATATATATATATATATATATATATATATATATATATATATATATAATCTAGTTCAAAGGTTCCACTAGGAAAGAACTAGGAAGAAAATCCCGCATCCTAGCCCCATTACAAAAATCATGATGATTTACAATTCTTAAAGCAAGAATCCAAATCATACTTTAGGGGAGAAATGTTCTCTTCTAATTATGTCATTCAATTCCCCATTAATACTATTACAATCAGCTATTGTGAATAGTTCAATGTTTATTAAATCACATCCCATATTCGAAAGGCAAACAACCACATGATTGCCTTCCCCATAGGTATGAGAAAATGACACAACTTTTAAATTAATCCAAAAGTCGCCAGATCTAATTAAAGATATATCCTAGAAACTCCTATTAGATAACTTTTTGTTAATGCATGCTTGAATCACAATAAGTGAATCACCTTCTACATGAATGCATTCAATGCCTAAAGATCTGGCAAGAACTAATCCTTGCAGTAATGTTGAAGCTTTTGCAATGTTATAAAAATTATATATGTATGTGCGATTATTATTTTTGTATAAACATATTATATAGTTTTGTGATATTTTTTAAATGTGTAATATATTTATATTAGTTTTAGTATATGTTTCCTACTAATATAAAATAGTTTCTTAATCCATCTTCTAAAA
The DNA here is from genome assembly GCA_028749045.1 of Cupressus sempervirens. Classification (NCBI taxonomy): domain Eukaryota; kingdom Viridiplantae; phylum Streptophyta; class Pinopsida; order Cupressales; family Cupressaceae; genus Cupressus; species Cupressus sempervirens. The sequence continues at coordinate 440,988,973 of CM053791.1, forward strand.
TCGTGCCGAAGAAAATGAATTATGGACCTAGCTTGGAGAAAAGGGGTCCTATAAGACAAAATTGAATCAACTAATCAAATTGCTGAAAATTAATTTTTAGACTATATAAATTTATAAATAAATTTAAAAACTTCATAAATATTTAAGTATGAAAAAATAGTTTTTGGTAATTGGTAAAAACCAATTCAATTAGCAAGTGAATACAATAGTACATTGCCTACCATAAATACAATAATAAGAAAAAGGTGTACAAAATCTATTGTTTGAAATCATAATGGATGATGATTGCTTATACTTATCCCATATGTAAATCTTGATGCTCTAACCATTATCTATTCATGTGATCCGATATTATAATGACACAATTTTAAGTGTAGTTTCTGGTGATAGAAATAGAATGCTTCCTCCAAGCTACATAAAACTTCCATGTCATTTTGGAATTTGCTCCCAGACTGAAGCTATGGAGTTACAAGAAATTAAACAAATAGAGCTTAGCCTATAAAAGAATAACTTAGCTTACAAGTAGCCCTCAAAGGCACTGACGAGTGAACAAGAATCATTACTGAAAACTCGTTCTACATTTTAAAATCCTAAAGTTGACAGCCTCCAGTCGAATTTGCTGGCTACAACCAGGTTTCTAGTCCAAGTATCTTATATTAGTGCTTCTGACAATCTTTGAAGGGTTTATTTACCATACATCCCTTAAATACCTTCCTTCTGATTGAAATTTCTTCAATACCGAATCTGCTTCACTGCTACCCACTGACTTCTGCAATGTAGAAAAATCGTTATCAGTATCATTTAACAGGGTAAGGATGTTAGCTGGTTTTAAAATGAATTAATTTTTGTTAGAACTTTCCTTTAATGCATTCATAACAAGATTTACCTGCTGTTGAATAATGTTCAGCAAAGCCTGATGAACATCTTTTGCCATGCCCTTTGCATCACCACATACATAAAAATAGCCTCCGTGAGAAATGAGCTCCCATAAATAGCTAGCCTGTATCCAGCAAGTAAATGTGAGCTACACTTCCACAGAATATTTTCAATATGCATGTCACATTATTTCACTTTTTCCGTATATCTGATCCTCGGCCAAAGCATGGGAAATTTCAGAACATATTCATGCGATACAATGACAATGGTGAAGCTGATGGTTACATTATAAGTAAGGGTTTTGAATGTGTTCACCTCTTTTAGAATTCTGTGCTGCACATATTCTTTTTGGGCACCTTCTCTGGAGAAGGCTACGTTTAATCTAGAGAGAACGCCTTCTTCAACATATTGGTTTAGTTCCTCCTCATAGATGAAGTCCTGCATGTTCAGACTATTAGCAAAATAGAACTGTAGATTGGTAACACTAATTACAAATATATAGAATCATGTGACTTCATCAAGATCCTATAATTACACAAATACAAATGACATTAAATTTACACATTTACAACAAATTATCATAAAAATTTAGCTTCATTTCTGGGTGAGAGAGTACAGTCACACTATTTCATCGAATGAGCATTAATCAATGAAAACCTAAGGAGAACGAGGAACCGTTACCATTTTGCTGTTTCTGCATCCAAAATACAGGACAGCTGTTCCGAGTTGCAAACCGGATTTTTGCAGAGAAGCTCTTTCCTGGAGGAAACCTCTGAACGGTGCAATGCCTGTGCCAGGACCGACCATGATGATTGGAATCATAGGATCGGAAGGAAGCTTGAAGTTTGATTTCCTAATAAAAATCGGTGCCCAGCTACAGCTATCTGTAGATTCTGCGCAAGGAGTGGAATTCTGCAGATAAACAAAAAGGAAATTCATTAGCCATCATTTTGAACTTTATTGGGTAGAAGATTCTGAAGAATGTTTTCAACTGGGGGTAAATGTGGATTTCTTGTGATTATATTACCTTCATCCATGTGGAGCACACGCCCTGGTGTATACGTCCTGTAGGGCTAGGGCCATGGACTAGAGCACATGTAACATGGACTCTGTTTTGTGCGAAACTGTCAAAATACAACAGCAATCTATCATGAGTCTGTAGGATTACAAGGAAGAAAAAGAAGAAATCTTCAATTTCAAACCATTACCTTGAAGCTGATGAGATGGAATAGAAACGTGGTTGTAAACGGGGAGCAATGGCACCAAAAAATACTCCTAGGGGAACCTTCACTGATGGAAACTCAGCAAGAACTTCTAGAAGACTCCTTTGGCATGATAAGATCCATTGGGAGTACTCATCCTGATAGTGGGAGCAAGACAATCTTTCAATCGACAGACAACACTGAACTTGAAATTTGAAAGTAATGACGTGAAGAGCAAGAATTTACAGTTACACTCGATATGCAAAACTTACTTTGTTTTAATTTGAAGCAATTCCAAAAATCTACTGGCCCTATTGAATTATGACAAGTTTGCATGCAACAGATTGGCCCCAAAAGAAAACATACCTTTCCTTCTGGGGAAGATAGGTATTTTAAACGTTCTGCTTCCTTGGGATCAGCTGCATATGCCGCTAATGCTGGAAGAGACCCCTGGAAAGGAAACCAAATGTGTATTATGCTTTCGATTGTTTCACAGTGTAAATCTTCGGTCCTAAAGATTATTGCTAGAAATTCAGAGTCTTGCAAGTTGAAATGCAAGATAAGAGTATAAAGAATATTTGGGATCGTCAGATTGAGATACAATATAGATGTAATGATTCTTTTACAGATAAATATGAACACAAGTTGCTTATGTTGAAGAAATGCTCTGTAGTCTCAAACTATTAAAAAAATAGGGTTTCAATTTTCTTGGACTTGAGAGAGAGTAAATTTCCACAATTCCTAGATGATCTTTGTATGTTTCTGGATTCAAATGTCTTGCTGTTTTTTGTATCAACAATTCAGATTACATTGGATGATCCATCATCAGGATGAATCATAGAGAACAAAAGGAATGAATAATCTCTATCATTCATCCTGATGATGGATTACAGAGGCTGATCCGAAACCTTGATGCAAAAAACAACAACACAATTGAACTCAGAAACATACAAAGATTTCTTGAACTTGTTAAAGTTTAAAAAGAGGAAGATATAATCCACTTACTTTTCGAGGGGGGTTGAGTAGGTCTGCATATCGAGCTAATGCTGTCTGCAAAGTGCAAGGGCCCGGGAAAGGGGCAGAGAGAGAACTACATCCAGGAACAGGCTCCCCTGTTTCAGTTTCTTTGTGGAGTGATATTATCATATCAATAGGGTATCCGAGAAGCCTGGCAGCTGTTTCAACTGTTTCTATGGTGTTTTCTGCATATACTCCAACATGATCCCCAGCCTCATAACTGCAAAAGAAAAGAATACGGGCATTGAGTCCTTCTAGCTTACCCTAATTGCTTATATCTAACACATTGGAAAGTTGAAACCCAGTCAAATTTTGGTGCACAGAAAACTCATTCACATTACTTTTGTAGAAATCTAAAAACAAAAATTATTTGTCATTTAATAAAGTTCACCCTTATTTCAAAATCCAGAGATTTATGTGGAATTTAAAGGAGAAATGTGGACAAAGATGAAGGAAATGATATTGTTCTTGATATCTTGCAGCAATACTCGTATTTATCAAAGGATGATGTGTATTAACCAGTACGCTGCACTGTATATCTTTGTACCTTTTCGTTTCAACTAATTAGAAGTTTATAATGATTTAAATTTTTCAAGGTTGAAAGTAGGTCTATGCTCACCTTAAGCCTGATCCAGTAATATCGAATTCAAGATGAGTGCATGAGCGATCTGATATAGGCGTGTGAAGTTCTTTCCGTATGACAACAGTGGCTCTGCAAGCAAAATATAGCAATTTTAATGAACATCTGTTTCTTGTAAATTAATGAGTTATATACGTAATAGAAATATCTTACATTATAGTCATACCTGTAGGGGTTATGAACATCATGATTAGCGCCATCATTAGCTTCAACACTATATGATTCCTGAACTACTGTATCTTTGTCGTGCTCAACAATATGATACTGTGGAATAACAGCCAAGTATGGGGTAGTGCAGACAGGTTGATCATCCTCTCCTCGAAGCACACCATCTAGTTCTGGCCACAATTGCTCTTTCCTGAAGAAGAAAAGTAGCAAATTTTGAGAACCAAGATAGGATTGCGTGGTTTTGAAACCTCACAGCTTCCAATGGTTTTTTAAGCAGTAATTTGTCTGTTAATTGGTTTGACAAACTACTATTTCAATTTGTCTAAAACCACTTTCTCTTTGTGCAAAATAATTCGACTAATTCAGGACATACCAGGCAGTGAAATCATCCTCAATCATTTTGTCATCATCTCCAAGACCACAAGTGAGCAAGCGTTTGGCCCCTGGAAATCATGCGTTGAACACAAATTAAAACTAATTCAACCTAAAAATGAACGAAAATCAACACAATACAATCTTAAAGTGCATGTCAAAAATGCATACCTTGATTGGCAAGTGACTCATCAACTACCAAGCCCACCTGCGAATCACAGAAATTAAAGTGGAAAAAATAAATGAGGGTTGTAAACATAAAATCATAATGAGCCTTCCAGACTAGATTATGTATCATTTGTAGTACTGAGACAAAGTCCTAAGGGTTTACCTTGTTGAAATGCTCATATTGTCTGTTTCCAAGACCAAAGACTGCATAGCTAAGTTCTGAAAACCGAGTTCCATTTCCCGCTTCCTGGAATGGAAGATCAATCTAATTATTAACTCTGAAAACGCAATTTGAAGCATCCAAGCTTTTGGAAAAATGCTAATCATTGAACCAATCACAATTATTTACCCTTGTGAGCCAATTGTAAAATCTTGTAGCATTATCTGTAGGTTCACCATCTCCATATCTGAAAATAAGAAAATGCAACGAGATCAGCGTTTTTCCATAGCTTCAAAATATATTATTTGATCAAGCACAGACCTATTGTACGAGTCAAATAATAAACCTTCCTCTCTTATTGGTCAACTGTATTAATAGTTTCTTGAAAGGTTGCCCTCTCCAAGCAGCGTAAAAAATATGAATGTGCCCTTAATACTTACGTTGCAAGAGTAAATATGACAAATCTTTCTCGTGTTAATTTTTCTGCATATTCCTCACCTTCCTGAGCATAATCCTCCTGCAGCAAAAAGAATAGAAGATAGATTAAATTTTATGGTATTATGAATTATCCAAGGCACTAGTGCTGTGACATGCGAGTACTCCATGCAGCACGGCAGGTGTATTATGTGTTCCTCAGTTCAAATATAGGTCTAGTGCCATAGAGATCAGAATAATATAAATATTCTCAGAAAAGCATGCTTACTAGATCGATTGCCTTGAAATCCACTTCGCCATTGTACCTTACTAGTCCTTCCTCTGCAATTGCCTGAAATAGAAAGAAAGAAAAGCTCGTGTTGGTTGAGCAAGGCTTAAATTTCGAATGAATTTTGATTACAAATTCAAATGAAGTAATATTCAAAACGCATCCGTAACACTTAAAAATACTTCAGACGATTTCTAAATAATATAAAAAACTCAGTTGCATCTAAGTTTAAATTCAAAATTTAAAATGGAAGGATGCCACACAATTAAGTTTCAGCTTCATTCTCCTTCAAATCGAGAAATATTAAAAATAAAACTCAAATTCGGACACATTTTCAGATAAATTACAAATTCCAAGCGTCATGTCATCGGTCAAACAAAACACTAATAAAAATTGGGCTACATTTCAGCACATTTATCAAATAATATTCAAACATCATTCTCAAAACAGAAATTGTAAACAAATAAATGACAAATTTAAACTTACCTTAGCAAATCGTTCGGCTGTTCCAGTCTGCGTGCCAAAAAACAAACTAACTTTCTTCTTGTCATTCTTCACCTCAACAGGAGTAACCTCAATCTTGGACCTTTTAACCTTGGATTCCACCTTATTACCGCGGGACCGGGGCCGACGGAGCAGAAAAATTCCAAGAATCAACCCAAGCAGCACAGTAAATCCGAGCACAAAAAAGGAGCCATGGAAAGTCGACGGATTCAAAATTTTCGAAGACAATGCAGTGAAATCCCCTTTGTTTCCATCATTCAAAAGCGTCCACATCCTCACAAGCTCAGACTTGTCGTAAACTGAGGTGGTCGTCTCCACAGAGGATCGCAGAGAATCAGCGCTTAATGACAGCACACTTCCCATTCTGTTAGGTGATTTGCAATCTCCTCTGAATTGCTTCTTCTAGGTGTACTGCAATCTCCTGTAAATTGCTTCTTCAATCACCTTCAAATTATTTCCTCAGTCTCCTGTAAATTGCTTCTTCGATCTCCTGTAAATTGCTTTTTTGATTGCCTGTGAATTGTTTCTTCAGTCTCCTGTAAATTGTTTCTCAATCTCCTGTAAATTGCTTCTTCGATTGCCTGTGAATTGTTTCTGTGGAGTAAATTGCAATCTCCTGTTCAACAGAGCGCCCAGGAGGCAGATTTGACTAAGGATTTGAGGAGGCCTTTGAATTGAATTCCGCCATTTTCCATTGGGTTTTAAAATGATGGATTATGGTCAGAGTCAAGCTGATCTTGGGATCTTTGGAAAAAGTCCCTTCAACAAAATGATGCTGTGCTTTGGAAGCATTTGTTGCCCCATTTTGTTTGATCGCGGGCTAGAATCTTTATATGGGAATGAGGACAAAACGCTCTTATATTCCCCTTTAAGAGCATTTAATTTGACACGTTACACATTAATTATATATATATGTGTGTATATATATATATAATTCTACGTATTGTTGTTTGCAGATGTGATGGGAGAAATAATCGATAATAGAGATCTTGTACAACAAATATTATATATTCATTTGGAATGTCAATGTGTAGAAAGATACGGTATTTTATTTTAAAAAAGATTGTGTCTAGTTTGAAAGTAATGAGATTATTAATGAAAGATCTTTTATTATATTTCACTCTGATCATTTAATAGTTAATTTAGTTCTATGAAGGGTTAAGTTTAGTTTAGTTTGATGAGTTAGAGTTAATTCTTAGTTGTCGATTTGATATGATATCATGTGCATATGTTTTTTTTTGTTTTTCTTAGTTGATTCCCTATATTGATGATTATGAATATCTTTAGAGGACTCTAGATTACTATGGGCAAGTTCTTTTCACGTTGATCACATGAAAATACAAACTTTATAGATGAGGAAGTGACTAGGGACAACAAAATCTTTAATTTTCCCAATAGACTGATGATTATATGATCTAAATCATTTTTACTTCGTTATTGTAAGTGTAGACACCTAAATAATGATATTTTTGCCACCATCATTATGTCAAGCTAACCAAGTATAACTTCATCACTCGATCATTCCTTCATCACTTAACTCCTTCATTCATCTCCTAGGACCCCTCACAACATTAACCACCTGGGACCTTTTCAATCATGCATCACCTATGACACATATGTTATCACCTTATCGCTTATGACTCTTCAACATATTTTAAACCTTTAATGTAATGCCCTGCTTGGGAACCCAAAAGAAATAAACCTAATATGTTACAAAGTTTATTGAACATTTTTTTTTAATGTTTAAACAACATCAAAGTAACAATAATACGGAAGCAATATATACATACACATCAAGAACACGTAATCAATTACAAATACAATTTCAATTCCTCAAGGGTTCCTTCACATTGAGTCACATTTAAGAAAGTTTTATTAATAAGTTTAAGTCTCAATTACATTGTCCATAATCATAAAATGAATAAACACATACATAGTCATATAAGCAAATGCATAAGTACCACTAATAATATGAAAGCGCATCTAATAAATAACATCTACTACACATGTCACAGTGTATGTGAAAATAGATACAAATACATCAATATACAATACAATATCTCATAGGATCTTAAAACGCATGATACATAGATACATCAAATGAATAGAAGTCTTCAAGATAAGAAGAAGAATAATAATGGTACAATTGCATCACCGAACATCCAACAGATGGAAATGTAAGGGGACCCAAATGGTAAGAAGACACTACCTCCTGACCGCGTGGTTACCTAATCAGACTTCCACTCCCATCGTGCAGAGAAGATAATGAATGATCCACAAATGGCTAACCAAACATAAAACATTCCTAGGATAGGAATCCTAAGAGCCAAAACTACCTCAAAGGTAACACATACTACTCAAGAAGATAAGATACTCCAAAAGAAAGAACACTCAACCCAATACCAATACTGCATAACAAAACATCATACATATACCAAGAATAGATCAAATCACGAAAATCATAAGATAAAGTCAACAAAAGATATCCAACTCAAGTCAAAAATCACAGGACAAGTGCAATATCCATAAATCACCAATCACCATCAATGAAAGTAAATAATCACATTAAATACATCCAACAACAAGTACACCACCAATAACAACAACACCATAGGCAAATACCAAAAAAACTACAAAGGAGACTCAGTCTACACTCTAGGGAGTGTTATCACATGGTCAAACTACTTGAGTTACCCTAGACTGATCTCTCAATACATCTCAGACCCTCAAGCATTGAGTTACCCTAGATTGGTTACTCTGAACTCCAGACCCTCAACGTGATGCATGCAGAACCAGAAAGCCCTCTCAAGAAGATGAGGCAAACTAGTCATACTATCATCCCATTCCCATCCTTAGTCTATACAAGCACTCAAGGCATGGGCGGAGCAAATATCTCTAACTTATCTTTTTAGTGTGTTCCCCCAAAATATTAATTACTATATTATCACTTATTACATAATTTATAATAGGTTACCTTGGCACTAACCACTTTGGATCCCAAACCCCTACTGTAAGCCACTCTCAATGATATGTACCTAGACAACCTCCCAAAAATCGCAAACCACAATAGTGTCCCATGCCACAAGAGTAATATTGATTGAATTTGGTTCCTTAACAGGGAACCCAAAAATAACATTGGTGTCCAAAACCCAAGTTCTCATAAATTCTCAATAGCATAAAGCTCATAAAACATAAATCTCAATTCAAATCATAAAGTTCATTACGACATCTCGTCAAATAATCATAAAAATGCCTCTAGTTCACATCCTAACTTGGCCAATTAAACAACCCACAAAGAAAAACCATCATGAAAATAAACATCACAAGACTATAAATAGAATATTAGAAAACACATAATTTTTAGCCACATGATTTAATTCCATCAATTTCTCTTATTTAATTTGGGTCATAAGGATGTGTTTAGAAGTAAGATAAGAATATACGTGTTAATATAAATTGTTATACTAATATACTTATTTAAATCAATAAGTATTTAAATATCCAATATTTTTGCATATAAAATATCATACAATATTATCATGTTATTAATTTAAATAATCTTAAACCATAAAAGATTTAATTAATAACATAAATGTATATTATTAGATTAAATACTAATATCAATTTCATTTCTAAAACATTAATTTAACTTTTATTTTAGTCCAATATTAACATTTAATTTTCCTTTAATTCATAATGCAAATAGAGATTAAATTATAAATTTAATTTAATTATTTATAATTTCTTTCATAAAGTCAAATAGTCATTAACTAAATAATTACAAAGTGAACTCTTCCACAACTTCTCTTAAAATATAATAAAATTATAAATATTTATTTATTAACTTCCCTCTTGCATTAATAATTATAAAATCATTTATATGCAACTAAGAGTTTAATTAAACTTAAATAATCACTAATACTAACATTCACTTTATAACTAAATGGATAATATTTATTTCATTTTAAAAATTAATAAATTATTAATATTATTTTTTAAATAAATAAATTTGAAAATTAAACTATATAAAATAAAAGTACACATGCAATTAGTATTTTTGCATGTCTTTGATCTCTCAAATCATGCAACCATACTATACTTAGTTTTCTATTTTTAGCATTTATTTTTTTACATGCATGTAACCCTACTATACTTAGCTTCTATTTTTAGCATAATTATTTTCATATACATGCATAAATTCAGTTAAAACATGTTTTCCTCTCAATTAATCTTTTTCATTTTCCAATTAATTTGGTGATTAAATTATTTTAGATATAGGAATAATATTTATCTATATTTAGAAAATTCATAATAATCTCATGGTTCTAATGACAAATTTAAAGTTGAAACCCTAACCATTCAATTTATTATTTTCTTCCAAATTTTCATAATCAAATATTCCCTGTATTATCTAAAGGGTTTTAAAAGAATACAATCATAATAATTTTCTACAATTTTTTCATAATTTTCCTCAGTCAAGTTTTCTTGATTAATAAGTTTTCCTTTTTTAAACTTACAACATAATTCCTTATCCAACAAACAATAGATTGAATTAATAAGCAATATGCAAACACCTAGGAAGACACGAAGTAGACAGATCTTTCAATAAAATTCTACAATGAGTTTTCAAAACCTACTTCAAAACCATAGCTAAAATCTGAGACAATCTGTGAATGCATACAAATCTTGACCCCCTAAAAGATTCAACAATTCTTTTGATCCAATTCTGAATTTTGCTCCCCAAAACCTATGTAATTGCAAAATGAGCTCTAGATCTTTGATAAAGAGTTCTCCCCTAAATTGGGGCTCTGATTGTGCAATCATGAGAGGGAACTCACTAATCAATTATTGTTTATTAATTTATTTCCTTTTACCTTTTCATGCACAACTCTTTTAGATATTTGATTACAAAATATCTTAATTTAAATAATTAGCTTTCTCTCTTTAAGTAATTTTCGAAGCATTTTTAATAATATATTCATTAATTTAATTAATAACATTATTTAGAGTTTATTATTAAACTAAAACTCTTAAAGAATTATCATTAAATTAAATAAATATAACTATGCCACAATTAGAACTATAACTTTATCTTTACATTTCATTCTTTTATATTTTATTTTCCTCCAGATTATTAATTAGTGCAAGCACTAATTAAAGCATAATTTATTATTTAAATCAATAATAATAATCAAAGTTCATTGTTTAAGTACAACTCTAAGTTAATTATTATTAAATAAATAATTATAATAAAGCAATATTAAATCTTTAATATTTTAATATTTTAATTCTCCTTTTGTCCAACTTTTTAAATTAAGTCTTTTAAACTAAATTACATATTTAATTAATTAATAATTAATTAAATATCATCATAATCTAATTTCTCTTTAACCAATTTTCTAAATTTAGACTTCTAAATTAAGATTTTTAAATTTAAGCACATATTTAATTAGTTTTTTAATTAATTAAATATTCTCATGCTTTAATATTTTCTTTTTAATTAAATAATATTTAATTATATGATTAACCCAAATATTATAATTAAATCATTTACTAAAATAAATCACATAGTGAAATCCACAAAAATAACATTACTAAAACAGACCAAAACTTAAAATCAAACAACACAGAAAAACATAAACTCATGGGTTTTAAAAAGGGTGGAAAGTCAATACATGTCCTCCTTCTCAAGACAAGTAATCAAGCTATGGCTAGGATTGGACTTTAACATTATCTCCCCATTCTTACTATTGAGTTATTGTGATAGGGCACGCTCATTCTAGCAATTCAGGGAAGTCGATGCCCAATACCTACATTCTGCATAATAGACAAGCATGTTCATGTATATAAATATATCTAAATTAAACAAGCAATGGCAGGGAATGGTGCATTGTGCATATCTCGACTAGCAGGTGATTATGATTCCCTCCCTTAACCACATCAAATACGTCAGATAGAAAGATAAAATAAACACATGCACCATACACATGAAAGTATGGGGTAAGTATCATAATAATCACAAGTCAAATATCAAATGCTTAGGTATAACAATGCATCATTATGAGTATGAAATAGTCATCATTAACAACATCATCTCACATCGCTATAAAAGAATTCTCATTTATTAACTATGAATCATTAAAGCATCATTAATACACTAGTAACCACAATCATTAAACAACACGTGAAATATAGTCAACCAAATAATCATCACTGATATATAACTAATCCAAGTCATGAAATAATATCATAAAACTATAAATCCAATACCCTTGAAACTAACACATGCATGAAATAGGCATAAAAAGAGTTTGGTAAATATACTGGAAAAACAAACTATAGGTGGGCACTACATTTAATTAAACTAAACTGCCATTATTTGTTAATGCAATAAATTGTTATTGTGTATTTATTTATTTATATATCTATTTATTTATAATCCACACATTAATTTAATATCAATTTTCATCTCATGTGTACTAATAATTTAATCAATTAATTATTAAATTATCTAATTCAACCTGACTTAGTTGATTAACAAATCTAATTATTCACCCAAACTTACTCAGTCCAACTCTTTAATTAAATTTGCACAACTAGATGATTCAATCTATTAAATATTCTTAGAGCTTGATGAAAACACAATTCACATTGTGTCATATAGCTTGAACAACACTCATCCTCAAACATGTTTTTTAAATATATATTGCAATTTCATGTATTACAAACAACACACAAGGTAGATGTAACAAGAAGGATCTAAGTAGGTTTTTCCTTTTAGTTTCACCATTTTCTATTAGGGTTTCAAAGAGTGGGTTAGTGTCAAAGTCAATGTACAATTGGAAATTGTGGCTTCAACTAACTTACCTTGTGGTTTAGATGCACTTCCACCATTTTGAAGGTTGATCATAAGAAATATATTTATAAGGAAACGAAGACAAAGATTGTTGCTTCCATTTAAATACCCATTAAGAATATTGGATTTTGTAATGCCCCGAAAAAAATACATTTCTAATTATGCCTATTTTTTATTATAAATTCAAATATTTTAGAAGATCCATCAAATTATTCAAAAAAATATTAAAGATTTATAGGGTAAATGAGTGATACCTTAACACATAGCCAAAAAACACTCAAACATGTAAACTAATAAATTATGCTTATACACCCTTAATTGAATACATTGAAAAATGCTTCAATCCTACAAAAAGTTCACAACACTTGCACATATTGTATGTTATGAAAACTAGAATGCAAATGACATGAAATCCAAATTAAACATCCAATAAGCTAATCAAACAACAAACATATAAGAAAGACCATTAAAGAGCTTGAAAACAATCAAAATGCAAACCTTACAATCAAAATAACTCATTTGTTGAGTAGATTTGGTCGAAGGATGACTTGTGTGCTCAATGACATTGCTTCAAGCTTCACATGCAAATTCAATGATGGATGATGAATTCGGTATATAAATGGTGTTTTAGTAGCTTTTGGCTCTCAAAATAACATAATAACTTTACGCAAAAGATGGATGATTTGTGAAGGATGCAAGGTTCAATTTATAGGTCAAGGGTGCAACGCACCGCTCAGGAACCCAAGAGAAATTACCTAACATGATTCAATGTTTACTAAACTAATTTTTTTTTAAGTTTAAAAAACACAAAGAAATAATGTGGAAGCAATATACACATACACATACACATCAAGTACACATAGGCAATCATAAATATAGTTTCCATTCCTCAAGGGTTCCTTCAGAGTGTGTCACATTGAGAAGTTTGTATTAATTAGTTTAAGTCTCAAGCATATATTCATGGATCATAAGGAAATAAATAATCCATTATCTCCCCTCCGGTGGCTGAGAATCAGGGTCCCAACAAATGCACCCGAGCTCATTCTAAGAAGAATGAGGAAGTGAGTAAAATGGACGAGGTGAAGGCTATTGCTGAGAATATGCATATTTCGGTGGATCATGTTGTTGACCTGATAAAGACTTCTTAGTTGGGCGGTTGCTATTTTTTTTGCTATTCTTTTGCTATCTTTTCCAGCTTTGTCTTGGGTGACCTCATGGCTATTCTTTTTGGAGGTCTGTCTCATGTTGTCCCATGTTGCTTTTCTAAGTTGTTTACTTCTCTTGTTTCTTTCTAGACTTCTGGTTTTATGTAAAAGGTTTCAGGTTCTTTAAAACTTATTTTTACTTAATCAAAACAAATACATTATCTCATAAGAAAAAATATAAGTACAACTGATGCAGTGAAAATACATCCAATGAATAACATCCATTGCACATGTCGTAGGGTATGCGAGAATAGATACAAGCAAACAAAAATACAAGATAACTTGATAACATGTATATATCAACTAAATAGAAGTCTCTGAGATAATAATACAAATGATAACTTGGTACAACTGTATACACAAACATTCAATAATTGCCAATCTGTGGAGGAACCCAAATGGCAAGAAGACACTACCTCATGACCCTATGGTCACCTAGTCTAGCTTCCAATCCCAACATGCAAGGAAAATAATGATCGATCCACAAATGACCTGTCAATCCTAAAACATTCCTAGGGAAGGAATTCTAATAGCCAAAACTACCTCAAGGGTAACACAAACTACTCAAAAAGAAGAGATAATTAAAATTGAAAGGACACTTAATCCAAAACCAACATTACATACCAAGTCAACATCCAAATACCAAATACAATACAATATCAAATCAGAATAAAGTCAATGAAAGGTATCCACCTTAAGTTAAAGGCCACATGTCCAAGAATAATAATCAATAGATAACATCCGTCATCAATAAAAGTAAATCACCAATAATAAGTACACCACTAATAAATAGATGACACTCATCAATAAAAATCAACTGTTAATAATAAATGACATCTAATCGATAAGTAACAACTCACAATAAATACACCATCAAAAGTAATATCTAGCTAGTACAACACTAGAGTCAAATATAAAACACTATGGAAGAGACTCAAGCTACATACTATGGAGTGTCATTGCATAGTCAAACTATTTGAGTTACTCTAGATTGGTCTCTCATTAGACACCAGACCCTCAAGTGTTGAGTTATCCTAGACTGGTCACTCTGGACCTTGGACCCTCAACATGACACATGCAGAACCAGCATACCCTCTCATGAAGATAAGGAAAACTAGTCATAGCTTTCACTCGGTATCATCCCATTTCCCTCCTTAGCCTGTGCAAGTGCTATATGCATGGACAAAAAAATATCTCTAACTTATCTTTTTAATGTGTCTAAATATTTTAAATTTCTATATAATCACTTGTTAGACAACTTACAATGAGTTACCTTGGCAGCCTCTTTGGGCCCTAACCCCCATTGCAAGCCACTCCCATAGACATGCACCTAGACTACTTTCCCAAAACTCACAAACCACAATTGTGCCCCCATACCACAAAAGTAATATTGATCAAATTTGATTCCTTAATAGGCAACCTAAAAATAACATTGGTTCTCAAAACCTAAGGTCTCATAAATGCTCATCAAAAGATATCTCAAAAATAAATCTCAATTTGAATCATAAAGTACATCACGACATCCAGTCAAATAATTATCAAAGAAATCTCAAAAATGTCTCTGGTGCACATCACTTGGCCAACTAAACAACTCACAAAGAAAACCATCACCAAAATAGGCATCACATGACTACAATAGAATATAAGAAAACACATAGTTTTCAGCCATATGATTTAGTTCCATCAATTCTTCTTATTTAGTTTGGGTCATAAGAATGTGTTTAGAAATAAAGTAAGAATATACATGTTAATATAATTATTTAAATCAATAAGCATTTAAATGTCAAATTTCTTTGTGCATATAAAATATTATGCAACATCATCATATTATTAATTTAAATATCTTAATTCATAAATGATTTAATTAATAATATAAATATATATTATTAAATTAAATATTACTATCAATTTCATTTCTAAAATATTAATTTGACTTCTATTTAAGTCCAATATTAATATTTACTTTTCCTTTAATTCCTAATGCAACTAAAGATAACTCACATTTGAAATTTTAATTAAGTTATTTATAAATTCTCTCATAATATTTAAATATTCATAACTAGATGATTATATAGTGAACTCCACTATAACTTCTGTTGAAATATATATATATATATATATATATATAACCCCACTTGCATTAATATATATAAAACAAGTTATATCCCACTATTTTTTTTTGAGTATTTGATATTAAAAACTCGCTTACAAGAAAATCAATAGTATTTATTTTTTTAATTTTCAAAATAAATAATCAATCATAATTTTTTTTAAATTTTAAGTTTTTATTTTTTATTTTTTAAATCCAAAAATTATATTATATTTTTATAAAATAAAAATAAACATATAATTAATATTTTCATATGTCTTTGATCTCTCAAATCATACACTCATAATATACTTAGTTTTTTATGGTTAGTATATTTGTTTTCACATGCATGTATAAGTTTAGTTACAACATGATTTCCTCTCAATTAATCTTTTGATTTTCTAATAAATTTTGTAACCAATATATTTTAGATATAAGAAGAGTATTTATCTTTATTTAGAAAATTCATGATAATCACATGGTTCTAATGACAAATTTGAAGTTTAAACTCTAGTTGTTCAATTTGTTGTTTTCTTTCAATTTTCTATAATTGAATTTTCTCTTTATTAGAAAGGGTTTTAAAAGAATACAGTCATAATAATTTTCTAAGTTTTTCTACAATTTTTCTCAGACATGTTTCGTGATTAATAAGTTTTCCTTAGACAGGCAATGACATGAAGTGGTATATCGTGTATATCCCAACTAGCAAGTGACTACGACTCCCTCTCTCAACCATATTAGGCATGCCAAACATAAATATAAAACAAACACACACATCATACACATGCAAGTATGGGATAAGTATAATAGAAAATTCTAAATATAAATAAGATCATATTATAACATAAATATCTCATCACCGTGAGGACATTATAAACATCTTTCTAAGACACACCATATGGCATCATCATAAAATTCATTAATTAACTTAGAGAAATTAAAGCATCATCACTACAAGTAGAAAATTGTTATAACCTAACATAATCAATTACTCAACATATCAAAGTATTGTATTTCAAATATCAAATAAAGGCTAACACGTCTATAGAAGAGTCATATATAACTTTAACAACTAAGTCTACAATGATAGAAAATGATGGGTATTACATCCTCCTCCCTTTAAAATAGGCTTACTCCTGGGAGTCAACTATCGCTACTAAGATAACAAAGATGAAGTATGTAGTCAAAACATAAAGTTTGAAACACTATGTGTTATGAATCCAAGTTTTAGTTTCATAGTTCTATTGTTTCCAATTTTTTTGTTTATATTTTCATTTGATAAGTCTTGTTGTTTAATCTTGTTGCAAGTTTAACTATTTGCTAACTGATGGTGCATAATATGCCCAATGTTCCCAATGTTGATACTCAGACTCTGATACTAGATGTAACACCTTGCTCAACAAACCCAAGAGAAATAACCTAACGTGATTCAATGTTTACTGAACTATTTTTTTTAAAGTTTAAACAACACAAGGTAGCAATGTGGAAGCAATATACACATACACATCAAGTACACATAAGCAATTACAAATATAGTTTCCATTCCTCAAGGGTTCCTTCACGTTGTGTCATGTTAAGAAGTTTGTATTAATTAGTCTAAGTCTTAAGTACATGTTCATGGATCATAAGGAAATAATAGATACATTATCTCATAAACAAATGCATAAGTACAAATGATACAAGGAAAATACATCCAATGAATAACATTCACTGCACATGTCGCAGGGTATATGAGAATAGATACAAGTAAATCAAAATACAAGATAACATCATAACACATATGCATTAACTAAATAGAAGTCTCTGAGATAAGAATAAGAATGATAAAGATATAATTGTATCTACGAACATCTGATAACTATCAATCTATGGGAGAACCCAAATGTTAAGAAGACACTACCTCTTGATTATGTGGTCACCTAGTCAAACTTCCACTCCCACACTCCCACTTTGTAGGGAAGATAATGAATGATCCACAAATGACTAATCAATCATAAAATATTCCCAGGGAAGGAATCCTTATAGCCAAAACTATCTCAATGGTAACACAAACTACTCAAGAAGAAGAGATAATTAAAATTGAAAGGACACTCAATCCAAAACCAACATCACATACGAAGTCAACATCCAAATACCAAATACAATACAATATCAAATCAAGATAAAGTCAAAGATATCCACCTTAAGTTAAAGGCCACATATTCAAGCACAATAATCAATAGATAACAACCATCAATAATAAAAATAAATCACCAATAATAAGAACATCCAACAATAAGTACGCCACCAATAAATAGCTGACACTCATCAATAAAAGTTAATTGTTAATAATAAATGACATCCAATCAATAAGCAATAACTCACAATAAATAAACTATCAAAAGTAATATCCAACAAGTACACCACTGGAGGAAAATATATAAAACCATGAAGGAGACTCAGACTACATACTCAAGAGTGTCATCACATAGTCAAACTACTTGAGTTACCTTGGGCTGGTCTCTTATTAGACCCTAGACCCTTAAGCATTGAGTTACCCTAAACTGGTCACTTTGGACCCTGGGCCCTCAACATGACACATGCAAAACTAGAATATCGTCTCATGAAAATAATGAGAATTATCATACCTCTCACTAGGTATCATCACATTCCCATCCTTCACCTGTACAAGCACTCAAGGCATGGGCAAGATAGTATCTCTAACTTATCTTTTTAATGTGTGTCTAAATATTTTAAATTACTATATTATCACTTGTTACACAACTTACAATGAGTTACCCTAGCAACTTCTTTGAGCCCTGACCCCCATTATAAGCCACTCTCATAGACATGCACCTAGACTACCTTCCTAAAACTCACAAACCACAATTGTATCCCATACCATAAAAGTAATATTGATCAAATTCAATTTCTTAATAGGCAACTCAGAAATAATATTGATTCTCAAAATTTAAGCTCTCATAAATGCTCTTCAAAAGATATCTCATAAAATAAATATCAATTTGAATCATAAAATACATCATAACATCCAATCAAATAATTATAAAAGAAATCTCAAAAATGCATCAGGTGCACATCCTAACTTGGCCAACTAAACAACCTACAAATAAAACCATCACGAAAATAAACATCACACGACTATAAATAGAATATAAGAAAACACATAGTTTTTAGCCATACGATTTAATTCCATCAATTTCTCTTATTTACTTTGGGTCATAAGGATGTGTTTAGAAATAAAGTAAGAATATACATGTTAATATAATTTTTTTTTTTTTGGCAAAAGTGGACGAACCACTAAATATATATATTAATAAAAACTAGTTGAAGTGCTCAACTAGGAAAGAACCAGAAAGAAAACCCACCATCGTCGCAATATGTACAGGTATCAAACATTGATATTTACAACCTATTATATCAATGAGCGAAATCTAAATTACAAAGTGAGGGAATATTCCCACTAAAATTTGAATTTTTCAAATTTTTATATTTTCAATAACAATTCGACTAACATGCATGAAAGTCCCAAACCCAACCAAAAATACAAAACATTTATAGTCATGTCTATTGACAAAAAAAATTATCACAAAAAGGGAAAAAACCTTAATACTATCATTCCTCCATATCCTCGCATGAGACACCCTGAGCAGAAGTCGAGGCCATACCAGTTTGTAGAGAATATCCCCACCCGAATTCTAAGCATGGCAATGGAACAATCTCCCAGCCCGAGCTTGAACCTACAACAACATCATTTGTAGCATATGTGGCACGAGGCTCACCCCAAACTAGTGCACTGGATTTATCAGATTGGGGATGCCATCCACTTTCTTACATGGCAGGAAGACCTGAACCATGAAAAATGGGAGCCAAGATTTGAGGGTGTAGGCCCACAATCAGACCTGATTTGGGGGGCCAACGACACCATCATGTGAGCATTCATAGCTTGGACATCACTAATTGGTAGCCCCAGAATATCCAGCAAAGCATAACCCATTTTCTTCACACCCTCCTCCAGTTGGTGATCCAGTACCCTTGTCGTGGCTTGCAAGGTCTTCGTCATGAACCGTGGGTTGTGCTTTTCAAAAGTCTTTTGAAGTTAATATAAATTGTTGTGCTAATATACTTATTTAAATCAATAAGTATTTAAATGTCAAATATCTTTGTGCATATTAAATATCACGCAACTTTACCATGTTATTAATTTAAGTAATTTTAAATTATAAATGATTTAATTAATAACATAAATGTATATTATTAGATTAAATATTAGTATCAATTTCATTTCTAAAATATTAATTTGACTTCTATTTAAGTCCAATATTAATATTTAGTTTTCCTTTAAATCTGAATGCAACTAGAGATAACTCAAATTTGAAATTATAATTATAATTAAGTTATTTACAATTTCTTTAATTATTTAAATATTAATAACTAGATGATTATATAGTGAACTCCACTATAACTTCTCTTAAAGTATAACTACGCCACTTATATATATATATATATATATATATATATATATATATATATATATATATATATATATATATATCCACTTGCATTAATAAATATATAATAATTTATATGCCACTAATTTTTTTTTAAAGTAATTGATATTAAAAACTCTCTTACAAGAAAATAAATAATATTTATTTATTTATTTTTCAAAATAAACAATTTTTTTAAAATAATTTTTTTTTTTAAAATCTGAGATTAATAATTATCATAAAAAATTAAAAAATTATACATTTGAAATTTAAATTATATTTTTATAAAATAAAAATAAACATGCAATTAGTATTTTCATATGTCTTTGATCTTTCAAATCATGCACCCATAATATACTTAGAAAACTATCTTTAGTATATTTATTTTCACATGCATGTATAAGTTTAGTTCAACACGCTTTTCTTTCAATTAATCTTTTAATTTTCTAATCAATTTTACAAATAACTTATTTTAGATATAAGAAGAATATTTATCTTTATTTAGAAAAATTATGATAATAGCATGGTTCTAATGACAAATTTAAAGTTTAAACCCTAGCTGTTCAATTTGTTATTTTCTTCCAAATTTCTATGATCAAATTTTCCCTATACTAGAAAGGGTTTTAAAAGAACACAATCATAATAATTTTTTAGATTTTTCTATAGTTTTCCTTGGTCATATTTTCTTGATTAACAAGTTTTTCTTTTCAAAATCTACAACATAATTCTTTATGAAAAAATTAATACATTAAATTAATATGCATTATGCAAGCACCCAGGAAGACATGAAGTAGATAAATCTTTCAATAAAAATTTACGATGGGTTTTCAAACCCTACCTCTAAATAATAGCTAAAATCTGAGACAACGTAAATGCATACAAATCCAAACCCACAAAAACTTTCAACAATTCTTTTGCTCTAATACCAAATTTTACTCTTAAAACCTGTGTGTTCCTCAAATGAACTACAAACCCTCTAATAAAGAACCATAACCCCAAGTAGGGTATCTAATCTCCAATTACTAAAAGCCACTAACTTTATTAAATAATAATTACTTTAATTATTTAATCATTTCACACACACTTAAAGAATTTTTTAATTAAAATATTCTCATATTTTAATATTTTCTTTTTAATCAAATAATATTTAGTAATTCTCAATATTATGTGATTAACCCAAATATTATAATTAAATCATTACCAAATAAATCACATAGCCAAATCCATACGAAAGCAACATTATCAAAACTGGTCAAAACTCAAAATCAAACAACACATGCAAAAATGAACTCATGTGTTTAAAAATGGTGGAATATCATATACATGTCCTCCTTCTCAAGACAAGTAATTAGGCTATGGTTAGGATTGGACTTGAATATTATTTTCTCATTCCTACCATTGAGTTATTATGATAGGGCACGTTCATCTTAACAATTGAAGGAAGTTGATGTCTAGTACTTGCATCCTACATAAAAGATGAGCACATATATATATATATATATATATATATATATATATATATATATATATATATATATATATATATATATATATATATATATATAATTCAAATAGACAATGGCATGAAATGGTACATTGTGTAGATCCTAACTAGCAGATGACTACGACTCCCTCTCTCAATTATATCAGACATGTCAAACATAAATGTAAAACAAACACACACACCATACACATGCAAGTATGGAATAAGTATAATAATTAATTCTAAATAATAATTAACATCATATTATAACATGAATATCTCATCATTGTGAGGATATAATAATAATAAAAATTCTAAGACACACTAATGACATCATCATAAAATTAATTTCATTAACTAACTAAGAGCAATTAAAACATCATCACTATAAGTAAAAAATTTTTTACAACCTAACATAATTAATTACTCAACATATCAAAGTATTGCATTTAAAATATCAAATAAGGGCTAACACATCTATAGAAGAGTCATATAGAACTTTAACAACTAAGTCTGCAATGATAGAAAATGAGGGGTATTACAAAGAGTAAGGGAAATGACCAACCTAGATGCAAAGAAGAAAGATTGTGAGAGAAGGATAGGATGCAAGGAAATATGAACACATAGATTGTGCTTTCTCAAATTCATAGCCTCGTGACAAGTGTCATAAGGAGAGTGAATGTGAGGGGATAGAAATTTTGGAGGGATAGTTAAGAAAGAGAGGTGTGAGATGGACCTTAGTGTTCTTAGGTGAGAGGGAGATGTGGCTTGAGAGTAGACTTAGGCTTGAGTCAGGAAGTCTTAATTTGTCCCTATAATTATGCAAGTGATTTGGGGGAGGTGATTATTCTTAGATAAAGGGTATAATGTAGCTGAGACAAGAGGGTGATGTGGCTGACAAGTGGATATGTTAAAGAAATACAAGTGGAGGGATTAATTAAATAATTTCAATTATTTAATTTAATAGGCTAATTATTGATGCATGGATTGGATTAGGCTAAATCATTGGGTTGAGGGTTAGTTAAGGGTTTGAGAGATTTAATTAATTGAATTACTTAATTAGAGGGAGGAATTTGGAACTAAATTAAATAGTTTGTGTAATATTCGTCCCTTTTTGCTATCATTGTGTATTATCTGTCAAGATCTATTTGAATCTCTAGTGAACATGTTAGCCCTTGGTGATATTTGAATGCAAATGCTTCAATATGTAAATGTAATTATTTTCTTCATGATAACATATGTTATGTTTGTAAATGATGATTATTGTATCTTCATGATGATGAATTTTTATAGTGAAATTTGATGTTATTTGTATTCATGATTTATTTATGATACTTCCCCATACTTGCATGTGTATGGTGTGTGTGTGTTTTTTATATTTGTATGACATATCTGATGTGGTTAGGGGAGGGAGTCACAGTCACCTGGTAGTCGGGATCTACATGATGTACCACTCCTTACCATTGCATGTTTAGCGCATATATATAGAAACACATACGCACACGTGTACATGCTTGTTTTTTATGTAGGTTGCAGGTACTAGGCATAAACTTCCTTGAATCACCAAGATGAGTATGTCGTATCACAATAACTCAAATGGTAAGAATGGGAAGATAATGCTCAGGTCCAATCCCAATCAAAGCCTAAATGCTTCTTCTGCAAGAAGGACTCATATTTGACTATCGACACATTTTGAATCTGTGAGTTTTAATTTGCATATGTTGTTTGATTTTTTCTTTGACTGATTTTCCTTGTGCATTTATGTGCTTTGACTTTGTGATTCGCTTGGTAGAATTCTTATTTATGATCTTGGATTAATCAATGGATATTTGAATTATTAAATGTTATTTGTTTGAAAAGGGGGAAATATTAAATAAGATAATATTTCATTTGTTGGAATTATTAGAATATTTGGCTAAATTAAAAGATTTAACTTAAAGTCCTAAATTAGAAAACTAAATAAAAAGAATTTAAATATTAAATATTAAATATTATTTTAATGTGAAAATTTAATTTATATTGATTAAAATTAGAGTTGCATTTAAATAATGCACTCTAATTATCCTTATTGATTAAAATAATAAATAATTACTTTAACGTACTTGCATTAAATAATAAAGTGGGAAAAAAAGTTTAGTTAATTGAAAAGTGAGTTGAATTTGCATAAAATGATTAATTCAACTAAATAATTATATTTTAGGCCTTTTTAGAAATAGAAACCCTAAAGAGAGTTAAGGCTTTATCTTAGAGGTTTTTGGGTCATTATTTCACACAGGTTTTTGGGGAGCAATTTTCGAGATTTTGAGCAAAAAGAATTTTGGAAGCTTTGAAGAGTTTTAGTTTAGGAAGAGTTTCACCAGGTTACTAGATTGTTACTATCAACATGAGGCAAGGTTGAGAACCTTGCAAATCTTTCCTTCAAAAGATTATCTTCTTTATGTTTGTGAAGTTGTGTTGTAGTGAATGTTAAATGTTATACATGGATTTTATTTGTGAAATTTAAAGGAGAAACAACTTCTAGGTTATATTATTTTTAAGAAATTAAGATAAAATAATTTACTATTCTTATGTAGAAAACTTTGGTAAAATTCAAATCTAAAAACACTTGTTTAAAAAAAGAAAAAACCATGTTGCATGAAACTTGTCAAAACCTTAGATTCTTTTTGAGAAAACTTTCATGCAAAATAATTGGAAAATATGAATATTCGTCCAATTTAGAGTTTTCTTAAATGCCTTTACGAATCATTTATAAAATTAAAATAAATTAAACCTCAAAGATAAATTAGGCATTCTTATGAAAGTTAAAAGTTAAATCTAATATTTAGAAAAAAGGTAAAATAAAATTGAGAAAATTATATGAGATTTTTTTTTTTATATTTAAAATATAATATATTTATTGTAAAAAGAATTATGTTCAAAAAAAAAATATATGCATAAAGATATGCATGTAAATCAATAAAGTTATGCATGTAAAGGAATAAATATAAGCAAATATATTTATGCATGTGAAAAAGAATAAATGCATGTTAAAAAAATTGATATAATAATCTTGCAATTTTAAGAGTAAATAGACATGTGAATTTTTTTTGCATGCAAGCTTATTTTTAGTTTTAAACAAATAAATTTGTATTAATTTTTAAAATTTTAAAAAAATACTTTTTAAATTATTATTTATTATGTTTAAAATTTAAAAAAAAAACAATTAAACTTACAAGATAGCTAAAAACACTTGCAATTAAATCTAGATTTACTCTGCCTAGCGAAAATGACAAAAAAAGTAGGGCACCCAATAAGACTCGATAAAAAAAAGGAATATCATTCACATGCCCCCGTGAATAATTCCAAGTTTTGGAAGCACCCTAAAAAGGCATCAAATTATCAATAGATTACAGGGAAGAGCTCTCTTCTAATTCAAAATCATTTTGAAGCTTTATCAACTAACTAGGAAGAACAATAAACTAGTAAAATAATGGAAATGATCAATAATTTTGAAACCCTAATCTGGCTCCATGCAAATCAAAGTGCAGACATCATCAATAACCAGAAGAAAAAAGACAAAGATGGATGGAAGCAAGTCAAAAATAAAATAAAATAGAAAGCATAGATATAATTAGACAATCTCTAAACCAAGTGCCATCAAAGATTCATCTGATCAGTGATTGAAGAACCAAGAAGCCTTTTTCAAAAAAATCAAATATACCAATGATGGAGGTAAACAAAATAATTCTATCTGAATCATTAATATTCTGACCCTAGGTATGTTGTCTCAACCCACAAAGGTTTGAAAAGAAAACAATATACCTATAGGAATCCTTAAACATTACTTGCACCAATCCAAAGCCCTAATGACGAAGCAGAAACCAATATTGCCCCACCCAAAAACCCTATAGATAAATCGACTAAGATGGTAGTAATGAAATCCAAGCCATTGTAATATATCTCCCTTCATAAGAAGAAGCAACTTGTAGTTAACAAGTAGATTGAAATGGTTAACCCTCCTCATAGAGATACTAACAATGTTGAAAACAATGAAACAATTATAATTAGCAATGAATATAGTGAAGAAAAATGGTAGGAATGCTCTGATCTTAGAATTTATGTGATTTGGAATGACCCGACAAGATATAGAGCTAACTTGGAAAAGAACCTAACAAAGATCTGCATTGCAAAGGTAAGTAACATAACCCCTTTTAATAATCACTCTTGGTATTTGCAATGTCAAGATCATAAAATTAGGAATGAATTGGTAGAAATATCAAATTACTAATACAAAGGGCACCCAATTAAATGCATAACATGGCAACCTAATTTTAATGAAAATAGTAATAAGAAGATATAGAGAATAAAATGGATGGAATGTGCAAATATTCCCCCATAACTAAATGACATTAATATAATAAAAAGAATAGGGAAAGCCTTAGGAGATCTTATTGGATTCAAAGTAAACCATTATACATCAAGTAAGATAAGATTCTTAGTTTCAATGAAAACAAAACAGAGTGAACTATAATGAAGAAAATCATAACGAAAAGATCAATATACAAATTAACTTTTAATAAATATGAAGGAGAAATCAATGAAATAATTGGAACAGTCTTTAAAAAGGAAAATATAAAAAAAATCTAAAAGAAGTCTTAAGAAATATCAGGAAAAGGGAGAAGTAGGTAAAAAAACAAATAAAAAAGAAAATCAGAGAACAAAGAGAACACAAACACTCAAATATTGAAGGAAAAAGAGGTAGAGCAAAAAGATCAAAGGGAAAATACAAGAAAAATAGAAGACCTAGAGATAAAAAAGAAAAATATGGATTAACAACTCATAATGGAGAAATACAGAAATTGTAAAGAGTGCAAACAAGATAAGGAAACCCTAGAAGAAATAAAGCTCAATATGAAAAGGATGAACATGCTCTCTCATGAGGTGTTGCGCTTGCAAAATGATCTAGAAGATCAATTTATTATAGCAGGCTATAACCACATAGAACATAAAGGCAACTCAATCATGAGGATAGAATCAGAAAATAATACAGAGAGAGAAAGCAATGTAGAAACACAATTATTAAAAGAGGAAATAGACATGGATCAAAGGGCAATGGACAACAATAGAGAGAGACAACAATAAAAATAATAATAATGATAATAGAAAAAAAAATTAATCAAGAATAGATCCCTATAGAAAAGAATGAAGTAATAATTGAAAAAGGAAATCAGAGCCCATGCATACTGGCTGCTAAATCAACTCAATGGAGTAATGTTACTATCAGTAAAAAGTCAAAGAAAAAGGTTATAAGTTCTAGTAGACACCCATCAATGGGATGGATATGTTTGATCTGGAAAAGGAAGAGGTAGTCAGGAGAGAGGACAAGACATCTACAAAGCCATTGATACTAGTGGAGGTAGAAACTTTAATTAGAGAAGTAAAACATAGTAGCAAT
Source organism: Cupressus sempervirens (assembly GCA_028749045.1). NCBI lineage: Eukaryota > Viridiplantae > Streptophyta > Pinopsida > Cupressales > Cupressaceae > Cupressus > Cupressus sempervirens. Next base: position 441,016,337 of record CM053791.1, read on the forward strand.
TAATCAAGCAAACCTAGAGAAGATCAGAAAAATCAGCTAGGAGACAATATGACTTGGGAAGAGTTTGGAATCCTAGGGGAAAAAATCTTTAGAGAAGGAGTGGAAAATAGAAGAAATGAGGGGGAAGGTAAGATAGTAGAAGAAGAAGAAAATCCATTAAATGATCAAATGATTAAAGAGCTTTTATCAGAAGGTGAATAGGAAGTAGAAGAGTTAGAAATATCTACAAAGGTCAAATACCAATCAAATTTGGAAAATCTAGGAATATCCATCAATAATGAAAGTCTGAAAACCTAATTGTGGAAAAAAAAAACTTAAAAGAGGATGAAAGTCACTAAGAGAGCTTAGGGAGGCAGTAGGGCCAGCAAAGGAATAAACCAAGATTAGTGAAATATTACAAAGCAGGAAGGGGAAGAATCTTCCCAAGGATCAATGAGAATAACAACATGGAATGTTAGAGGTCTAAATGCCCCTAGCAAGAAATGCTTACTGAAGGGTAAACTCACATCATTTGAAACAAAAATCTTATTAATTCAAGAAACAAAATTAAATAAAAAAGAAGGAACTAAGTTAGGATAGAAGTTAGGCATTTGGAAATCTAAATTTAAAGAATCAAAAGGAGCTTTAGGTGGACTAGGTATACTATGGAATTATCAGAAGATTGATCTAGAAATAACAACCACTAATCCTAATTGGATGGGATGTAGGGTTGCAAGTACCAAAAATAATCTCCAGATCATAGTAATAAATGTCTATGGGCCTACCCAAACAACAGACAAATTAGTAGTATGGAATGAGATCAACCCATTTTTAATTAACCATCAAGATAATAACTCTATCATTGGAGGAGACTTCAATGTAATATTAAAAAGGGAAGAAAAATATGGGGGAATTTAGACAATTCCACCAGCAATAAAGGATTTCAAAGAATGGGCAGAAAATAACTCATTTATAGATATACCAACTAAAAATGGAATATATACATGGAATACTAGATGAAAAGATTTTAGCTATATAGCAGAAAGGTTGGATAGATTCTTTTTTAAAGGAGACTTAAGAAGCTTGGAGAGAGAAATCAAGGCAGAAATTCTACCACTGGCAGGGTCAAATCACTTCTTGTAAAAATAGATATCAAGGAACCATCTAAACCCACTAGAAATTCATTTAAATGTGAAAAAATGTGGTTCCTTGATAAAAACTTATGGGACAATATAAAAAACTGGTGGCAAGAAGGACAAGTTCAAGGATCAAAAATATTTTTCTTTGTATCCAAATTAAAGATGGTAAAAGAAAAAATTCTAAAATGAAATAAAGAACAATTCAACAACATATTTAAAGAAAAATTGGATATAGAAGAAAAGTTGGGAAAACTAAATAAATAAGTCATCATAAAGGGAATGAATAATGAAACATATTTGCAAGAAAAAGAATACATATTAAAACAAGGATAAATTTTAGCCAAAGAAGAGGTGTTTTGGAAAATAAATCTAGGGAGAAATGGTTGGTAGAAGGAGATCACAACACAAAACACTTTCATACTAGTGCATCACAACATAGAGCTGCTAATAATATATCAAAAATAATAGATATACAAGGAAATTCAATAGACAATCCAGTTGAAATCGTAGGAATATTTTTCTATTACTTTAAAGATATCCTAAATAATTATGAATCATCTAACCAAGTAGCACAAGAGGAAATGTTGAAAGCAATTCCTAAGGTCATCACAACAGAAGATAATAAATCACTCTTTAAACCTTTTTCTCTGCAAGAGATTAAAACAACTCTCTTTAATATCAATCTAGATAAATCACCAAGACCAGATGGATTTTAGGCCTTCTTCTTCCAAAAATGTTGGGAAATTATAGGAGTAGATCTATGGAAAGCAATAAAAGCATCAAGAAATGGAGGGAAACTACTTGCAGAAATTAATCACACATTCCTAACTCTAATTCCAGAGAAAAGCAAGGCTGAAGAACCAGGTGACTTCAGACCAATTACTCTTTTCAATACTATATATAAAATCTTATCTAAAGCTTCAACAAACTAATTAAAATAATATCTCCCTAAATTAATATCAGAAGAACATATACGGTTTGTTTCTAGGAGATCTATTCTAGATGGCATCACAGTCATACAGGAAACAATCCATTCAACATCAAAGAATAAAGAAGCATGTATGCTACTAAAACTAGATATTCAAAAAACATATGATAAAGTGGACTAGAGATTCCTATGTAAAACACTAGAAGAATTTTGATTTTCACATCAATGGATTAACATCATTTTTTAGTTTATATCTACCCCTAAAATTTTGCTCCTTATAAACGGAACCCCAAAAGATTTCTTTAGCATATCTAGGGGGATCCAACAAGGTGACCCTATCTCCCCCTTCCTTTTCATAATCATGGATGAAACCATTGGGAGATCAATCAAGATAGCACAAACTGAAAAGAAAATTAAAGGAATAAAGGTCACAAAGAATGTGACTAATACCACACATCAGCAATTCACTAATGACACAATATTAAATGGAGTTACTACTTAAAAAGAAACAATATTAAGACAATCTTGAACAACTATACAAAAGCGTCGGGGCAAAAAATTAATGCAGAAAAATAGAAATATTTTTCCTGAATACACCATTAGAAAGAGAAGAATATATCTGCAATGAAATAGGATACAAGAAAGGTACATTCCCTTGTAAATATTTAGGAATATACTTGGATAAAAGGGTCAAAAAGAACCATGAATGGGAGCAAACATTGGAAATAATAGATAATCATACAGAAGCATGGAAAGGAAAATGGTTAATCAAAGTTGGAAAAGCTAAAAAAATTAAAGCAGTTCTATTAACAATACCCATCTATCAACTAACTTGTTCACAATTACCAAAGAATATCAATCAAAAAATAGAAATGAAACTGAGAGATTTCTTTTGGAAAGGCATAGAGGATAAGAAGAAGGCAAGTTTAATAATATGGGAAAAAATTTGTAGACCTAAAGAAGTAGGGGGGCTAGGAATAAAAAATTTAGATTGGCAGAATGAAGCATTAGGTGCTATACAAATTTGGAGAATGTACCAAGAAAGAGACAACAAATGGGCTAGAATTTTGTGTAATAAATATCTGAATGCATCATATATCATGTATTACTATTAAGAACAAGAAACCCCACCAAAGGGTCTACAACATGGAATTTTATGCTAAAATATTGCCCCCTGATTAAAAAATATGAAACTTGGGATATAAGGAGAGGAGATAAAGCCCTATTCTGGGAAGACTCTTGGAATGGGCACCCCCCTCTTGATCAATCTAATATTAGTAACAATTCAAAAGTTCTATTAATATCAATATGGGGAACCAAGGTAGAGGACAATATCCAACATGATCCTTGTAATGAAGAAGCCCCATGGAAATAGAAATCCTTAGAAAATAAAGGTCTCAACCCTACTGACCAAGAGACATTCGAAGCTATTCTTAGAGAGTGTCCAATCAACTATTACAATAGGGAGGATAAGCTTATCTACGTAGTTGCTAAAGATAGAACTTACAAGGTAAAGGAGGGATACAATCAAATAATAAACTCATAAAGATGGGAAGCAATAAAAGTTCATGTAAATCTTTGTTGGGACCTAGCAGGTCTACCCAAAGCTAGAATCATTCTATGGGCAGCCTCTCAAAATCAAATCCTAACAGCAGATAGAATTGGGAAAATGGGATGTGAAGGCCCTTTTAGATGCATCCTTTGCAATGAAAACTTAGAAATGACAGAGCATCTCTTATACCAATGCAAATATGCTAAGAAATGTTGGGAACGGCTTAAATTCAAATTGAACTGGTCTGCGCCACTTCCAGGAACATGGCAAGATCACCTAATAGGATGGCCCAAAAAAACTAATAATAAAGTATATAGAAAACTCTAGAACATTACTCCAACAATTCTAGCATGAGAGATATGGAAGGAAAGAAATAGACAGATATTTAATAATGAAGAACTTAATATATCATCTCTCCTTAACAAGGTTGAAGCAAGTATTATAGAAGTTATAAATTGTACTCAGAAAAACTTCAAAAGAAGAAGGGTCCTTCTCAAAATGGGATGCAGAAATAAAAAAGAACTGGAAAAATCTAATTAATCCACCCCTCATCTATAAAAACATGAATAGTAAAGCTAGGAAATAATGCAAATGAGAACCCCCACCTAAAGGATGGAAGAAACTTAATTTCAATGGAGCCTCTAGAGGTAATTCAGGAGTAGTAGGAATAGGGTGTATAATTAGGGAGAAATCCAAAAATTGGTTGATGAAATGAGCTAAGCCCTTGGGAATAGTCTCTAATAATATGGCAGAATTAGAAGTAGTACATGAAGGGCTAAAACAAAGTATAAACGTAAAAATTAAGAAGATTATAATCAAAGGAGACTCACATATCATCCTTAATGCACTTAGAAAAGGGAAGAGCCCCAATTGGATATTAAATTCAAAACTAGAAAAAAATATCAGGCTTTTGGATAAATTTGAAGAAGTAAGGTTTACACACATTTACAAAGAAGGTAATATAGAAGCAGACCAATTAGCTAACAAAGGAACGGATGGAGAAAATATTCAATTCATTAATCAAATTTAGTTGGCCGAGGTAATCATGTTTTTTAGTCTTCTTTAACATTTCCCTATGACATTTGGTTATAAGATTACCCAATTAGGTGCAGATTCGGCTCATATTTTTAGCTTATGTGGTATCATCATTTTAGTTACTCGTGATCTTTGGTACTCCTTTTTATTTTCCTCCACATTGTATGAATCATTTCTTGGTTGTATCCTGATTGTGTCATCGTTGGATTCCTTCTAGATTCTTCCTGATTTTGTTGAAGCTTCTATATATTTGTGTTGGGTCCTTATATCTTTGCATTTTTCTTAACGGTCTAGTTTCTATCTCGACTAGGTGTCAACATGGATACTAATGTCAGTCTATGTCATGTTGTTGAAGTCTAAACTATGGCATTTCAAGGTAATGTGAAGCCTAAGAGATGGACTCATTTGCTCAATCCTATAGACAATATGAGTAGGGTTTCCATTAGTACAATTTTAGTTGAAGGAATCTTCTATTACAACTTCACATGTCGTACCAATAGTGACATTATAGGTACCTAGATTGGATGCCTAATTAGGGTCAAAGTTAGGAAATGGGATATTATTCTGCTATAACATATTTGATCCTATCTGGTTGGTAGGTCTAGAACAGGTGGTCTTTAGCATTGATGAGAAGCTCAAAATCCCCTTGCCGGAAGCTTATATGGCTCATCTGTCAGGGAGTTTTGAGCTAGCAATTATTCCTAGGTGCCCCACATTGGTTATCTAGGATAATATCCTCTTCTTTTGTAAATGGCCTAGGATTGAAGCCAACATTTAGTTTTTTCTATGCTAGAGAGTTATTACAGAGGATCCTAATAACGAGTGGCTCTTGAATTATTTGAATGCCTTTGATGCATACATATATCCAAGAGTGAACTTTGCAGACTTGGAAGCCGTGGAATTCTGCCTTCCTAATTTAGACAAGTCAAGCAAAGCTAGAAGCACTTATGAGTTTCCTCCAAGGTCTAGGGCTAAAGATATTAGGGAAGCTTCTGAAATCATCATGGTTTTTTGGAAGGAGGATGTTGGTGCGTAGCTGGGATCAATGGTCTAGTTCTAGCAACTTTTTGGTGTTCTTATTACCCTTGCAGCCATGGTGGTTCTTGCTCCCTCTCTTTGGGGGGTTTTTGGGTGGTTTTTTCTATTTTCTTCTCGAGTTATATTCAGCTAGGGCTTCTCTATTAGATACTGGAGCCCTATCTTAGTATATTTTCTATATTTAAGCTTTTTTACACTTTGTCTTGGGCTATTTTTTGGTTGCTTCAATCCTATCGGTAGCTTTTGTGCCTGATGGGTTATTGTATATATTTATTTTATATATATAGCATACTATGTGTTAGTTTGTGGTGACTGGTCAGGAAATTTTTGTACATACTTCATAAATTCTTTGGGGTTTAGGGCATTGCCCTGGGAAATTTTTTTTGGGTCGTGGCCAATGTATGGACGACATGTTGTAACCCTAAAGTGGCATAAAAATACTTGTATAAAAGGGCTTAGGGTTAGGGATTGTTTCATTGTGGTGATGCAAAATTGGTTCTTGCGGTGGTATTGAGCTGTAAGGGATTAAGGATTGTAATCACGTTGTAATCACTGGATCGTAATAATATCAAACTTGGTGTTTGGTGGAAATAGCCTAGGGATTGGGTGAACCACATTAAATCTTGATGCCTTGTGTTATTTTCTGTGTGATCTATTATTTTCTATTATTGGTTATATTTGCATGAATTGTTATTTTTGTCTGTGGTTTAATCCTAACACTATGAATATATTACATATGTTTACTCTGCCCTATTGTTTCTTTCTTCATTTCATTAGTGTTCTTAGGCTTGGCCCCTCTTGGTGGTCTATCCCTTTGCTTCATTTATGGATCTTAGCTCTTGCTCTCTTCTGAGTTCGTCCCTATTTGTATGACTATGACTCAATGTGTCTTTCATTTATGGTTGGTTCAAAAGCTTATTGTTTCATGATTTCAAGGTTGGCATAGGCTAAACAAACTTTTATTACTAGGTTTCTTAGTAACAATAGAAGAAAACAAAATTTTTGATATGGTTGTTAAACTTAGTCGGAGATGGTTTAGCCTTAACCTTAATACATGGGTTGCATGGCAAGAATTTTCTTTTATACTTATTCTATTATTTGTAATTTTAATCTTTAGCTAAGCATAGGGTCACAAAGGATCTTAAGGGATATCAATCACTAGGTAGTAGTCGAAGATAACATAAGCACCACTAAAATTTAATCTAATAATATAATCAAATTAGCCTCATAAATCGGCAGAAGAGCAGAATGTTAATAGAAAAATATAACCGATTACAAACAAGGATACATTTATTAGCATAATATAAACAAATTGGACATATTTCATCATAATAGAGTAGGATTATTATTTTTTCTCTCTTATAACTAATTTTTAGATAATTGGAATTTATGTAATCAACTAGTAATTATGCTTTGCACTTACTATTAATGTGGAGTTTGGAAATGTGGCATAATTAGCAAAGGAAGGAAAAGGCAACATATTTAAAGGGGGTTGTGTTGTACAACTTTCATTGTGTGTTGATTGGTTTCGTTTACTCCTCCCTTGGTTTTAATTATGTTCCTTAACTCTGGCTACTAATTCCCTTCTAGAAGTTTATCGTGTGTTGTCTTGCATATGCAGGATAGATCTCTACCTTTTGACTGGGCACATTGTCCCTTTTCATCATCTTTGTGACTTTTGTAAGAAAAACTTATATTTTCATTGGGGTATGCCCCTTTTAACTCAGTATAATATTAGACTTTGGTCCCAGGCTAGACTGGAGGTTTTCTTACTCCGTTCTTTCCTACCAGTGCCTGTTTGAACAGAGAATTATTAAAACTTTTTTATCTAATATAATATAAGGATTTGATCGTTTATCGATAAAAAAAATTAAAAATTATTTTTTTGAGAAAAAATAATTATTTATTAATTTACAAAATAAAATAAATACTGCTCATTTATTTGTAAAGTGGATGTAAGTTATTTTTTTGATAGATAATCGGTTGAAGCCTTGATTATTTATCATTTATTTATTATTATTTGTGAAGGTTAATTATTATTATGCGTTAACCTTGAGTAGTTCCGAACCTAATCCCTCTCTAATGAGATGCTCACAAGTTATCATTGTGTTGTAGGTTCTTTCCTCAAAGTGGATGTTACTATTAATGATATCTTAGTCTAGTTAAAATATTAGTTGCATATAAGTGATTATATATTTACTAATGCAAGTGGGAAGTCAATAAATAAATATATGTGATTTTAATTATATTTTTAAGAGGTGTTATGGTGGGTTAACTATATAATCATATAGTTAAGAATATTTATTATTTTTAGATTACGGTAAAAACAGGTTTTGAAGGGACCCCAAAACCCTTTCACATCCTCAAAAAGGAAAAAAACAAGCCATCCAATAGGAAAGAGCCCATAAACCTACTGCAAAGTAGAACCAAAATCAGGTTTTACAGGGACCTGAAACCACTAAAAAAGTCTAGATAAAGTACCCAGGTTTTACAAGGACCTAGAACCTACAGTACAAGATAAAAACTAAAAGCCAAAAAATAGGACCAAACATAGGAACCAGAAGTGCCAACCAGCAAATAGGACCAGAACAGGAACCCGACCCAAAAAGAAGACCTAGGAAACTATTGCAGTTCCGTTATCATCTTCACAGCCTCCTTACCAATCTTAGTCGTGTCTCAGATGGAGTTAGCATCTGAAGAAACAACAACAATCAAAGCTTTCTTCCTTGAACTCTGTCTTGTCCTCTTGCTTGGGCCCTCTGAAGATATGGTTCCTTCATTAACTCTTTTGCCCAATGTCGCCTTAGTTGCACAAATGCTTGAGGTCACTTGTTCCATTTTTGTTCCACTTTCCCTAATGAGCACTCTAAGATTCTGCTCATAATCCTTTAGTTTTTTTGAGATATCTCCCATTTGCACCTCCATGTGTTGAATAATAGCCCGATCAACCTCCTAGTTTTGTTGCAAGGTATCCACTTTCTTCTTCAGCCCCATTATTTCATTATATAACCAAGAATCGACTTGAAGGAAAGAGTCAGCTTTTTTTTTAGTAGAGTGAAGGAAGGAGAGTTTGGTTTCCCTCACCAGGGAGTCACCCTTGTCATTAGAAATGGTGTGTGGTAAGGGGCCAACTTTATCAATATGAATCCCTCCATCCAACGACTCCTCCTCACCAGACACCAATTGAATATGGTGGCTCTGGCCCTCCTTATCATGTCCCTCAGTCTCCTTTATAGGAGTGGAAGCTTTCCCCATGTTTTCCTCCTCACTCAAGATGGCTAGAACATCATTTAAATTTTCTTTCTCTTTATCACCTCCCCCAGATACGATATGAGTGTCCTCATTTTCAAACTTGCTCTATTTCGAATTCACCTCAATAGTATCCTCCTCTCTTCCATCCTCATTTTTGTCTTTTGAATCTGGGTAACCATCCAGGTTAGAGCTAAACTCCCTGGCATCCATCCCCTCCTCTTCCTCAGGGGCATCCTTATCTGAGCCTTCAGTGCTCTCCACCTCTATATCCTCTTCCTCAATTTGTCTTCGAGAGCTGGAGGGTTTCAGTTTAGCCTTAATTTTCTCTTTACCACTCTCATCCATTTTACCTTTTATGGGATTAGGACTCTTATGCTTACCAGTGGACAAAGACGAAGCAATGGACTTATTTTTACAAAAACCCTCAATGAGTAAAATCATACCTTCATGTAATATAGGTCAAGACTGTTTCTTTTTATGGGCATTCAAACTTTGGAGCAAAGAAAACTGCAAATAAAAAGGGAAGGAAATTCTATCCTTATACCTGAAATGGTTAAGGAAGACAAAGACGAATTTGTGCACCCTTTTATTTCTTCCATCAAGGATGAAGTACTCATGAATACAACCAAGCACATCATGCCATATACCTTTTATCTATTGCACATCATAGAAGTTTCCATTCTTTTCCAATAGCAATTCCTCTTCTTCTGTCTTTGAGAATTTTTTGTAGGCCGCATTGGAAATGCTGGTCTACTTCAAAAACTTGATACCTTTCATGGGGAGGCCAGTGACCTCGGCAATGAATTCCTCCATAAGCTTCACAGACACTCCATGCAAAGTAACTTTGTCATCCACCTAGTTTTTAAAGAAGGCAGGTGGTGACATGGGGTTTGAATCCATGCAACCGCTCCAAATAGCTTACCACCTTCCCTTTCTGGAGAATCTTCCAAACCTCCTGCCTAGCCTTCTAATCATCACATTTTTTGGGTTCCTGCTTCCTCGGTTCACCTCCCATATTGCAGAGCAAACAAAAAACTAGAGATACCCAGATATTGATAGCAAAGAGGTAGAAGTGAGACCAGTTAGTTGTGACACGATATTGAGGATACCTTTTTGAGAATACATGCAAAGAGCGCATAGCCTTCACATGAATGTACCTCCTTGGGAATGGAAATCTAACAGTCATAAGGCCACTCTCGCAAATCATTAAATTTCTAATCCAAGCAAATCTTTCCCACTCTAGAATGAATAACATCATCATTAATAATCACTTTAAGATCCACATGTTTGTTTAAGTCATCAAGCCACCTCATCTTTTGCCCCATTTGAATTGGATGATTAGCTATCCAATTAGCAACCCTGTTGGCTTCTCTATAAGTATGGGAACTGACCACCTTTTCAAAATTTTGAAATAAGGTTTTGATTTTCATAACCGTTGCCTCTATAGACCAAGAGATAGAATTTTTATTATTAAGAATATTTATAATGTTCAGAGAATCCCCTTCCAACCATAATTTGGAGTACCCCAGATCAATAGCTAAAATAGTGGTATAAAGGGTAGTAGTAGCTTCAACAATATGACTATTCGAGTGACCAATAGGGACATCAACAGCATCAATAACATTTCCCATATGATCTCTAAGAACACCTCCACATCCTACTCTTCCCGGGTTACCCTTAGCTGCTCCGTCAAAATTTCCTTTGATCCATCCACTAGGAGCAACAAGCCATTTTATAATCGATCTAGGATTATCAATTTTCAACTTAGATCCTTGAGATCTTAAAGGGTGATCAAGTTGGAAGGTTTGAGCAAGCTCCCTTTGGGACATAAAATTCTCCTTGAAGGCTCTGATGATATTCTGACCAAGCACCCATCCTAGAAGATCTATATTCCTGAATATCTTGTTATTTCTTTCTTTCCATATGCCCCACCAAAGGTGTGGGAGGGTAAGTTTCCAAAGAAATTGGGCATCAGGATCCTTTGAGGGGCATCTCCAACTCTTGAAAGCAAGATCCACATTGTTTTGAAGTACCCATGTCATGCCCCAAAAATTCAAAATCTCAGTCCAGACTTCCTGGGTATAAGAGCAACTCAAAAACATATGATCTCTATCTTCAAGTCCCTTTCTGCATAAAGAACACCTGTTAACCAAATTTATACCTCTTTTTTGCAAGTTATCAAGAGTCAAAAAAAATTTTTGGAGTAGAGTCCAAAACAAAATGTTAATTTTGGGAATGAGACCCTTTATCCAAGCTTGAGACCAGAGGGGTTGGTTATTCTTGTCCTTAGGAGCAAAGATAGAAGAGAATTTAAATTTTCCACTAGGGTCAACATGCCAGATAATCTCATCCACCATATAAGGGTATAGAGAAACAACATTAAGGGATAATTGGATATTACTAAAGCCATGACTTACATCAATTAAATTAACCCATGAATCATTCTACCAGTAATGACGAACAAGAAGGCCAAATCTCTACTTGCATCGATCAATTAAGGCCTTGTCATTAAAATCTTCAGTCAAAGGGTGATCCATAAGCTAGATATCTTCCCAAAATTTCACTTTAAGCCCATTACCAACTTTCCAGGAACATCCTTTTTTTAAAGTTTTCTTGGTCCCCTGAACAGCTCCCCATATGGAGGAAGAGTGGATAACATCAAGAGATTCGAGGAAATCAGAAAGGGAGTAAGCATTGAAGAGATACTTATGTTTCCAAATGGAACTCCACTCTTTATTGTCATGGTACACTCTCCACCCTTGTTTGGCTAGAAGGGCTTTATTCAAACTACTGGTTTTCTAAATTCCTAATCCCCCTTCACTGCGAGGTTTACAAACTTGGTCCCAAGAAATTAAAGGCATTCTCCTTTTATCCTTTGAGCCAAACCATAAGAAGTTTCTTTAAATTTTATCAATTGACTCAGAAAATTTAAAAGGAATTCTGAAAAGACTTAAAGCATAAGTAGGAATGCTTTGGAGATAGGCTTTGAGAAGAGTTAGCTTACCAGCTTGGCTTAAAATAATTCCTTTCCATCCCACCAACTTTTTGCTGAATTTGTTAATAAGATCTTCCCAGAAAGCATCAGGGACCTTCAATCCTAGGGGGGAGCCCCAAGTAAGAGGAAGGGAGAGAACCTATAGAACATCCCAAGATTTTAGCAATTTTAACTTGTCTATGGATAGGGGTGTTAATGAAGAACAAAACACTTTTTCTCCAGTTAACCCCTTGTCCGGAAGCAACAAAATATAAGTTAATAGTCTGCTTTAAAATCCTGGCTTCCTTCACTTTAGCCTTACCCATGAAGATGGTATCATCAACAAATTGTCCATGGGAACAAGTTAACGATTGAGAAGAAGGTTGTAAGCCCTTGAGCAAACCTCTTTGGACCAAGTCCCCAATAAATCTCCCTAGACAATCAGCCATAATAATAAAAAGGATGGGGGATAAAGGATCACCTTGTCTTAGCCCTCGAGAAGAAAAAAAGAAGGGAGAGGAGCTACCATTAACCAAGACCGCAATTGAGGCAGTAGAAACCAATTGGCGGATCAAACCCACAAACTTAAGATCAAAGCCAAAAGCAAGCAAAATATTACATAGGAAAGACCAATCCACTCTATCATAGGCCTTAGCAATGTCCACTTTCATAATGAAGCCTTGATTGTTAGAAAAAGACAAGGAATGAATATTCTCATGAGCAGAGATGATAGAGTTAAGGATTTGTCTACCAGGGACAAACCCATTATGTTGATCAGCAATAATCAACGGGATCACCTGAACAAGTCTAGAAGTGAGAACTTTGGAAATAATTTTATAGAAAGAGTTACAAAGGCTGATCGGATGAAACATCCGGAGAATCAGCCCCAACTTTCTTAGGAATTAGGCACAGAAAAGTGGAGTTGATTTCTTTGAGCAGTTGTTTAGCCCCAAAGAATTCCTTAACAACATCACAAACATCTTTACCAACCACTTTCCAAAGCTTCTGGAAGAAGAACATAGGGAATCCATCAGGGCTAGGCGCTTTATCTCCTCCCAGAGAGCTAATAGCCTTGAGAATTTTATCGTCTTTAGGAATTGAACATAACATTTTATTCTGATCCTTAGTAATCAATGGAGGAATCACTTTGAGGAATTCAGCCTGACTTTCCCATTAATGTTAGAATCAGCCATCATAAGGGAAGAGAAAAAAGTCACCATCTCATTCATGATAGCCTTGTCTTCAACAAGTTTCACATCACCCATTTTAAGATATGAAATGCAAGTTTTGGCCCTGTGCTTCAGAGTGGAAAGATGGAAAAACTTAGTATTTTTATCCCCTTCTCTCAACCATAATAATTGGGATCTCTGTCTCCAAAAGATTTCTTCTTTAGTGATGATGTCATGGTATTGGACAAGCTTTTCATTCTCTTCAAGGAGGAGTTCAGAGGTATAATCTTCCTTCTATATTTTTTCCTGTATATTGAGAATATCCTCCTTAACAGCAATTTTGTTCTCAAAAATATTCCCAAAGCTGTTCTTGTTCCATTTTTTGACTTCCCTTTTAACATTTTTGAGCTTGGAAGCAATTCTAAAGAGGGCAGTGCCTTCATACTCTATATTCCACCATTCTTTCAATTTGGTTTCAAATTGAGGGTGCTGCATCCACATCTTCTCAAATCTAAAAGGAAAATTCTTCTTGAGATTAATCTTCTTAGCAGTGAATATAAGAGGAAAATGATCCGATCCAATTTTCTGACAAGCCTCTAGTTTACAAATGAAGTCTTTAGTCTAGTCAGGAGAAATAAGAGCACGGTCAAGCCTAGCCTGAATACATTCATTACCAACTCTCTTATTGCTCCATGTGTATTGGATGCCATAAAGGTCCAAATCCATTAAGCCTTCATTATTGATGAATTCCCTTAGATCCAATCTTCCTTCCAACTGAGTAATATTGCCTCCCATTTTCTCATGGTCATAAAGAGGGACGTTAAAATCTCCCATAATGATCCATCGGCCAGAATAGTTTTTTCTTTTAAAATTAGAAACAAAATCCCAGACCTTTTTCCTTGAAAGCTTTGAGTTTGGAGCATAAATATTCACAATATACCACTCTTCCTTTTGGTTTGAACTAGAAATTTTGGCTATCATAAGGTGTTTACTAGCAAACAAGATAGTTCCAGAGAAATAGTTCTTCTTCCATAACATCAAAGTTCCCCCTGATGCCCCTTCTGAACTGCTAGCATTTAAAGAATAGTTATTAAAAGCTTTAATCTGTTCCTCTTTCTCTTTATTCATCTTAGTTTCTTGAAGTAGGAGAAAATCAGGCTTTTGTTCTCTAACAAAATTCCTAACAATGTCCAGTTTATGAGTACTGTTCAACCCCCTAATATTCTAGGTTATGATCTTCATATCCATTTTTTAGGAGAAAAATCCAGAATAGTTTCCTGCCTTCCATCAACAATATTCTGCATACTTTCTAACTCTCTATTTTTCTTCATAGATCTTCTTCCAGGATTACCCAGGGATCCAACATCCAGTTTTACCTTAGTGTGTTGATCTAATCTTTTCCCAGATTTTTCCAAATAAGAAATAGGAGGTTTTTCCTTGATATGTTGATGTATTTTGCTGCTTCTGGTCTCTACCCCCTTGATATTGTTCTTTTTTTCAACCCTTTTCCTTTGGATTGGTTTATGAGTTGAGCCATTTTCTTTTGTATCATCCAGGCGAGGAGGTTCCACCATAGAAGGGACTTTTTCTATCTGGGTTTGCATCTGGATCCCCTTGGATTGAGAAGAGGGAAGAATTCCTTCCTCAGGTAAATTTCCAATATCAACCAAGATTTCACCATTCTCAAGCTCAGTTTTGTCATCAAAATCTCCCCATTGTTCTTCTATCCTCTGGTAAATAACAATTTGTTTAGAGATATTTGCCTGATTTTCCAATTCTTTTTTAGGTACACTAGTTTCAATTTGTAAATCGAGACCTTCTTTCTCAGAGTTGGTTCCTCATAAGCGAGCTCTTTCTCTGCCTTAGCCTATGGAGTTTGAAATTTTTTATTGCTTTTTTGTTCTTGGCTTTGGCCTTCTTTAGTTTTCCAAACTTTCTTGTACTGAATCTTGTTCTTTTTCCTTTTCAAACCACTTCTAGCCTGATTTTTACTTTTAGAGGGATATTTTTTAACCAAATGCCCCTACTTCTTACAAGCTTAGCAAGAATTAGGAAAATCTTCAAACAGGATTTCTTGAGTTCTTTTACCCAACTTGGAGATAAGATCCACCTTTGCTAGGAGGTGATTCAAGTCTGCCACCTTAACAAAAAGTTTGGCATAGTGAAGTTTGGATCTAGAAGCCGTAGCATTATCCATAGCCACTAGTTCACCAAAGGAACTAGTGATACCCTTAAAGATATATTCATGCCAGAATTCAAGAGGGAGACTAGGGAGTTTGGCCCAAATGGGAGTGGTTAAGAAGAATGAGTCTAAAAGATCCATATTGGGTTCCATTTTTTAATGGTAAGAGAACTTTTTCCAAAAGACCACGGCCCTCCACAAAGAACTCTATCCACATCTTCTTTACAGTTGAAGATAAACGAAAAGAAGCCATTCAGCATGGGGGCAACATCCACCTCTCCTTTAATAACCCATTTCCTTTTCACCATCTTTCTAAGAGTTTCAATATCAGGTCTAGTGCGAAGATTTATTATTATGAGAGAAATTATAAATAATTTAACTATAATTATAATCTCAAGTTTGAGTTATTTGTAGTTGCATTATGAATTAAAGGAAAACTAAATATTAATATTGGACTTAAATAGAAGTCAAATTAATATTTTAGAAATAAAATTGATATTAATATTTAAATCTTATAATATACATTTATATTATTAATTATGAAGTCATTTATGATTTAAGATTATTGAAATTAATAACATGATAATATTGCATGACATTTTATAATCACAAAGAAATTTGATATTTAAAACCTTATTCATTTAAATAAGTATATTAACTTAACAATTTATGTAAACGGGTATATTCTTATCTTATTGTTCAACACATCGTTGTGGCTCAATCTAAATATAGAAAATCATGGAATCAAACTATATGGCTGAAAACTATGTGTTTCTTTATATATTATTTATGGTCTTGTGATGTTTATTTTTGTGATGATTTTATGTGACTTGTATAGTTGGCCAAACTAGGATGTACACTAGAGTCTTTTGAGATTTCTTTTATTAATATTTGACTGGATGCTATGATGTACTTTATGATTCAAAATTAAGGCTTATGTTTATGAGATTTATTTGATGAGTATTTATGATGACTTGGGTTTTGAGAACCAACAATTATTTTCAGGTTTCCTATCATGAGGCCAAATTTGATTACTATGGTTTTTGTGGTATCTTTTTTTTCGAATTTCCTGTCATGAGGCCAAATTTGATATACTATGGTTTCCAAGCTTTGGGAAGGTTGTCTAGATGCATTTCTATGGGAGTGGCTTGCAATTGGGGTTGAGGCCCAAAGTGGCTACCAGGGTAATACATCGTAAGTTGTGTTATAAGTGATAACATAGTAATTTAAAATATTTAGACACACATTAAAAAGGTAAGTTAGAGATAGTGCCTCACCCATGCCTTGAGTGCTTGTATAGGCTAAGGATGGGATGGAATGATACCTAGTGACAAGTATGACTAGATGCTCCTCATCTTCATGAGAAGGTATTCATGTTCTGCATGGGTCATGTTGAGGGTTTGGGGTCCAGATTGACTAGCCTAGGGTAACTCATAACTTAAGGGTCTAGGGTCTAATGAGAGACTAGTCTAGGGTAACTCGAGTAGTTGACCATGTGATGACACTCTCTAGTATGTAGCCTGAGTCTCCTTCATGTTTTTTTTTAAATTTTATATTCACCTCTAGTGGTATACTTGTTGATATTCCTCTTGTTGGATGTTTTTATTGTGGGTTGTTACATATTGGTTGGATGTTATTTATGGTTTGTGATTTACTTCTATTGATGACAGTTGGTGATTTGTGGGTTATTGTACTTTTGACAAGTGGCTTTTGTCTTGGAAAGGATATCTTTCACTGACTTTATATCTTGATTTATAATATTTGATTCATTCATGGTATTTGTATGTTGACTTGGTATGCAGTGTTGGTATTAGATTGAGTTTCCTTTTGATTTTGACTATCTTTCTTCTATAATTGTTTGTATAGTCTTGAGGTAGATTTGGCCATTGACATTCCTTTCCCAGGATCATTTTATGGTTTGCTTATCTTTATGTAGATCGTTCATTATCTTCCCTACACAGTCCTTCATATAACCATCAAAATGTGTGTTCTAATATTTGGATTTAATTTTATTATGTTTATTTGCATAAATATTTTTGCATCATAACTAACTTGTTAGGGAAGAAGCTGGAGGATGGTCGACAACATTCAAGGAGGAGCATTAGGGCCTAGCTGTGGTGGAAGAACCATTATGGTACTGGGAGACATAGCTACTACAAAGAAGGAGCTATTATTCTAGGAATGCAGGGATGATGTGTTGCTATATTCCCTCTACATTTACTATTGTGTTGAATTGGTTATCCAAACTTTATTGCCTGTACCATGAGCTATTATATTTCCTTCTTCTTTCTAGCGGATTAATAGTCAATTTTTTTTCTTTCCTATTTTAGAATAAGTGTTGATCCTCTATTTATAGGGATGGGATCAATAGTTTTGGTATTAGAGAAACATTTATGAAAAAACATTGTTGACTCTTGTAGTGAGTTGTTTTACAGTTTTATGTATTCTTCTTATGTAAGAAGTTTTGAAATATAATGAAGTAATTCTTGGTTTACATTATGTGTTAGTAGAGTAGTAGAATCCAACCAAGGGGGCCCACTTGGGAGGTGGATTAAATTAGAGTAGTGTAGATTTACTTCCAGCATTTCTAGTATTTCAAGTAGAAGTTATAAGTTTCTTCCTGCAGCATCATACTTTGTGAATGTTCTTGTAGCATCTGTAAGAGCAGTTATAGTGGATGAGTTGAATTGAAATATAAGTTGGCATACAATTGTATTTCTAGCATTCCTTTCAGTAAAGAGTTAAGTGGGTTACTTTCCTACAGCACTAGTGTAGGTTCTTTGTATGCATTTTACTTTCTTGTAGCATAAGCATAATAACTCCTTAAGAAACCTAGTGCACATATTGTGCTGACCATTTCAAGTATACGTCCCTAGGTTAACAAATTAAATGCACCTCATGGTGGGAGAATTAATCCTTTGATTAAATAAACTATTCCTAAGTAAGGCCTTGGGCATGATTATCACATACCTATTGTGAGGTAGACCATTTTTGGCACCGTTGTCAGAGATGGTGTCAAGCTAGGAACATCTTTTTTGGTCATAGTTTTTTTTAGTTAAGTTTTTAGAGATTTTTATTCCTAAAAGTTTCCTCATAAGTGTGAAGAATTCAATTGCATGCATCAAAGAGGAAGACAACGAGATAAATATGGAAGATTTCTTCCACGGGAGTGTTAATTTGAACAACAAAATTGAAGAAGAAGTTGAGTTGCCTTTTAAGGATGCAAGCCCTGATTTTCCTGCAGGACCTTCCTCTAGAGCAGAACCTTTGGATATAAGTGGTCTTCAACCTTTTTCTGAAATCTTGGCTAGCTTTCTTGATAGTTTTGGTCCAAATCCACCTATTGTTAACAATCTCATAGCTAATGTTCCTTTTCAATAGCAACCCCATAATCAAATACCTCTAGTAATGGCACACCCCACTTTTCCATTTCCTCTCTTGAGCCTCATAACCAATGCTAATCTAAAAAAAACCTATACCTACTCTTCCAAAGCTCTATGGCCTTGTAACTAAGGATCCTGATACTTTCTTGTTTGAGTTTGACATACTCTATCATAGCTTTGACTATAGCATTGATACCCACAAGCTCAAGTTATTTCTAGCAACATTGAAAGAATCAACCTTACGATGGTTCATGGGCTTAGGAGCCAATGCAGTAGGCACCTGGGATGAAATGCAAACTCTATTTTTAGAAAAATACAAAGATTACTACAAGGGGAGTGATCCCAGAGGAGATGAATTTTTTAGAATATCACAAAAGGAGGATGAAACATTGGAAGACTATATTTCACATTTTTTGTACACAATGCAAAAGAATCCCCAACATCTACTAATGGAGGATTCACAAAAACTAGTCTTCTTATGAGGGGTAAATGATAATTGTCTAGAAGCACTAGACCTGATGGTTGGTGGTGATGTATACCAATCTTCTTGGGATGACATCAAGAAAATCTGTCTTAAGTACTAAAGGTCAACTGTGAAGAAAGGCAGAGGATATCGGTCCACAACCACTAAAGGGATCAATCAAGGAATTTCAAAGATTGGGATATCTAATCTACTTTCATATTTCAAGAAGGACATCATAAATGATGTCACTACACATCTCGACATAATGACCACAAAGAATAAGCATGCAGAGGTTGAATCATGATTGGCAAAGTACTATCCTCAGTTTTGCAAATAGAAGCAAGACTACACATGTAAGCTGGTAGCCAAACTAGAGAATCAACATTTGCCAACTGAGTACATGAAGATAGATAGGGACAACAATCAAGTGTTCTTTGTTGCTCAATGTTGACCATGGGCTTCAAGACAAGGTATGCCTCAAGATCCTTTACAATTTTCAAATCCTTACAATAATCAGTGGCAAAACCAAAGCTATCAAAATCCTTTTCAGCACTCCCAACCTTCCTGGAAAAACCAACAAAACAACCAATTGCCTAACCAAAAAAAAAACCAGTGGTCTAACCAACAAAACAACCAATGGAAAAATCTACATAATCAATGGCAACTAATGCAAGGAAATTGGCAGCAAAATAACTAGTGGAGGGGGCCTCCACAATGGCCTAACCAAAATCTTGGTAACCCACAACTACCACCTCCGGTCCAACAATTTTCAATGATGTCATTTACTGCAACAAATAATACTAATCCTAAGACAACCCAATTGCCTACTCAATCTCAGTCAAATCCTAACAACAAGCAACAATAGCAGCAAATGTACACTATTGATACTCAACAATGACCTACATATTCACTAGAGGTATTTGATATCCATTTGAGATCAGGTACAACTTTTCCTACACCAGAATACCCTATTATCACAAAAGTTGTAGACACTCCTAGAACAGCCCTTCCAGAAGCTATATTACCAAATACTAACTGATGTACCCAGCAAGATTACTCACCATACCATCATGAATTCTCCCTTTCCACATGGGCTAAATAAAGATAAATCTATATCCCAAGAGGAAGAGACATTTGATATTGTTGAACAACTGAAAAACATGCACATCCAAATTCCTTTGTTCCATGCTATCAAAGATGTCCCTTTTTATGGAAAGGCTATTAAGGAAGCATGCCTTAAGAAGTCAGGGTGGAAGAAGAAAGATCCTCAAATAGTCCATGTTGTTAGGAAATTAACAAATATCATGTTAGGAAAGGTAGTGATAGCAAAGTATTCAAATCTTGGTAGTCCAATAGTTAATCTGATTATAAATGGATAGGCTATGAAAAATGCTTTAGTTGATCTAGGAGCAGCAATAAATATGATGAGTAAAGATACAATGCATAAGTTACATATAGAAGGCTTAAGAATAACTCACATAGTGTTACAACTTGTTGATAGTTCAACTATCACTCCAGATGGTCTCATAGAAGATGTGATAGTGACTTTAGATTTATGGGAATACCCTGCTAATTTTCTTATCTTATCACCCAAAGTAAAACTTACTGGCTACCTTGTCATATTAGGGAGACCCTGGTTAGCCACCACTGATGCTAAAATTAGTTGTAGATTAGGTAGTATGACAATTTCAAATGGTCAAACCGTAAGGAAGCTAGAGCTATATCCACCTGCCCAACCCCAACCAGACTTGGGAGAACCTATTTTACCAAATTTAGGGGATGAAGAGGAAGAATTGAATTCTATAGCTCAGCTCATGATGTTGCATAGGTAATCTTTTCTAAAAATGTAGGAAGAAGATGATGTAGTACAGAGCATTCTTACCAATGAGTGTATAGTGGCCAGAGATATTGTTGAAAGTTCTATCTTAAAGCTATGTACCTATGAAGATTGTGTCTACCCACCAAGCCCTGAAATAATTGACCAATTACTGCCAAGTAAAGTAGCTACAAGTCCAGTACTAGAATTTTCAATGGTAGAATTAACAACTACTATGGAACTTTCTCCTAGTCATCTCCATATAAACAACAAGTTGTCCCTATCACAATTGGAATTGTTAACCAAGCTCCTCAATTAGCATGAAAAAGCCTTTTCTTGGGATTATAAGGATATGGTAGGATTGAGCCCTAAACTCTACACCCATAGGATATACATCAATGATGGAAGCTTGCCACTTTGTTAGCCTCAAAGGAGAATAAATCCAACATTGCGTGAAATAGTTAAAGATTGAGTTACAGAAGTTGATGGATGTCGAATTCATCTATCCAATCTCTGATAGAAAATGTGTATCACCATTAGTTATTGTACCTAAGAAAGGCAGAAGGTGGAAAATATGTGTAGACTATAGAGAATTAAATAATGCCACAAAGAAGGATCACCTTCCTTTACCCTTTATTGATCAAGTTTTGGATACTTT
The DNA here is from genome assembly GCA_028749045.1 of Cupressus sempervirens. Classification (NCBI taxonomy): domain Eukaryota; kingdom Viridiplantae; phylum Streptophyta; class Pinopsida; order Cupressales; family Cupressaceae; genus Cupressus; species Cupressus sempervirens. The sequence goes on from CM053791.1 coordinate 441,037,905, forward strand.
GGTTGGAAAGAAATACTTTTCATTTTTGGATGGATACAGTGGATACAATCAAATAAGTATTACTCTAGAAGATCAAGAGAAGACCATATTTACATGTCCTTGGGGTACTTGTGCCTATTCTGTATTACCATTTAACTTATGCAATGCACCTGCTACTTTCCAGAGAGCTATAATTAGCATCTTTTTTGACATATCACATGATTGCATGGAGATATACATGAATAACTTCACTACATTTGGTATCATATTTGAGGAAGCTTTGGAGAACTTGGATAAAGTACTAATCCAATGTGAAGAGAACAACCTATCTCTCAACAGTGAGAAATGCTTTCTGATGATGTAGGAAGGGGTGGTATTGGGACATTTTATCTCTAAAGCTAGAATCTAGGTAGACCTTGTGAAAGTAGAGGTAATTTTCACACTCCCTACTCCCACAAAGAAAAAAGAAGTCAAATCTTTCCTAGGACATGCTGGCTATTATAGGAGGTTTATCAAAAAATTTAGTCAAATAACTATCCCTCTTTATAATTTTCTTACCAAAGAAGTTGAATTTGTCTAGACAAAGGAATGTGATGACTCCTTCTAGCAGCTCAAATAACTATTGACAACTGCACCAATACTTAGGGGTCCTGATTGAACTTTTCCCTTTCAAATACATACAAATGCTTTTGACTATGCCATAGATGCAGTCCTAGGAAAAAAATCTCAACATCTAGAAAATGCAATCTACTATATCAGTAAGATCCTTCATGGACCAAAATTGAACTATACAGTGATTGAAAAAGAATTGTTAGCAATAGTTCATGCTCTGAACAAATTCCAACATTATATAACTGATTATCCCATATTTGTTCATACTAACCATGTAGCATTTAAGTATCTCATGAACAAACCTACCATTACAGGTAGGTTAGCAAGATGGCTACTTCTTTTGCAGGAATTTGATATCACAATCATTGACAAACTTGGAAAAGAAAATGTGGTAGCTAATTATCTATCCAAAATCCACCATGATGAAGAAGATACTACTTTGATAGATGATACATTTCCAGATGATCATTTATTTCATATTGTTGTCCAAACCCCATGGTATGCAAATATAGCTAATTACTTTGCAGCCAATAAAATACCAACACATTTCTCTTACAAGGATAAGAGGTTTCTTGTAGAGAAAAAGCTTCTATTTATCTTGGATTGATAACATGCTATTTTGCACTGGACTTGATCAAGTTATGAGGAGATGTGTGCTAGAAGATGAGACATATGACATTCTACATGCATGTCATAATGAACCATGTGGGAGACACTTTGCAGCAAAAAGAATAGCATTTAAGATTTTAACAACTGGTTACTATTGGCCTACACTTCATAAAGATGCAACCAATTATACATGAAAGTGTGATAACTATCACAAGATGGGTCGACCAACAAAAATAGATGAAATGCCTCTCAATCCACAAATGGGGCATGGACTTCATTGGTCCAATAGATCCTCCATCCAATGAGAAATCATATATCCTTGTGTGCATTGACTACCTGACAAAAAGGGCCAAAGTCAAAGCCATGAAGCATGCTCGTGATCATAAAGTTGCCAAATTTTTTAATGAAGAAATCTTTACTTGATATGGTGTACCCAGAGAACTTGTTACTAACTAGGGTGCTCAATTCACTTCCAATCTAATCATAGAACTCATGAAGGAATATAATATCAAACACTAAAAATGAAGCCCCTATCATCCTCAAACTAATGAACAAGAAAAAGTTACAAATTGAGAGATAGAAGCCATCTTGACAAAGACAGTTCATTTGCACCATAGAGATTGGAGCAATAGACTACCAGAAGTTGTCTGGGTGTTCACACAATTTGAATTATTGTATGGAAAAGTAGCAATGCTACCCATTGATTTTGAACACAAAACTTTAAGAACAACACTGTAGTTAGACATTAATCTTCCTATAGCATAGAAAGAGCACTTATTGCATCTTAATTCTTTGGATAAAATGTGCAAGTTTGCTCTGGAATGCACATAAATCATACATAAATAAAGGAAACAATGGCACAATTCTCACATTAAGAGTAAACAATTATAAATTGGTGACTAGGCATTGCTTTATGATTCTAGATTTAAATACATACCAGGCAAGCTACAGACATGATGGTTGGGTCCTTATGAAATAAGCCATGTATTTGAAAATGGATCCGTCTAGCTAACCAAAATTGATCTAGTACACTTCAAGTTGTTAGTCAATGGACATCGGCTACAGTTGTATAAACAACCCCAAATGAAAGAAGACTTCCTACAACAATTTCAATAGCTAGTTTCAAATGCACAACAGTTAACACCTCATGTAGTAGAAGGTGTCACCTTTTTGCCTATAGCTGTTCAATATGAATTCCTTCGAGCATGCCCATAATAAAAACTTCATGTCTACATAAAGTTCAAATTCTCCATTCACCTTCTAATTTCTTCTTTTTCAACTCTTCTCATTTCTTTCTCTACCACCCACCCATCTTCCATGTCATCATTTTACAATGCTTTCAATAAAATAGTGAGTTCGCTAATGTATGCTATCGCTACCATTCTTCCACTCTCACCACCTTTATTTGGCACATGCAATGATCAAATTGGTAGGCATAAGCTTTTCAAATTTTATTCATTTTTAGCGCATAGATTTTGTTGGTTATATCTATTATTGCATTAAATATGTATTGCAGCGTTATGCCAGTTTTGTACCTTATGCCAACTATGACAAGTGAGGACACTTGTCCATGTTTCATAGGGGGCAAGGAAGGTTACTAATTCCTAATGATATTTCTATTTATTCAATAAAGATCCTCAAATTTGTACTCTCTCTTTGTTTGATTAAATCTAGTTGCCATAGTACACAAGTGTCAATTGTCATATCATTATTCCTAAATAATTCCTCATTTTTAGACTAAGATTTGACCCAAATTAAATTTTGAGGTGATTCTCGCATATCTATGATTTATTCCCATTAAAACCACATTATTATTGCTCATGATGTATTGTTCATGATGGAAATTCATAGAAAAGAATGTGAAAAGGGTCAGTGGTTTTCAAAAAAAAAAAAAGAGTCTGAAATTCATAGAAGGGAAGAAGGTAGTTGTTGCAAACAGAGTGGAGGTTGAAATTAGTAAGCACAAATGGGAGGACAGTTGCAACGACATGAACCGGTGGAACATAGTGTTTTACTTTCTAATGTAGAAGCGATAAGAAGATTTAATGCATGTGGCTTGTTAGGATATTTCTTGAAACTAATGGAGTTTGATGAAGAAGTAGCTACTAAATTTATACATACATTTGAGGAAGGTGAAGCAACAGTATAGGGATTGATAGTTGTTGCCATAGAGGAACGAATAGTGAAAGTAACTAGCCTGCCAGCAAGAGGAGAACACTACCCCGATTCACATGATGCTAGATCAGCTAAGGCCCAGTTTTTCATACCAATTCCTTTTATTCCAACTAATGATGACCCTCAAAGATATAAATACAGAATTCAAGTCAGCTCAAGAATTCTATGGTTTGTACCAAACTCTTCCATCATGGTAGCAATATTTACTCTGTGAATTGTATGTGCATAATTTCATTATCCCTACAGAAACTCAATGGAACCCTTTACTTTACATATGGGATATACACCTTAGGGCCCTAATGTCCTAGATTCACAATGAGGCCAATTATGATAGACAACTAAACAATTACAGAGATGAGGAGAGAACAAAACCCCTGCCATTAAGAGTAGAGAGCAATAAAATAGAGGAAATCCTTAGGCATTGGTTTAGGCCGACCTATGGAGATGTTCATAAGGAGATAAGAAAGAAAATATTTGAGGCCAGAACAAAGGTATATGTAGAACATGATAACATGCTTTACTTTCTCTTTCAAAGAGCCATGGTTGGTCTTAAAAGCAGATGGGGTAGACTACCCAAGGGAGTCAGAAGGTCAAAGCCACATAGTCCTATCAACCTAGAGGCAACCCTTCACCGAGCTCCAAAATACATATAGCTAGGAAGGCAAATTAGACCAAAAATTTGGTGTCCATTAACAATGTAGCCACCTATCCTCCTTTGGCCCTTGTATGACATCAACTTTGAACAACTTGACAGGTTGCAGAAGGATCATAGAAGGGAAGTCTGGAAAAGAACAAGAGGATTCTGCTACACCTTCAGGAGTAATAGGTGAGGTAGGATTTAGATTGGAGACTTCTGATCAATGGCCAAAAGATGCAATGCATGAGGACAAGCATTAAACTTACCAGGGGGTAGATGATGAGGCCAATTATTGCCGCTATTTTATGTTAATTTTAATACATTATTTTAATACTGCCAAGACATTTGTGAACTTATGCTTAGTTGAACTTATGATAAAGTCTAGATAGAACCTTTAACCCATGGGTAGATAGTTATGTCATATTTTTCCAATATTATACATATAATGTAGTATTTCATATAATCATTGGAATATGTGTTGTACTATTTGGATTTAATTTGATTATGCTTGTTTGCATAAATATTTTTGCATCATAACTAACTTGTTAGAGAAGAAGCTAGAGAATGGTTGACAACATTCAAGGAGGAGCATTAGGGCCTAGCTGCGGTGGAAGAACCATAATGGTAGCAAGAGATACAACTGCTAAAAAGGAGGATTTATTATTCCAAGAATGCAAGGATGAAGTGTTACTATATTCCCTTTGCATTTACTATTGTGTTGAATTGGCTATCTAAACTTTATTGCTTGTACCTTGAGCTATTGTATTTCCTTCTTCTTCTCTAGCAAATTAGTAGTCATTTTTTTTTCTTTCCTATTTTAGAATAAGTGTCGATCCTCTATTTATAGGGATGGGATCAATAGTTTTGGTGTTAGAGAAAAGTTTATGGAAAAACATTGTTGACTCTTGTAATGAGTTGTTTTATAGTTTTATGTATTGTTCTTATGCAAGGAGTTTTGAAATATAATGAAGTAATTCTTGGTTTACATTATGTGTTAGTAGAGTAGCAGAAGCCAACCAAGGGGGCCCACTTGGGAGGTGGATTAAATTAAAGTAGTGTAGATTTACTTCCATTATTTTAGGTAAAAGCTATAAGTTTCTTCCTACAACATCATACTTTATGAATGTTCCTGCAGCATCTACAAGAGTAGTTATAGTGGATGGTCTGAGTTGAAATATAAGTTAGCGTATAGTTGCATTTCTAGTAGTCCTTTCAGTAAAGAGTTAAGTGTGTTACTTTCTTGTAGCACTAGTGTAGGTTCTTTGTATGCATTTTACTTTCTTGCAGCATAAGCATAATGACTCCTTAAGAAACCTAGTGCACATACTATGCCGATCATTTCAAGTATATGTCCCTGGGTTGATAAATTAAATGCACATTATGGTGGGAGAAGTAATCCTTAGATTGAATAAACTATTCCTAAGTAAGGCCTTGGGCATGATTATCACATACCTATTGTGAGGCGGATCAGGGATAACAATATTAGGAAACAATAGAACCTTTAAAAGAAATGAAACTTGCACATGCATGACACCCAATTTTTCAAACTCTTGTTTGTGGGTGTACATTTTATCTTTATTATGTCTTATCTTACTAGGTGTTTTTCTTGTTAAGATAGTAGGATAGACTCTATTGATTGTGTGAACATCAATTTCTATTTGATGCTTAGACTCATGTGTATTGATTGAATATGATTGCTAGTAAACCAGGGATCATAATTCTATGGAATGACAAGAAAGATAATTCTAACAATTACTAATGATCTATCTATTCATTTTGTTTAAATGCGTTCTCTAGCGCATCTAGTATACTAGACCCCTATGTAATGTTCTCATCATAAAATTAATAAATAAATAAACCTTTGTTAATGGGCCAATTGATTTAGTATATCTCAGACCCATTATTTATTTATTTATTTCTATAGGTAGGTGTGGCCATCAACTATCTTTTTACACCCTCAAAAGGGTTTCCCCAATGGGTATTTAAGCATGGCATGTAGGTAGTAGTTGGGATGTGATTTGGATTATTTCTTTGTACTATGAATTCTTGTTGGGATTATCTGTGGTTCACCATTTCAAAAGTGGAAGATCTTCCCTACTTGGCCATTTCAGTTTTGGTGGGATTCAACCCTCACCCTTTTCTGTCTATGTATTACTTTTCTTGGATCTGGCAAATTGGAGCACCATATTTGTTGTAGGTTAATATATACATTTTTGAAATAGGATTGAATCAATTATTTTGTCATTATTTAACATGGTGAATGTATTGCTTCAATATCTAGTCTAGCTCGATCTCACACACCTATGGGCCATTACTGGTTCCTTGGCCTAAACAAAAACTATCGTACGACTTGTCTATTCACCCCTCCTCATGATCTTCCACTCTACATACCATATGGCCTCTAGTTATATAGTATGACCTTATCATCTCTTGCTCCACTGTATGGCTTGCCTATTCACCCCTCATCATAATCTTCCACTCCACATATCATATGACCTCCAAGTCTTACCGCACGATCTCCACAACAAACACCAAGAAGCTACCATAATTTGATACTAGTTGGTTTGTACATCACTTAACTATATGACCTATTCAAGATACTATATATGGCTACTGTGACCTCGTGCATTCTTGGTCTAGAGTTTGATTCAAGCATTCACTAGGTTCACACATGAGAAAACTAGTTGTTGAAGGTTAGTCAGACAATGGAACATTACAATGGTATTAGACTCAATCATCTGGCTAGCCAGTGGATAGTGAATAAGAGTTTATAGCCAAAAGAGAAGAAGATCCCATTCAGTTGATATAATGGCGAAACAAGAACCCACTACTACCAAACTAATGGCAATACTAAGAGATCTTTTGAGGAATCAGGTGTAGATCAATGATACTTAGAAACTTATGCAAGAAACTCTTAGGAAATTGGTAGCTAATAAAATATCAAGTGAACAAAATGGTCATATCATAGGCTCGGTGTCAGATAAGGAAAACCTTCATCTAGCACACTCTTGACCTTCCATGTCATTTTTCCCTCCACAAACAATGTTACCACATGAAGGAAAGCTAAGAACCATTGAGGAAGTTCAAGGAAAGTTGAGAGAAATTTGGAAGAATGAAAATTTGGAGGAGGATATATCCTACAAAGATTACATGGAACTGAGAATGAGATATTACAAAGGTGGAAACTGAGGATATTTTGTTGATGATCTCAAAAAAAAATTGAGTAAGGTAAATCTATCACCATTTGATGCATCCAGACCCATATCTACTCAAGCATGGGTAATGAAGGCTAACACTTACTTCCATCTTAATCCAATGCTAGAAGAGGAAGAAATCAAATTTGTAGCACTACACTTGGAGGGAGTGGTACATGAATGGTGGCATCATGGCACCATCAGACTGGGGCATGACCAAATAACTATTATGTAGAATTCACTAAAAGATTGATAGATTGATTTGATGGTAAAGACCCATAAATTAATTTCAAGGAATTAGCATAGCTAAGGAAAATTGGATCAGTTGACCAATACGTCATAGAATTTCAAAAACTTTCTATTTTGTTTATAGACATTACCAAAAGGAGACAGATAGTGCTCTTCATGGATGGACTGATGGAACCATTGAGGGTTTGGGTAAAAGGTTTCAATCCTACCACCCTTTTGAAAGCCATAAAAAAGGCATGGAGCATGGCAACATCATCGACATCATGCTCTCAAGGTTACTTACACTCCAAATTGCTAATATTTCTAAAGGACAAAGACAACAAACCTCTACTGAAGAAACCTTTGTTGGAAAAAGCCACTAGACAAGAGCTACGAAGGAAGAAATTATGCTTTAATTGCAAGGGACCATGGGAACCTAGGAAAATTTTCCTTGGTAAAGGAAAAATACATTACATTGAAGTTGTATCCGATGATGAGGATGATCAAGAGGATTTACCCATAGAAGACAACTATCCCCAAGACACCAAAATGGTTAATCTAAATAGTACAAAGAGAATTACAACATTGGTATGATGTGGAGGAACCATTACCCTAGACAAGAGCCCAAGATGTATGATCTTTCATGTACAAAGAACTCTTTAAGGATAATGGGTCATGGTGATGCTTGATAGTGGAGCCACTCTAAAATTCATAAACTCATCTTTAGTGAAACAAAGAGGTCTACCTACTAAGACACATGCGAGATTCTAAGTCAAAGTCACTGGAGGGACACTCTTTTCCTGTATGCACCTTGTTCCCTAACTAAGTATCACCATGGCTAATCACACTATGATATAGGATTTCTCTATAGTGGACCTAGATGATATGGAGGATATTTTGGGCATACAATGGATGAAGACACTTGATGATGAAGACAATTGATGAATACACTTAGAGCTTCAAATTGATGGACTTCACTTTTGTTATTGATGGGAAGAAGGTTGTTCTTCATAAAATGGTGAATGAGGGATCAAAGGAAGTTTCAATACAGTAGATAGAGGCAATATTCTAGCACGATGGCATTTATTGGGCTACACATTGTTTCATTTTGACAAAACCTATAAAGGGACAATAGACACCCCACTGGGATGATGATCTTCAAAATATTTTGAGTACTCATGATAAGGTTTTTGTAAACATTCCTCCCAAAATACCCCCCATCACAGGTTTGAACATACCATTGAGTTGGAAGCCGATGCCAAACTAGTTATCACCATGCCTTACCATCACCCCAAGAAATTAAAAGATGAGATTGAGAAAATTATTAAAGAACTGCTCGAGAAAGGATGAATCTAACCCAACTCTATCTCTTTTGCATCATCAGTGGTTTTGGTAAAAAAGAAGGATGGGACGATGCACATGTGTGTGGACTACCATGCATTGAATAAGAAGACAATAAAAAATAGATGCCCTATTCCCAAGATTGATGAATTGTTGGATGAGCTACATGGGGCAATTTATTTTTCTAAAATAGATTTTTTTTCTGGCTACCATCAGATGTGCATGTGGGAAGAAGACGTGGAGAAGATAGATTTCTATTATCAATATGGGTATTATGAGTTCCTGGTAATGTCATTTAGATTAACAAATGCACTAGCTACTTTTCAGTCTTGCATGAATCATATTTTCAACAAACAACTGTGTAAGTACTTGTTGGTATTCTTTGATGATATCCTTATTTACAATAAAACTTGGGAAGTACACCTAAAACACTTGAATGAAGTCCTAGGGGTCATGAAGGCTCAGTCCTTGTTCCAAGCAATCTAAATGTGAATTCAAAATGACAAAAATATTATACCTAGGGCACATTGTTAGAAAATATGGAGTGCAGGTCCACCAAGAGAAGATTCAAGCTATCTTGGATTAACCCTCACCAAAATCACTCTCTGAGTTGCAAGGGTTCTTAGGTTTGTGCAGTTACCACTAGAGGTTTGTAAGTAGTTTCTCTCAAATTAGCACACCATTAACAAATCTAACTAAGAAAGGCTCCTTCCAATGGAATGAAAGAGCACAATGCACTTTTGATAAGTTAAAAGAAGCAATGAGCACTGGTATGGTATTTTCCTTACTCGATTTCACACAACCATTTATTCTAGAGTGTGATGCATCTAGAGAGAGAATTGGTGTAGTACTGATGCAAGATAGACACCTCATAGCCCATGAGAGTTAGGCTTTCAATTTCAACATTGAATATGTGAACGGAAAGAATAATGTGGTTGCAGATGCCTTGTCCAGGAAACCTGCCATCTGCTTACTGACTCAAATTTCAGCTAACTAGAAAGCACATTTATTGATAGAATATTCCAAAACATATTTTTCTATGAGCTAATGGATAGAAACACTCAGGATGATCGGTACCAAGTGGTGAATGACATCATTTACTATAAGAATCAGATATACTTAGTGCCTGAATCCAAATTGAAATAGAAAATCTTTAAAGAGATACATGCCTCACCCTTGGTTGGACACCTACGTTTCCTCAAAACTTATAGACAACTCAGGGAAAGGCTTTCATGGAAAGGTCTTAAAGGAGGCATATTGAATTATGTAAGAGAGTGTGCAATCTACTAGCAAAACACATCCAAACATACTCTACCCACTGGGTTACTACAACTTTTGCCTATACCAAAACAAGAGTGGGAAATTATCTTGATGGACTTCATTACTAGAGTTTCCAAGGTGAACAGAAAGGGTTGTATCTTCATGGTAGTTGATAGACTAAAAAAGTATGCACACTTCTTTGCCATCTCCTCATATTTCCAAGCTGCACTAGTAGCTGATTTATTTTTCAGAGAAGTCTTTTGTCTACATGGGTTACCCAAAACATTGTTAGTGACCAAGATGGTCAATTTATCTGTATTTTCTAGATAAAATTATTCCACTTAGTAGGAATAGAATTGTCTCCAAGTACTAGCTACCAGCCTTAGATAGACTGATAGATGACGATTGTGAACAAGTTGCTAGAAAGCTACCTTCGAAACTATGTTTTGGTACAAAAATGAGCATGGGTCAAATGGATGAATCTAGGGGAATATTGTTACAATACCACTTACCACATGTGTTGGGATGACACCTTCAAAAGCAATATATGGGTATGAACCCCTTTCATTTATTGACATGGTTCTGGGTGACATTCGTGCACCAAGGGTGAGGGACTAGCTTCAGGAGGGGAAAAACATCCTTAGATGCTTGAAAGAGAAATTATAAAGGGCACATAATCAACAAAAGATATATGCTGACAGACACCAAATCGAGAGAAGTTTCAAAGTGGGAGACTTGGTCTATCTCAAACTCTAGCCATATAGTCAGTCCTCGTTGAAGGAAAAGGGGAAAGAAAACCTAAAGCCACAATTTTATGGTCCATATCATGTAGCTTGCCACATCAATGAAGTTGCCTACGAGATGGAACTTCCAAAAGGAAGCCATATTCATAATGTTTTTCATGTCTCCTTCCTAAAGAAAGTTGTGGGGCACAACATCATGGTAATTGTAGACCTTCCACCACTCAATGAATAAGGGAAGCTCATATTGGAACCAACTAAGATCATTGATGTGCATGAAAAGACCCTCCAAAATTGTACTATGAAAGAATATTTGGTACATTGGAAACACTTGTCATTGGATGACACAACTTGGGAAGGCGAACACATTCTATAACATCTGACATTGCATTTTTTTGAAGAAAATAAAATATTTGGATGGACAGACTGTAATGTTCCTGTCATAAATAAATAATTAACTAAACCTTTGTTAATAGGTTGATTGATTCAGTATATCTTAGACCCATTTTTTTTGTTTTTGTTTTTGTAAGTAGGTGTGGTCATCAACTATCTTTGTACACCCTAGGAAAGGTTTCCCTAACAAGTATTTAAGCATGACATGTAGGTAGTATTTGGGATGTGATTTAGATTATTTCTTTTTACTAATAATTCTCATTGGGATTCTTTGTGGTTTCCATTTCAAAAGTGAAAAACCTTCCTTACTTGGCTATTTTGGTTTCAGTGGGATTCAACCCTCACCATGTTCCATCTATGTATTACTTTACTTGGATTTGGAAAATTGGAGCACCCTATTTGTTGTAGGTTCATATATACATCTCTGGAATTGGATTGAATCAATTTTTTTGTCATTATTTAACATGGTTGGTGAATGTATTGCTTCAATATCTAGTGTAGCTCAATCTTGCACACCTATGGTCCATTGTCGGTTCCTTGGCCTAAATAAAAACTATCATACGGTAACTGTATGGCCATATCATATGTTTCTCCACTGTACGGCCTACCTATTCACCCCTCCTCACAATCTTCAACTCCACATACCATATGACCTCCAAGCCTTACCATATAACCTCTAGTTATATGGTAAGACCCTATCATCTATTGCTCCATCGTATGACCTACCTATTCACCCCTCCTCACAATCTTCCAATCCACATATTATATGACATCCAAGCCTTACCATATGACTTCCACAAAAAACACCAAGAAGCTATCGTAGGACCTGAATTTGATCCAATAGTTGGTTTGTACATCACTCTTGCCCAACCGCATGGCCTATTCAGGCTACTCTGTATGACTACTATGACGCTACGTATGCTTGGTCTAGAGTTTGATTTTGGCATTCACCAGGTTCACACATGGGAAAACTAGTTCCTAAAGGTTAGTTAGAAAATGGAACATTACACCCTGGATGTTGTGAAGAAGATACTCCCTAGAGTGTGGCTATTGCTAGTCACCTTGTTATGTGAAATATGTTTTTGTGATTTTTTTTTTGGTTATTTATGATGTGTTCGTGTTGTGGATGGGCTAGAATTGAGTTTTTGAAATTTCTTATGCTTGTATTAGTTGGCTCACTATTGTTTCACTATCTATTTTGTGACATTGGTCACCCTTGATTTACTGTTGAAATCCTTGCAAGTTGTTTTATAATTTACTGTTGAGCTTGTTATTCACCCACTTGAGTTTTCCATTTAAATATTACGGTGACTATCTAAATGTCTGATAGTCTTGGCCCTGTTATCTGAGAAGTATTGTTTCTATCATGTTCATTATGGACCTCTGATAGTAAGTATAAGGGAATGGGGTGATAACCAGCGACAACTAGTGACCAGTATGATAACATAGGTTTTTGGGGAGCAATTTTCAAGATTTTGAGTAGAAAGAATTTTGGAAGCTTTGAAGGGTTTTGTTTTATTAAGGGTTTCACCAGGTTGTCAGATTGTTAGCATCAACATGAGGTAGGGTTTGAGAACCTTGCAAATCTTTCCTTCAAAAGATTTTCTTCTTTGTGTCTATGAGGTTGTGTTGTAGTGAATGTTAAATTTTATGCATGGATTTTATTTGTGAAATATAAATGAGAAATTAATTCTAGGTTATATTATTTTTGAGAAACTAAGAGAAAATAATTTATTGTTCTTATGTAGAAAGCTTTTGTAAAACTCAAATCTAGGAACTCTTGTTTTAAATTAGTAAAAACCATGTTGCATGAAACCTATCAAAACCTTAGATTCTTCTTGAGAAAACTTACATGCAAAATGTGAATATTCATAAAATTTAGAGTTTGATTAAATGTCTTTTCAAATCATTTATAAAATTAAAACAAATTGAAACTCAAAGATAAATTAGGCATTATTATGAAAGTTGAAAGTTAAATTGAGAAAATTATATGAAAAAAAAATATTTATATATTTATTGTGAAAATAATTATGTTTAATATGTGTGTATGTATGTATGTATGTATGTATGTATGTATGTATGTATGTATTTATGTATTAATTTTCAAAATAAAAAATAAACAATTTTTTCTTTTTTTTTTATTAAATTTGAAATTTTAATTTTAAAAAAAATCTATTGAGAAAATATTATTATTTATTAATTTCAAAAATTAAAAAAATATTACTCATTTACTTGTAGAGTGGATGTTATTATTAATGATATCTCAAGTCTAGTTAAACTATTAGTTGCATATAAGAAAGTATGTATTTATTAATGCAAGTGGGAAGTCAAAAATAAATATTTGTGATTTTAGCTATATTTTTGAGAGGTGTTATGGTGGAGTTAACTATATAATCATCTAGACAAGAATAATTATTATTATGAGAGAAATTATAAATAATTTAATTATAATTATAATTATAATTTCAAGTTTGAGTTATTTGCAGTTTCATTATGAATTAAAGTAAAAGAAAATATTAATATTGAATTTAAATAGAAGTCAACTTAATATTTTAGAAATGAAAATGATATTAATATTTAAATCTTATAATATACAATTATGTTATTAATTATTAAGTCATTTATGATTTAAGATGATTCAAATTAATAACATGATAATATTGCATGACATTTTGTAAGCACCAATAGATTTGACATTTAAAAACTTATTCATTTAAATAAGTATATTAACTTAACAATTTATGTAAACGGGTAGATTCTTACTTTATTGTTGAACACATCCTTATGGCTCAATCTAAATATAGAAAATCATGGAACTAAACTATATGGCTGAAAAGTATGTGTTTCTTTATATTTTACTTATGGTCTTGTGATGTTTATATTCAAAATGATTTTATGTGACTTGTATAGTTGGCCAAACTAGGTTGTGCACTAGAGACTTTTGAGATTTCTTTTAGGATTATTTGATTGGATGTCATGATGTACTTTATGATTCAAAATTGAGGCTTATGTTATGAGATTTATTTGATATTTATGATGACTTGGGTTTTAAAACCCAACTATTATTTTTAGGTTGCCTATTATAGAACCAAATTTGATCAATGTGACACACAATTATGGTTTGTGAGCTTTAAGAAGGTTGTCTACATGCATTTTTTTGGGAATGGCTTGCAATGGGGGTGGGGACCCAAAGTGGATGCCAGGCTAACTCATTGTAAGTTGTGTAATAAATGATAACATAGTAATTTAAAATATTTAGACAAACATTAAAAAGATAAGTTAGAGATATTGCCTCATTTATACCTTGAGTGCGTGTATAGGGTAAGGATGGAAATGGGGTGATAACCAGTGACCAGTATGACTAGATGTTTGTTGTCTTCATGAGAGAGTATCCTAGTTTTGCATGACTCATGTTGAGGGTTTGGGGTCCAGAGTGACCAATCCAAGGTAACTTAATGCTTGAGAGTCTAGGGTCTAATGAGAGAGTAGTATAGGGAATCCAAGTAGTTGATTATGTGATGCCACTCCCTAGTATGTATCCTAAGTCTCCTTCATATTTTTTTGATATTCACCTCTAGTGTTGTACTTTTTGAAGTTCCTCTTGTTGGATGTTTTTATTGCAAGTTGTTACATATTGGTTGGATGTTATTTATGGTTGGCAATTTACTTTTATTGATGACAATTGGTGATCTGTGGGTTATTGTACTTTTGACATGTGACTTTTGACTTGGAATGGATATCTTTCATTGACTTTATCTCTTAATTTCTAATATTTGATTCATTCATGATATCTATATGTTTACTTGGTGTGTGGTATTGGTATTGGATTGAGGGTCCTTTCAATTTTGACTATCTTTCTTCTTTAGTAGTTTGTATACCCTTGAGGTAGAATTGGCCATCAAGATTCGTTTACTAGGATCATTTTATGGTTTGATTATCTGTATGTGGATCATTCATTATCTTTTAGCATGGTGGGAGTGGAAGCTTGAGTAGGTGACCATACAGTTGGGAGGTAGTGTTTTCTTACCATTTGGGTCCCCCTCAAATTTGTAGATGTTGGATGCTCATTGATGCAGTTGCACCTTTATCATTCTTGTTCTTATCTTAGAGATTTCTATTCAGATGTTGTATCTATGTATTATGTATCTTGTATTTTGAGATCTTGTGGGTTGATGTATCTTATATTTAGATGTACTTGTATCTATTCTTGCATACCCTATGATATTTGCAGTGGATGTTGTTCATTGGAGATATTCTATCGTATTAGTTGTATTCATGTACTTTCTTATGAGATGATGCATTTGTTATTTGTTTATGCTTGTGGAACATTGTACTTGATAGTTAAGATATCTAATATAAACTTCTTAAATGTGACTCACCATGAAGGAACCCTTGAGGAATGAGATCTGTAATGTATTTGTTTATGTCTACTTGATGTGTTTGTGTATATTTCTTCTACATTGTTAATTTGATATTATTTAAACCTTTTTTAAAAAAAATAGTTCACTCAACATTGTAACATGTTAGGTTTATTTCTCTTGGGTTCTCGAGAGGGGAATTATAGTTTGTACAATTATTGAATTTAATAGAGGAATGACAATTTGATTAATAAATTAGACTATTAGTTGTCATTTGATTATTAAGATTATTAATTGGACTATAGTCAATTAATTAAATTAATTAACTAGGGGATAACATAAATCAACTAAATATTAAATATTTAATTAATATATCTTAGGAGATGGCTAAATATGATTACTCAATTGTGTGATCAAATTTAAGTGTCTACATTTTGCCTCTCTTCAACAGTGTTGGAACAACACTCTTTTGAAGAAGTTTTAAAGATTAATGACACGAAGAAGTTTTTTTTAAGTAATAAAGTTATCATTATACTAGTCTCAAAAATAGAGGAGAGGGACTAGACTGGGTGATGTATGCTATAGAAACTAGAATGCAAAGAATATGAAATCAAAACTAAATATCCAACAAGCTAATTAAACAAAATATATATATAAGAAAGACTGTAAAAGAGATTGAAAATAACTGAAATGCAAACCTTATAATCAAAATAGATCCTTTGTTGAGTAGATTTGGTCCAAGGATGAAATTTATGCTCAATGAAGTTGCTTCAAGCTTTGAATATGAATTCAATAATGGACAATGAATAGAAATTCAGGTATAACAATGGTGCTTTGGTAACTTTTGCCTCTCAAAACAACATAATATCTTTACTCAAAAGGTGGATGATTTGTGAAGGTTGTAGGATTTAAATTATAGTTGGGGTTAAGGGAAATGAACGGTCAAGATGCAAAGGAAAAAGATTGTGAACAAGATTGTGAGGGAGGGCTAGGATGCAAGGAAATATGAGTACATAGATTGTGCTTTCTCAAATCCATAGCCACACGAAAAGTGTTGTAAGGAGAATGAGTGTGAGGTTATACAAATTTTGGAGGGATAGTTAAGTAAGAGAGGTGTGAGATGGACTATAGTGATCTTAGGTGGGAGAGGGATATGTGGCATGCAAGCAGACTTAGGCTTGAGTCAGGAAGTCTTAATTCTTGTATATAAATGTACAAGTCGTTTGGGGGAGGTGATTATTCTTAGATAAAAGGTGTGATGTGGCTAAGACAAGAGGGAAATGTGGCTTAGATAAGGGTATGATGTGACTGGAAAATGGATATGTTAGAGAAATACAAGTGGAGGGATTAATTAAATGAATCCAATTATTTAATTAAATAGGCTAATTATTGGTGCATGGGTTGGATTAGGCTAAACCACTAGGTTGAGGGTTAGTTAAGGTTTCATGAATTTAATTAATTGAAATAATTAATTAGATGAAGAGAATTTAGAATTAAATTAAATAGTTTGTGCAATTATTTAATTTAATAGAGGAATGGAGATTTAATTAATATATCAAACTATTGGTTATCGTTTGATTGTCAATTGGACTATAGTTAATTAATTAAATTGATTAGCTAGGAGATAACATAAATCAATTAAATATTAAAGATTGAATTAAAATGTCTTAGGAGATAACTAAATATGATTACTTGAGAGTGATCAAATTTAGGTGTTGACACATATAAGCTATGATGTAAGATATGATGCTATAAAAATGTTATACAATAGACTAATGTCATTCAACAACACCACCAATAACATTAAGAATAAAATAGCTTATATATATATATATATATATTGCCAAGAGTAATTGTTCTTGAGGTGACAATTTTTATTTAATCCTAAGGTTAATTTTCTTAGTTGGGAACTATGAAAATAGACACCTTGAGAATGATTACTCTTAGCATTATATATATATATATATATATATATATATATATATATATATATATATATATATATATATATATATAGAGAGAGAGAGAGAGAGAGAGAGAGAGAGAGAGATAATTAATTTCAAATTATAGTTGTATATGGTTACTATAAAATTATTCTTCAAAATTTTTATTTTTCAATTCTATATATGGTGTTTAATTTGTATAACTTTAATTTTTTTATTTTAAGAATATTGTTATGTAAAATGTTATAGTCAGGAGTAGAGTCATGACTATGGTTAGGTTTAAGGAGTAGAGTAATTGTTCTTGAGGTGACTATTTTTATTTAATCCTAAGGTTATTTTTCTCAGTGGAGATTTATGAAAATAGGCACCTTGAGAATGATTACTCTTAGCATTACATATACATACATACATACATACATACATACATACATACATACATACATACATACATACATACATACATATATATATATATATATAGACACACACACACACACGTGTGTGTGTGTGTGTGTAAGCTAGTGGCAATCATGATGCAATAAGAAAATCACTTTTTAATTTTTCTATTTTTTATAAGGTTAGTATCAAATTATTAATTAATTTCAAATTATAGTTGTATAAAGTTACTATAAAATTATTCTTCAAATTTTTTATTTTTTAATTCTATATATGGTGTTTTTTTGTATAACTTTAATTTTTATTTTATTTTAAGAATATTGTTATGTAAAATGTTATAGTTAGGAGTAGAGTCATGGCTATGGTTAGGGTTAAGGTTAGGGTTAGAGTTGGAGTTGGAGTTAGTGTTAGGGTTAGTGTTAGGGTTAATGTTAGGATTAGGGTTTGAGTTAGGGTTATGATTATAGTTATGGTTAAGGTTAGAGTTTAGGGTTAGAGTCAGGGTTAGGGTTGGGGTTAGGGTTACAGTGAGAGTTAGGGTTAGGACCTATAATACTCATTAATTATTTATGATTAGATTTAAGGTAACCAAAACATGATTAGGGAAAGGGTTACGTTTAGAAATTGAATTAGGGTTATAGTTGTACTATAGCTAAAGCTAGAGTTAAGGTTAAAGGCATGGTTATATACAAGGTTAGAGTTAGAATTAGGACCTATAATACTACTTGACTTATGTTTAGATGTAAGGATTAGGAAACATGATCGGGGAAATGGTTACATTTAGAAGTTGGGTTAGGGTCATAGTTACATTTATGATTACGGGTAGGATTAGGGTTAGGGTTATAATTAGAGTAAGGGTCAAACATGTAATTGCTTAAGATTATAATAGAGGTTATAGCTAGTAATAGGGTTAGGGCTAGGGTTTTAGATTATATGTATTATTATAGTTAGCTTTCTATAAGACTTGCAAAGGTAATGAGTAATGTAATGGATATGAGTACAACTATGGTTACAATTAGAGTTAGGGTTAGGGTTAGGGTTGAGGTTGAGGTTAAAGTTAGGGTTTGAGTTAGGGTTATAGTTAGGGTTAGGGTTTAAGTTAGGATTATAGTTAGGATTAGGGTTAAGATTAGGAATAGGGTTTTAGATTATATGTATTATTCTAGTTAAGCTTTCTATAAGACTTATGAAGGTAATGGGTAATGTAATGAATAGGAGTACAATAATGGTTATGATTAAAGTTAGGGTTAGGTTTAAGGTTGGGATTAGGGTTAGGGTTAGAGATAGGGTTAGGGTTAGGGCTAGGGTGCGAGTTAGGGTTATCTTTAGAGTTATAATTAGGGTAAGAGTCAAACATTATAATTAGAGTAAGGGTCAAACATGTAGTTGTTTAAGATTATGGTTAGGGTTATAATTAGAGTAAGTGTCAAACATGTAGTTGTTTAAGATTATAATAGGGGTTACAAATAGCATTAGGATTAGGGTTAGGGTTTTAGATTATATGTATTGTTACAATTAAGCTTTCTATAAAACTTGCAAAGGTAATGGGTAATATGATGGATAGTAGTACACCTATAATTATAATTAGAGTTAAGGTTCATATTAGGGTTAGGGTTAGGGTTAGAGTTAGAGTTATGATTAGAGTTAGGGTTATATTAGGGTTAGAGTTAGGGTTAGGGTTAGGATTTGAGTAGAGTTAGGACATATAATATTGAGTAACTTGTAGTTAGATTTAAGGCTTAGGAAACATGATTAGGGAAAGAGTTACATTTAGAAGTTGGGTTAGGGTTACAATTATAGTTATGATTAGGAGTAGGAGTAGGGTAAGGGTTTTAGATTATATTTATTTTTATATTATGAGAGATAAACCCCCTAATCTCTCTTTCTCTCTCTAAATATGCCCCCTAATATCTTTCTATCAATCCTTTGTCTCTTGATACACCCCCTAGTCTCAGTCTCTCCATCCCTTCTTTGTAGTTACACCCCCTAATATATAAATATATCCCTAATCTCTAGATATACTCCTAATCTCTCTCTCTTTCTCTCCCTCCACATACACATTTAATCTCTTTCTCCCTTCCTTCTCTCTAGACACGTCTCCTAATCTCTCTCTCTCTCTCTCTCTCTCTCTCTCTCTCTCTCTCTCTCTCTCTCTCTCTCTCTCTCTCTCTCTCTCTCTCTCTCTCTCTCTCTCTCTCCATTATATGCATATCTCTACCCCTATCTCTAATATATCAAGCTCTACTAAAAATATCCCTCTATAAAAAAATATAATGTAAGCCCCCTCTTTTTTCTAGATACACCCTGTAATCTCTCTCTCTCTCTCTCTCTCTCTCTCTCTCTCTCTCTCTCTCTCTCTCTCTCTCTCTCTCTCTCTCTCTCTCTCTCTCTCTCTCTCTCCATCTCCCTATTAAAAGTATAATATTTGTTTATTTAGTAGTATTGTATTAAGGTTTGGTATATAATTCACTAAATGCTTTATACAATTACATATAGAGATAGGGCTAGAGTTAGGATCCAAGGTTAACAATTTCATTTATATGATACTTAGTGTTATGGTTAGGGTTAATAAGTGGTTAAGAATTACACTAAAATAAGGGACATGGTTAAGGGAACTATGAGTTTTAGGTGTTGTATAGGAGTATTTGGAGTAGGATTATGGTCAAAGAGATATAAAGTTTAGACACTGCTTAAATAGGGAAAACTATTTAATTCTATCTTGTTTATGAAAGAAAAATTATAAGTCCCAACACAACTATTTAGATGATGTACACGTGTGAAAGAAAATATAAGAATAAATTGAATGGTTCAAAATATTTCTCCATAATGATGTGACAACATTATAAATTATTGAATATTTAATAATGATAATGCAAGATTTATTATAATGACTAATAATAGTATTCAATAAATTTTCCTATCATGAAGGATATGAATGAAGAGTTACAATTTTCTTCCAATGTTAATGAAATATGGTTACACTTAGAATAAAGCTATTTCTTAGCATTAGAATATGAGATTTATAGTTAAGTTAGCATGTAACATTTGTATGAGAGATGTTCATTTTAATTAACATATTTTGTGTGTGTGTGTGTGTGTGTGTGTGTGTGAGAGAGAGAGAGAGAGAGAGTTTTTCTCTTGTTCTTTTCTTCATGAAAGTTACATAGAACAATAGGGAAGCACATATTAAGTAAAAGTTTGAAACCAAAGACAAGAATGAACTATATAAAAAAAATTCTCCATATTGGTGTAAATACATGATATATTCTTTGATGATTAGGATTGTATTGAAACCTTTATTTGAATAGTGATTCTGAAAGAATTCTTTCATAATTGAGGGAAACCCATCCACTTTTGCAGATGTGTCACACATGAATTTAGCAGCATTTTCCATCAGCATTATTTGTGTTTCCTCGACATAGTCAATTGACAATGGTGCATCCTCCAAAAATTTAATTATAGCTGTCTACAACTCTTTAATTATTTGTAGGAACTTGTTAAACTCAATCTTAAAGAAATTATTTGAGGCCACTAAAGCAGTTAGGCTAGTATTAATAATGTTTGATTCTCTATTAGAGGCATTTGCAGCTCAAATAGTAACCTGCAAACTTATAAACAAACATCAATATATAGAAATAACTCTAAATGCAAATACTATTCTAAATGTAAATACTAATCTAAATGTAAAACAAACAAAAACATAACAAGAAGCTTACTTCACTTTTTGATGTGCCTTCTTGATCTTAGAATTTACAATGTAATACTTCTCTCCAAACCTGTTTTCTTCCTCTCTAAGCTCACTTCTTCCTCACAAAATTTCTATTATACCTCTCAAAATCAATTCCTTTTCTCTCAAAAGCTATCTTGTCTTTATCTCCAAATCTACTTTTCTTTACAAAGCAAGAATGAAAGAAGAGAAGAGTGTTTTATAATCACAAAGACAACTCTTCATCTCCTCATAAAGACTCCTAGTTTTCCACCAAAAGGCTCTTCATTTTCCACCAAAAGACTCTCCATTTCCACTCCCTCCACTCGCTTTTAAATGTTCAATTTGTAAAAAAATAAAAATAAAATGCCATCAGGCATTACTCATTAATTTTTTAAAAGCCCACCACTTTATTACTAAAAAGTATTAAAAAAACATATTATAAATGATGATGGGGCCACCACCCCATTGCATCCCACGTTAATGGTGTTGGCGACTGTTGTCCCTACTATTAGCAATAGTTTTTGCTGGCAGGCAATGATTTTAATAATGTTTTTCATTATTTTTATTAATTTATTAATTTATTATTTTTAAAAAAATTATCAATTATATTTAATCTATTCATTTCTTATTTTATGTTGATTGATTTTCATTTTTTAAAGTTCTTTATTTTATTTTAAATTTATTTAAATTAATACTAAAATACCTTTTCATTTTTTGGTTTGTATTTTTTTCGGGCCCCATTTTTAGCCCTTATTTTCTTGACCCCTATTTTTTGGGCCCCATTTTCTTGTGCCACACTTTTTTTTGCCCCTATTTTTTGGGCCCTATTTTCCCCCTATTTTTGGGCCCCATTTTTTGCCCCTATTTTTTTTGGGACCTGTCTTTTTGGCCCTATTATTTTGTGCTTGCCATTTGGCATCCTATTATCATGACCAACTATTATTTCGGGAACATCTTTTTGTTTCGTATATTTAATTTAACATTTAATAACGACTACCTTTTCTTTTTTATTGATAAGGAATCTATTTTGGCATATGCTCGTGCTAGGATTTATATTTGTACTCCCATTGTATAGAACACCTCTCAGCGTAATTAAAGAGTACATGATTTGAATAGTCAAAATACCTTATTGATAATGCAAAAGCATAATGAAATCTAACTTAGACTAAAAAAGCTCATCCACATTAACTAAGATGAATGTGCAATAAAAAATGCATAACTACCTATTTTCTTCATAAGAAAAAACTACAAAAAGCTACAAAAATAATTGAAATAACATCTAAAACACTCACAAACAAAAATAAGTAAAAATCATCAAACTCCTCTGGATCTTTCAACACAAATGCAACCTTTGGATGTATTACCACTATAACCCATAGCCTCCCATCCTCAAACTACCTAACACTCATTGGATCCCATCTACAAGACTCCAAATCTAATGGATACATCACCCACTAAGGACAATTCAAGTTATTCACTCAAAAAAAAAGAGAAAAAATGCAATAACCTCTTAATGAATAAATCTTAGTAACTATATGCAAGAAGAAAACTATATGCAAGAAGAAAAGTTGAAGTCCTTCTACATTTCTATTCTATACATACAAAAGCTACCCTTAGATGGTTTCCAAATAAATATTATGACACTTGTCACATGCATTATAACTCTCAACCGCCTATCACAAGATGCTAATTAAACAATTAAATATTGGAGTTGACTCGTTGAAATCTAATGTCCCAACTATGCAAGACCCATAAATTATTCATTAATTTAATATTCAAATTTTGTAAGGAATGAATATCAAGTTAGAACAATGTAAATATTAAATAATAATATTTTCCAAAGCTATCTTAATACCTCTAACTTACTACTTTAGAATAATAAGGTATTTTTTAAAAGTGACATCATTTCCTTCCTTTGAAACATGTCTCGTAATCAAGAAATTACAATAAAAATTTCTAGAATTGTTATGTCAAAATAATAAATCACATCAAATTTCATATTAAGTAATGATCTCTACCCATGAAATGCCAAGTCTTTTTCTAAAGAATATTGTACCTAGTGGAACCCTCAAATTTTTATCCAAGATTTGGCATTAAAAGTTCATAGATGAAGGATTTTCACCATTTCAAAAGGACAAATATGTGAGGTCAACAAAATAGCAAAAATTTGGAACTTCCTAGGCACAACATGAAGGATGGTGTGAAATTGTGAAAAATTGCCAGATCACAAAAATAAATTAGGATATGGCCTCAAAAGGTGATTTTATCAATTTCGAAAGGTGTTTCATATTGGTGGTACGAAGTTGCGAGTTCGAAAAAGATACACAACATGGCTTGTAAAATGACAAAGTTTCAAAACTCTGCATGTGTTATTGTCACGATATAGCAATTTTTGGAGAGCATGATTAAGGTACCTTGTGAAATGGCAATTCTTTTCCAAATTGCGGGTGGTGTCTAGGATGTGCCTTGAAATAAAGGCTTCAATGAAATCAATGTTCATTGAAGTTTCAAAAAGGGTAGCTAGATAAGCATGTGAAAAAATGATATGACCATTCTCAGGATATCTTGGAAAGTATAAAGTAAATTTTGCAAGTTTTAATTGGAAAATATATTAATAGTACATACAAATGCAATCCAAACATGTGTGGAATGTTGTTTGTTAGCATATGATTGAAAATAGCATTTGAGCAGAAAGATTGTTATTGTTGAAGAAGTGTTTTCAATCATTATTTTGTCACTGATGTCAAACCTACTATATGTTGGTAAGACAATTGCTTATATGTTTCAAGTACTATCACTTAGTTGATTGATGAAGAGGATTTGATCAACAAGATGTAACAAAAGTACCTAGAAGAAAGGTTGAGTTATGATTATGTATTGAAGTGTAAGAATTAGTTAAGACAATGATAACATAATGCATTGATAATCTACTTGGGGTTACAACATGATTGGAAAATCCTTTAACAAGGTGGCATTCCAAGTGAATGGCCTAAAGTCCTCTAAAAAGGCTCACTTTTAATAGGGTGATTGAAATCCCTTAATCGGGTCACATTTAACAGTGTGTGTTGTAACCTTTAATAGGGTTGGCCTTTAATGGGGCATCACTTCAAAAGAGTGAGAAAGGAGTAGCATGTTACTAGTGGTCTTTCCCAAATTGGGTTCCCATGTTAAATCATTGTGTCATGTGTACTGATGAATGTATTATGTTTTGTGCTTTACATTTATGCATGTTAACGTTTCAGTAAATATCAGTTTTGATTAACACACAATGAATGCATGCATGGCTAAGAAAGTTTTATGGGTTCACTGAATAGTGAAAAAGGTTCTATTTGGACATCTGGACCTTGAATAACTGATTCCCCCCCCCTCTCAGTTATTCTAAAGAATTCCAACAATTGGTATCAAATCACAATTGCTTAAGAGGATTAGTTTCAAGGTACTAGAAGCATAAAGATCAAGATGTCAAAGAGAGAGGTACCCAAGCTAAATAGAGATAACTTTCCTGCATGGCAAATTTTGATGAAGCTACACCTAGGCGAACTTGGAGATTATGCACAAACTTGCATTACAGTAGAACATGTTGATCTAGCAAGAGCCCTAACTACTAAAGATTTGAAGAAAAAGGAGGAGCACAATTAGGCCATGTTGGAGATTGCCTTTTCCCTGAGCTATGCTGAGTTTGATGATATCAAAGACCTCAAAAGTGCAAAGAAGATGTGGGATTCCCTAAACACCATCTATGGAGGAGACAAAAATGTTCAAAGATCTAAGTCAGAGAGCCTCAGAGGTAAGTTTGATGACATGAGAATGAAAGAAGGTGAAAACATTGCTCAATATGTTGCTAGAATAAAAGAGGTTGTTAGTGCTATAAAAGGTGCAACTGGTAAAATAGATGATGAAACTATGATAAGTAAAGTCTTGAGAATATTGTTGTCTGTGTATGTCATTAGAGTATCTACAATTCAAGAGTTAAGATGTATACCAAGAAATGATCTAACCCTTGAAGGTATAGTGGGTAGACTCACTGCATTTGAGTTATCTAATTTTGACAACTACATAATAGAGAGTATTGAATCAACTTTCAAAGAAAAATTGTTACTAAACAATTCTAAGGAGGTAAAGCCAAAGAAGCTGAAAAGAAAGATAAAGTATGCATCCAGTGACAATAGTACAAATGAGAAAGACATTGAACAATTGGAAGCATTGTTGGCCAGAAAATTCCATAAAGGAAAAGGTAAATTCAAAGGTAAGCTACCTATCATTTGTTTTAATTGCAATGAAGTTGGTCATATTGCAATAAGATGTACACAGAAGAAGAACTTCAAAGAAGAGAACAAGTACAAAAATAGAAGAGAAGATGATGGACGAGACTACAAAGATAAAGACAAGAAGTCATGCTACATTGTTGATGAAAACAACTTTGATGAAAATGATGATGAAGTGTTGTATGTTGCAATGAAGGATGAATCAGATGAGGATGAAGCTACAACACTTATGACTTGTGTGAAAAAGAATGACAAATGGATCGTTGACAGTGGATGCTCACATCACATGACTGGAGACAAAAGTAAGTTCATTACCTTAACTTGTTATGATGGAAATATTGTAAGATTTGGTAATGATGCACCATGTTCAATAAAAGGAAAAGGGTCTATCAATCTTACAGACAAGATCTCATGTGGAAATGCTTATTATGTTGAAGGATTGAATTATAACTTGTTAAATTTGTCACAATTGAATAATCTGGGGTGCAAAGTTGAGTTGGAAAAAAAATCAGCCAAGATATATGATACAAATGGAAATCTGATTGGAAAAGGTGATCAAAATAGGAGTAATCTATTCTATTTGGACATAGAAGATGCTACTTGTCTTATTACAAAATTTGATGATGTATGGCTTTGGCACAAGAGATTATGTCATGTTAACTTTGATAATCTGATTACTATAAGTAACATGAAAAGAGTTAGAGGTTTGCCTAAGTTGAAGAAACTAGAAAACATAATGTGCAAACAATGTCAGCTAGGCAAGATGACAAAGTCAAGCTTTAAAAGTAAAGCTTACACATATAAGGAAATACTTGAAATTGTTCATACTGACTTGTGTGGATTATTGAGCTACAAAGCTACAAAGGAGACAAGTATATAATGCTTCTTGTTGATGATTACTCTAGGATGATGACTGTAATGTTTCTGAGACAAAAATTAGATGCTTTTCAAATGTTTAAATGGTACTTGGCAAGAGTTGAGAAAGAAATAGGTAAGAGCTTGAAATGCTTGAGATCAGACAGAGGAGGTGAATTCACTTCACATGAATTTGAAGTGTTTTGCAATGATAGAGGAATTAAAAGACAGATATCAGCACCAAGGACTCCCCCACAAAATGGAATTGTTGAAAGAAGAAATAGATCTATAATGGACTATGCCAGAACACTCATGATGGAGAAAAAATGTTTCCCTAAAATACTAGAGAGAAGTTGTAAGTACTGCAGTATACACCTTGAACCATGTGCAAGTAAAGAAAGGTACTCACTCAACACCTTTTGAACTATGGTATGGTCATCCACCTAATGTGAAATATTTTAAGGTATTTGGAAGTAAATGCTATATTCTCAAAGATGTTAGAAGTGGAAAGTTTGATGCAAAGAGCGAAGAAGGTATATTCCTTGGTTACTCCACAACAAGTAAAGCTTACAAGTGTTTAATTACTAACACTAACAAAATTGTGGAAAGTGCAAATGTAAATTTTGATAAGTGTATAGAAGCACATGAAGTTGAACTTGAAAAAGAACCAGAAGACTACAAGGCATTTGCATACTACTATGAAGGAATGCTTACTGAAGATGCTACAAATCATGTAGCAAATTAGCAACAAGATTCAACAACTGTCAAGTTGCATCCTGTGAATGTCGAGTTGCATTCAGATGCCAAGTTGAAAAATGAGGAGAATCCACAATCTAACTCTAAGATTGGCACACATGAAAGAGATGTTGAAATACCTAATAGAGATGCACATAGTGATACTGAAGCTGAGAGACAGAATGTAGCCACAAGAATTGAGCCTAGACTATCCAAATATGTCAAAAGACACCATCCTACAAATCAAATCATTGGAGACAAGGATGCAAAGCCAATGACAAGAAATAGGTTGAGAAGTGAATCATGTTTTTCAAGCATGAAGGAACCTAAGATAGTAAAAGATGCATTGGAAGATGATGATTGGTACAAGGCCATGGAAGAAGAAATTCAACAGATAGAAAAGAACAAGACTTGGAGCCTAGTTCCTATACCAGAGGACAAGAATGTGATTGTCACAAAATGGGTATTCAAGAACAAGCTAGATGCGAATGGTGAAGTAACAAGAAATAAAGCAAGACTAGTTTGCAAAGGGTATGTGCAAGAAGAAGGAATTGACTATGGTGAAACATTTTCCCTTGTTGTAAGAATGGAAGGAGTAAGAATTATGCTTGCTTATGATGCATACAAAGGTTTCAAAGTTTACCAGATGGATGTTAAGTCTACATTTTTGAATGGAATATTAGAAGAGGAGGTCTACATAGAATAGCCAAAAGGATTTGTGGATAAGAACAATAAGAACATGGTATGTAGACTACAAAAAGCTCTGTACGGATTGAAACAAGCACCAAGAGCATGGTATGAAAGACTTCATACTTATCTTGTTAAGATTGGATTTGAAAGAACAAATGATAATAACAATTTGTACATGGAAATAGACAAAGAAAAAGGTATACAACTATCTAAAAATTTTATTGATGACATTATATTTGGAGGACAAGATGCTTTGTGTAAAGATTTTGTAAATCAGATGAAGCAAGAGTTTGAGATGTCAATGTTTGGTGAGATCAAATTCTTTGTGGGACTACAAGTATATCAAATGAAGAATGGTGTATATATTACTCAATCAAAATATGTCAAGGAGATATTGAAGACATTTGGACTAGAGGATTCAAAACTAGTAAGTACACCTATGGTAACAGTAGTCAAGCTATCAAAGAATGATGAATCAGTTGAAGTCAATCAAACATTATACAGATCCATGATTGGAAAATTGTAATATGTAGTACACAACAGACCTGATATTGCATTAGCTGTGGGAATAGTTGCTAGATTCTTTTCTAACCCTAGAGAGAATCACTTGATGGCAATAAAAAGGATAATGAGATACTTGAAAGGAACAGAAGAGTATGGCTTATACTATAAGAAGAATGAAAAGTTTGAGCTGAAAGCCTACACTGATGCTGATTAGGCTGGAAATATTGATGACAGAAAGAGCACTAGTGGGGGATCATTCTTCTTAGGCAGAAGACTTGTTACATGGACAAGCAAGAAGAAAAGTTGTACTTCCCAATCCACTGTTGAAGCAGAGTATGTTGTTGTTGCTATCAATTGCACAAACATTATATGGATCAAATAGCTACTAAAGGGAATGAAGGAAGAGATCACTAAACTAGTGACACTTTATTGTGATAATACAAGTGCTATAAATATATCAAAGAATCTTGTTATGCATATAAAGACAAAGCACATTGCAATAAAGTATCATTATGTAAGGAAATTGGTTCAAGACAAAGAGGTGAAGATGGAATATATCAACACAAAGGACCAAATTGTTTATATCTTCACCAAAGCATTACCTAAGGATGCTTATGAGTATCAGAGAGGTAAATTGGGGGTGATACCCCTATAAAAGGCTATATAAAAGATAGAGGGAGTACCCTGCATCAGACAAGCTAACATTCATTTCATACAAATTGATGTAGTGGATCTTACTTTAGGAAATTGCCTAAACTAATCACAGAACTAAAACTTCAAATCAATCACAAGCAAGATGATAGAGGGAGAAAATTGAAGAGCTCGTAAAAGCTTATATCTGCATATAACCAAGATGACAAGTGTTGAAGTATATGTCTTTGGCATTGTTGTCAAAGAGGGAGAATGTTCAGTAAACTGATCAAGTGCATATTGATCAAAGAGGGAGATGATCAAAGTAGAAAATCAAGTTAGAGGGAGAAAGTATATTGGATAAAAGCACAATACATAAGAGGAGCAATGAAGTGAGAATACATCATCAAAAGATTAGAAGATTGAAAGAAAGAAAAAGGGAGAAAGCAGAAAAACAAAAGAGGGAGATATTATGATATTTTGTTGATCAATGACAAAAGAGAATCAGATAAGTGAATTTTGTAACCTAAGAAGGAGTTGTTGATAGAGGGAGAATTTTTCATTCACAAGCTTTCCTTTTGGTATTGCCTTACTATTTTATCCTAGCTAGTTCATCATTTGTTTGACTGGTTGATCAGTTTGGTTTGCCATCAATGCCAAAGAGGGAGATTGTTGGCATATGATTGAAAAGATCATTTGAGCAGAAAGATTGTTATTGTTGAAGAAGTGTTTTAAATCATTATTTTGTCACTAATGTCAAACCTACTATATGTTGGTAAGACAATTGCTTATATGTTTCAAGCACTATCAATTAGTTGATTGATGAAGAGGATTTGATCAACAAGATGTAACAAAAGCACCTAGAGGAAAGGTTGAGTTATGATTATGTATTGAAGTGCAAGAATTAGTTAAGACAGTGATAACATAATGTATTGATAATCTACTTGGGGTTACAAAATGATTGGAAAGTTTAGAAGAAAAAGGTTGGACAAAGTTTATTTGCTAAGCTTGATAAAGTTGATAGAAGGTTTCGAGTAAAGTTAGTGCAAGCCAAGCAAAAAAAGTCTGTTGGAGCCAAGTGAAATCAATTTCTAGTGGATGTCGAGCAAACTAATAGGTGCTGAGAAAGTTAGTAGATGTTGAGTGATTTTTAGTATGTGCCGAACACCAGTAAAATCCAGTTGATGCGAAGTAATTTTACAGTAGATGTTGAGTAACTCAATATGTGTTGAGCATCAGTAAATTGATAATTTTGAGCTACTAAATTATGAAAAGAATCAAAAATTTGCCAAATAAAAGCTGACAAGTTTGTTTTCTTGGAACTTGTGAATCAGGAGGAAGATAAGATTGATGAGCTGGAGGCACAAAATCTTATGTAAACCATTTTGGAGGTGAATTCAAATGGATTCTAGGAGAAGTTTCTAAAGAAGACAAGATATAGGGTAGATACATTGTATCCTACCTAATCCACCAATAACCCTAATTTTTGAGATGGATATTGAGCAGAAAAAGAGTTCTATTTCCCTATATTTAGGGATGCCTAGTCATGAAGAAAAGGTTGAGAGGTTAGAGAGTTTTTGGATGCAAAAATCTAACAAGGTGAAGGAAGAAGGGTTTTCTTCATCAAGTGACCTAAGTGAAGAAGTTTGCAATGGTGAGCTAAGCAAGAAGGCTATATAGAAGGATGAATGCTTGAAGGGTGAACAAGCTGTTAGAACTACAAAGATTGGAAGCCAAGCAGACTTGAGGACTGAATAGTGATATGTAATCTGCAAGAAAGGTTGTAAGTTGTATCAGATCAAACTATACTATTACTCTGTAACAATTGTATTAGATTAGGGTAAATCCTTTGGAGAAAGGTTGACTTAACAATCATTGGAAAATCCTTTAATAGAGTGGCATTCCAAGTGAATGACCTAAAGTCCTCTAAAAAGGCTCACTTTTAACAAGGTGATTGAAATCCCTTAACTAGGTCACATTTAACAATGTGTGTTGTAACCTTTAATATGGTTGGCCTTTAATAGGGCATCACTTCAAAAGAGTGAGAAAGGAGTAGCATGTTACTGGTGGTTTTTTCCAAATTAGGTTTCCACATTAAATCATTGTATCATGTGTACTGATGGATGTGTTATGTTTTATGCTTTACATTTTTGCATGTTAATGTTTCAGTAACATATTAGTTTTGATTAACACACAATGAATGCATGCATGGCTAAGAAAGTTATATGGGTTCACTGAATTGTGAAAAAGTTTTATCTGGAAATCTCGACCTTGAATAACTAATTCACCCCACCCCCCCCCCCCCCCCCCCCTCTCAGTTATTCTAAAGAATTCCAACATTGTTGATAGGATTTTTGAATTAATGGCTCATTAAATGCCTCTATTTTATTAAGGCACCATTGTAAGTTGGTCTTGCAAGTAAGAATTCAAAGTATATTCTCCAACAAATTCTCCAAGTTGTAGAGTGTCATTTCAATTGCAGGTATAAAGATGGGTTTACTAATGCAGAAGCATCCAACAGGACATCATGAGCTGAAACTTGTTACACAGTCTAACCTCTCTCTAGAGGAAGAAGATTAATTTGACATCACCAAAAACATGTACATGGTTGCATGGGACATGAGAAGAAATTATGCCAATTATGTGAGCGACTTCCATGAGCTTGATTTGGAGGAAGACAAGGTCAAGATTGAACAGATGCTAGTAGAGCAACAAGAGAAACTAAGTGATCATGCCTACCTAAACGACATGTTGGACATGTTTTGTGACATTCTTCAATGATGATTAAGAAGATCTTTCTTTTATATTTATTGTATTATTTTGTGTCTAGTTGCAATTGGTTATAATTAGTTATTTTTTAAGGGTCTGGAGCTAATTTTTGCACCTCTTCATTTTCTTTAAGAAGAGGTACCATGACCCTAAGATAGATATAGATAGATTTTAGCAAAAAGGAAATATGTTCAAATCAAAAAATAAGGCATAACACAAAAGAGAATGAAATGTGTAGATTTTGAGTAGATATTGTAACCAGTCATGACTCAAATGTACACATCTTTTTGAGATTAATAAAAATAATCTATTTTTGACCCTAGAAGTTGTGCAAAATCCTCATTAGTATTCAGTAGATTGTTCTCTTAGATTCACAATTACCATTGATAGATTGAATTATGATACAATCTCTTGCTAAACAAAAATCACAAGCATTGTGCTTTTTGTTGAATTGGTCTTCCTGAGTTGAGGTTAAAAAAAATTGAACTAGGGTTTTGTGTTAATGGTATCTATTTGGTGATTGATGGTAGGCGCATGCTATCTTTGGAGAGTTTTGATGATCTTGAAATTGGTACTATTCTAACTCTATTTTTCCCATTTGGAATAAGGAATTGATCTTGATTAATTTAGTAAATTTTGTTATTAATTGAAGTTGGTGGAGTTCTCTATTATACTCAAGTGCTCTATATTTTCAAGTTTTAAAGCACATTGGGGCATTCCAATGTTCAATTTTCAAAAGTTTTGATTTCTCCTCGAGAAGAACTTATAGTCTCAAGAGTATCAATAGTAAGATAAGTCCTCTTAATGGAAGTTGATTCATAAGGTGTACCCACCTAGGTTGGCAGAGCTTGAAGAGAAGAGGATTTGATCATCAAGTATCAATCCTAGCCATTGGCCAAATTGTGTTGAATTACCTAGCATTGAGTAGGCAAGGCTCATAGGTTTTCAACCAATAATTTGAGGAGCCAAAAGTCCCAACCTAAAGATGTAAATATATTTGTGACCATACCATGCGATGAACAAAAATACACATAGAATATAAGCCCTTTGATATGTAGATAATTGCACCCTTCTTAGTTTTATTTCCAATTTTAACACTATCCTTCCATATTTTTTTAAAACTTATCAAATACAGTGTTGCCCATCTTCCCTCCTATAATGTTGAAAAATATTTGAGAAGTGTACTTGCACTATGTGATATTATTATAATAATATTCAATATGCAACCATATATTTTATATTATAGGTATATGGTTTCTTTGAATTCCCAGCATCTTCCCCAATCAACAACTTCTTTCTTTTAGCTTGTCCTTCTCAAAGTGTATGCACACTTTGTCATAAGACAAGTTATGAAAAAAACCTCATATGATGTTTTTCAATAATATAATTTTGATTTGTATACTCTATAGGACTATTATATTAATTCACACATACTTTGCAAAAATAAACATATATTTTTGAAACCTGCCTCTTTTACATTTGATTTTTTAATATACAGTTGAAACTAAAATAATAAGTAATTATTTTGTACTTTTCCTCAAATTTAATGATGACAAATAAAACTTTAGGATACAATCTAGAGTTTGATAATGACAGTATTGAAAGACAAAAAATATATAACATCATATAACAAAAAAAATACACTACCATTTTTGAAAATTTGAATATACAATCTAAACAATTCATTGAGGATAAGACCATGCACTTTCTATGTACATTTAGAAAGACATTTTGGTGGTCTCAGAAGCTACTACATGGCCAAACTAAAAAGAGGGGTTGTACCCTATTGGTGAAGTGGTGGTAGTGGCCAAGGGAGCGACTTGCTAGTGGTGAAAGAGTTGGGCGCAGGTGACAGAGGAGCAATAGTTGGTTGGGCTTCTTTCCAACAGTGGTGGGGTGGCTTACACTGACCATGTCAACTTTCTAGTGGTGGCGAGGTGGCTTGTTGGTGGATAGTAGGTTGCACCTTTTTAAAACTAAGTGCACATGATTATCTATCTGTCTATCTATCTATGTGTGTACATATACATACATACATACATACATGCATGCATGCATGCACACACACACACACACACACATATATCTTGGGATATGTGCAAGGTTGTATGGCCTTGATGCGAAATTGTTTTGCCTCATACGTCAACTTTGTCTAAATTTGACAAATTTTATAGGAAAATAAGGGTTTTTGGGCTCTACAAACCCAACATTGAGGTACATTTGGTCTCAAAGTGCACAAAAAACTAGGTGACCCCTTATTTTATAAAAAATAATAAAAAACTATGATTTTCTTGATCATTGTCAACATGTGTTGGATCATATTTATACTATGGGATACTCTTTACATACTTAAGGTCTCCTTAATATTCTTGGGAAATTGTCCTTTCAAGGAAAACTTCCATTTATTTTGATCCATGTTGCCAATATTGAACATGTATTTCCTTTTTCTTTCAATATCATTCTTCATCTTCATAGAATCTTTTGGTGGGAGTCTTCTAACTTTAGGACACTCTCTTTCCATCATCATGTTGAGATATGGTTCCTTTTACTTGTTAAATTTTGCATCCTTGTGGATATCTCCTATTGTCAGAGAATCGAATCACCTTTTCCTATAGTTTTTTTTGAACTTGTCTAGGGCATAAAACTTTTTAAATGAACATAGCTAAAATTTTGTACAAATAAGGGACCCCCTAATAGTTATGACACAACTATATGATTTGTACTTAGACTAGTGGTGTCAATTCTAACCTCTTAACCATTTGTGTTAATCAATTATGATTAAAAAATAATGAAGCTATGATTGTAACAAGATTATTTACTTAAGAAAATAACTTATATACAAAATTGAAGTGATTGGACAAGTATTGGAAATGGAACGACTGAGCAAGGAAATAACATTAAAACCTAGAAAAAAAGCTCAACATATAATAAATAAGCCCTACAAAATATGACAAGGAATTGAAACTCAAACAAATTAAGCTCAATCCTCATTATGTATGTTACAAGTTTCAAAGAAATGTTTTTTTTTGGAGACTTTGATTTTACCATGATATAGAAATTGACATCATTCTAATGAAACCTATACATTGTTTGATCTATAATAATACACATGCAACCTCATACCACTTTCATGCACTCAACTATAACAACTTTGATAGTTTTAGAAACTATAAAAGACCACAATTTGAATGCATATTCTCACTCTCCATCAATCAATTAACACATAATATTCTGACCATCAAAAGATAGATTATGTTCCACAATCCATAATGATTATTATTTTTATCTTTTGACCTTATTGTGTGATTTTTGTTTACATCTAATACCAATAAGCACACTAAAAAATCTAAAATTTATAGTAATAATCCAACCATCATTTTATCTAAGCAACTAGACAATATATGAAAAATTGATTTTCTATTTTGTAATTTATCTTCTAATATTGATGCAATTTGTAAATTTAATTTTAGTTTTATTTAAAGTATTTATTGTAAATCTAATAGTTGTTGAATTTGCATATTTTATTACAAATTCAGTAGCCATATAAGAGAGATTCCCTAAATGGTTTGAACCATTACAGAGTCTTCACTATAGCTTTCTCTTAACTTTGTTTGAATATGTTCACCTTTATCTCAAGAAACAAGAAACAAGTATGTTATACTTTTAGATTTTATATTCATTTTCTTGATCTTTGTTTATGATATATGATCTAAATCCATTTCATATGAATCTCTTAAAATAGTCACGTATAATGACCAAGACCAATATTTGAAAACAATATTTTACTAGATAACTTACACGATATGATCTCTTTAAACTGGCTCTAACCCAAATTTATTTGCTATGGTCAACCCATGTTTTTCATTTGCTATGGTCAACCCATGTTTTCTTGATCACAATATTTAGTAATTCTTTTAAGATAAAAATGAGTATATTCTTCACCACTTTTGAAAATGGCTTCTTACTTTACCAATGGGTAAAAATATGAAAAATAATAAGATTTGTTTGAAAATAGTTAAAACTTTTAAAATTTTATTTATGTTCATTTGATGCTTTTTTTTGAAACTTTCATAATATCTAATGAATTTTTAAAAATATTCATGTAGATAGATATAGACATTTAGATTGTATTGTCTTAACATAATTACAACTATGACAATAGATTAATTGAATTTTTTGACAACGTAAAAATGCTTACATCATCTTTGAAAATGTTTCTCAATGTTTTAAATGATAAAGACATATAACCATGAAAAATAAGAGAAAATATTTCTTTGAAAACATGTATATAGATATAGATACCAAGATTACAATGTCTTTAAAATATTATAAATCATGATAATAGATTAATTAAATATTTTGACAATCCAAAATTCCCACATCACATTTGAAATTTTTTCTCTTGATTTTACAATAATGAAAATAAGTATCACTAAAAAAATAAGATAAAAAACTTGTTTGAAAAAAAAGAAAAAAAATATACACACATAAACATATGCATATGTATGTATATACATATACATATATACATATATGTATGTATGTATATACATACATGTACATATATATATCCGTGTATATATACATATATACATATATACACACAGATATACACACACACACACACACACACACATCTATAGATACATACATATATATGTATATGTATATGTACATACATACACACACACACACACATCTATAGATACATACATATATATGTATATGTATATGTACATACATACATACATACATACAATATACATATATACATATACATATACATATGTATATGTATACATACACACACACACACACACACACACACATATTTATATATATGTACATATATACATACACACACACACACACACACACACATATATATATATATATATATGGAAAGGATATAATGCCTTTAACATATTTAAAATAATCATAATAGATTAATCAAATGTTTTCATGAGGTAAAAATATCCATATCATCTTTGAAAATATGACGAAGAACTGAAACTCAAACAAATTAGGTTCAATCCTCATTATGTATGTTACAAGTTTTAAAGAAATATTTTTTTGTGAGACTTTGAATTTACTATGACATAAAAATTGACATCATTCTAATGAAACCTCTACATTGTTTGATCTCTAATAATACACATGCAACCTCATACCACTTTCATCCACTCAATGATAACAACTTTGATAGTTTTAGAAACTACAAAAGACCACAATTTGAATGCATATTCTTACTCTCCATAAATCAATTAACACATAAAATTCCAACCATCAGAAAATAGATTATGTTCCATAATCCATAATAATTATTATTTTTATCTTATGACCTTATTCCCTGATTAAGCACATTAAAAAATCTAAAATTAGTAGTAACAATCCAATCATCATTTTATCTAAATAACTAGGCAATATCATAAATTGATTTTCTATTTTGTAATTTATCTTCTAATATTGATGTAATTTATAAATTCATCATGATTCAATTTTAATTTTTTTAAAGTATTTATTATAAATCTACTAGTTGTCGAATCTACAAATTTCACTACAAATTCAATAACCATGAATTGACTTGGCCACCTGATTACTTTCATAATTGAGAGTAGGAGAGATTCCCTAATGGTTTGTCAGATAGCTTTCCCTTAACTCTGTTTGAATATGTTCACCTTTATCTCAAGAAACAAGAAACAAGTATGCTATACTTTTAGATTTTATATCCATTTACTTGATCTTTGTTTATGATATATGATCTAAATCCATTTAATACGAATCTCTTAAAATAGTCACATATAATGACTAAGACCAATATCTAAAAATAATATTTTACCAGATAACTTACAAGATATGATTTGCTATGGTCAACCCATGTTTTCTTGATCACAAGATTTACTAATTCTTTTAAGATAAAAATGAGTATATTCTTCACCACCTTTGAAAATGCTTTAAAAATATGAAAATTGATAAGATTTGTTTGAAAGTAGTTAAAACTTTTAAAATTTTATTTATGTTCATATGATGCTTTTTCTTGAAACTTTGAATTTTTTAAAATATTCATGTAGATAGATATAGACATTTAGATCATATTGTTTTAACATAATAAAAACTATGACAATAGATTAATTAAATATTTTAACAATGTAAAAATGCTTACATCATCTTTGAAAATGTTTCTCAATGCTTTAAATGATAAAGACAAATAACCATGAAAAATAAGAAAAAATATTTGTTTGAAAACATGTATATATAGATATAGATACAAAGATTACAATGTCTTTAAAATATTATAAATTATGATAATAGATTAATTAAATGTTTTGACAATGCAAAATTCCCACACCACATCTAATTTTTTTTCTCCTGATCTTACAAGAATGAAAATAAATAGTTATGAAAAAACAAGACAAAGAACTTATTTAAAAATATATATACACACACACACACATATGTGTGTGTATGTATATGTACATATACATATACATACATGTCTCTATTATACATGTACATGTATGTATATACATACATGTCTCATGTGTGTGTGTGTACATACATACATACATACATACACATATATACACACATATATACAAACATATACATATGCATATATAATGTCCTCAACATATTAAAAATAATGATAACAGATTAATCAAATATTTTCATGGGGTAAAAATATTCGTATCATATTTGAAAATGCTTTTTTTTCTTTTGAATAATAAAGACATCTAGCAATGAAAAATAAGATAAATGATTAATTTGAAATTTTTATTAATTTTTTTTATATAAAAAATTCTTAATATTTGCATATTAGAAGTTAGAATAAAGATTGCTTAAATGTCTATACCACCTTCTAGCTATGAAAAACACAAGATTCAAAAGATTTGTTTATTTGTTTGAAAACAAGAGCTCTTTGAGAGCTGAGTCCCTGCCTCTAGGGAAACAAATTGGACGTAATATATTTAAAATTATGGTTTTGAAAAGAGAAGTTATAAATTTTAACAAATTTAATTTTGTTTTTTAATTAATATTTTAAATTTTAGTTTTATAGAATAATGTGGCGACTAGCCATTGTCTAAAAATATACAACTTAGTGTAATGCATTGTAAAATCACGAGATTTGAATTAATAGATTTTTAACCAAAAAATTTAAAAATTTTAAAATTTTATTACATAAGTTAAATTTAGAAATTAATTGTTTTTTATTTTTTAAATTAATATATACTAAAGTCTATATATACAAAGCAATACAACTCTTAATAGCAATAATATATTTTAATAAAAGATTAAATTTAATAATTATTGATTTATATAAAACTAATTTTAAAAATAATTTAAAATATATTAACATTTTTTAAAACTATTTTGAAAACTAAAAATTGTGATATTAATATTGATAAGACATTATTTTTGTTGTGGAAGATAACAACATGACTTTTTTATAAATCTAATAACTTGTGACGAATATGCAAAAGATAAAATTGTAATTAATAATGAACTTGTCACAAATATGGAAAAGATAAAGTTGTAATTAATGAATTCATTAATGCATGTTAGAAAATATTGTATTTTTTGAAGTGGGAAAATAAAATAAACCCCACAAAAAATGCAACAGACCAATTAGAAAAAGGTAATAAATCAATATAAATTAATTTAAAAATATAAAGTTTGTTGAACTGTAGCACTTAATATTTTTTTTGATTTGCACAAGTTAGCGGGGGGGGGGAGGGGAACAAAAACATTAGTACCCAAAGACTAACAAGGAGAAACTCA
This sequence comes from Cupressus sempervirens, assembly GCA_028749045.1. Lineage (NCBI taxonomy): Eukaryota > Viridiplantae > Streptophyta > Pinopsida > Cupressales > Cupressaceae > Cupressus > Cupressus sempervirens. The sequence goes on from CM053791.1 coordinate 441,077,706, forward strand.
TGAATATACTTGTATCATCAAATGTTATCATAATGTTCTCATAATATGATAGGATAAAGAAATCATTGTCCGTTAAAAATATTATTTAAATGTCACACCGCCTTTGAAAATTAGCTATGAAAAAACAATATGAAAGATTTGTTTGAATATACTTATATCCTCAAAAGACAATATGTAAGATTTGTTTGAATATACTTAAAAGACATTCACAAAATAATATTCACAACTGTAAATATGTAAATAGGCTATTAGAGAAGGTAAGTGTTTTATAAATATATGATATGATATAATAGATTTTAATGACGTCTACGAGACCAAAGTAGTCTATGAGACCCATGCAATCACCCTCCCGAATCAAGAGCGAAACTAGTCAGTTGCAAAGCGCACCGAAATGTCCAACGACGTGCGTAGATAAAACGAACCCCTCACAAGGTGCACGTGGTTTCTGACCAACAATTGTTTGACTGCCTGCCTCCACTCCCTTTAAAACCACTTCGCACATATTTTCCTCGATTGAGAAAGCCAACCAATCAAGAAAACCTCGGTTGAATTCTCCCTTCTCGTCCCACCAGCTGCACGGATTCGATCAATCGATCCATACAATCGAAGAAGTTTGCTGTTGGGATCGAACTATCGACGAGCTTTGGGAAATTATGGGAGGAGTCCTGTCTTTGAACTCTAATTCAGTGCAAACAGGCGCTGCTGTGTATGATAAAGATCAGCTTGTGAGGCTGTGGACGATTATCAATGGTGCCAGCAAGGGAGAATTTGGTACGATTTCGGCCAGAGGATTCGGTCCGTTGACGTTCCCCGCTTCCTTCTTTGTGCTTGGATTTACCGTGTTGCTGGGACTATTTCTCGGGGTTTTCCTGCTGCGCGGCCCTCGTTCTGGGAGTAAAAATGCGGAATCCAAGGGTAAGAGTGTTAAGGTCCAGGTGCGTCGGGTTGAAGAGAATCGGCCAGAGGAGAAGAAGGTCACCGTGTTTTTCGGCACACAGACTGGAACTGCCGAGCGCTTTGCTCAGGTAATATTTCAGATTTCAGGTTTTTTTTCCCTGAAATTGCACTTCTTGTGTTGAATTTTTAATTTTTGTTTGATTATAGTGTTCATGTAGGCTGAAATCTTTCATACGATCAATTTCTCTGAACTATTTGACGTATTTAGTAAAACTTCGATTTTCCCAAGCTTTTTCCAATCAGAGATGAGATTCGAATGTTATTAGGAAAGATTGTATATTTTGCTTAAATGATTCGTCTTTCTGGTTAAAGTATTAACTTTGCTATGTTTCTGGAGCTTTATGTTATTCTTTTTCGCATTAAATATACGTTTCCAGACAGGCTTTGCGAATTATCGTCAGAGTTACGTGTGATTATTAACGTTTATTTGTTTGAAGAAAAAAGCAAAATCAAAGCTTTGATGTAGGTAATTGTTCCTGAAACTTAAACATTGAATACGGATTGTTCGATTTTATTTAGATTTACTCGTCCCGGTTAAATATTTGACATTTGCATTTTTTAAAACGATGTAGATCTGTAATTTACACGTATTTTAAGGCGTGTGCCATTTTTTTCCTTAAAGCTAGGTTGCATTTTGAATTGCTTTGTTTAGCCAAAGACTCCTAATGAAATTGATCGTTGTTATTTAAGAATAGAATGAATTCTTGAATTTCAAATATCTTTTCCATGGAAAAAAAAGCGCTAGCGATTAAATATTACAATTCCAGGCTGCATTTCCTTGGTGGAATAGATTTTATTCTTTTATCATAATATTCAATATCTCTTTTTATTAATACTCTGAAGCTAAAAGGCGTTAATTATGGAAGAAAATTGTAAAAAAGTTATCTGTAGGATGAGGGAAGTTCTCAGGAGTAGATGCCATGGCTTTCTTCTTTTATGATTAAGGTGTTCGAGGTGTAAAGTTATTTACAAGTGAAAATTACTTAGATGGTAAATATTTTCCACAGTCAATCTGAAGGGAGAAAACCCGGCAAGAAACAAAATTGCAACTTTTTTGTCCATTACGGTAGACGACTTTTGAGAAAGGGGGGATAACTGCATTGACATCTTGGATCAAATCGTTCGTTAGCCTAAAACCCCACTTCAGTAAGGCCTGAGTCATTCCTAAGAATGGTCAAATGACCAGACAGCAATAAAGGAACCTAGAGTAGCACATGAAAACTGGGTTTTGTTTTCTCTGTGTCTGATGGCATGTCCGAAGCTGCTGCTTGTTCCTCCCAAAAAGTGTGGTGCCACTAATTTTTATCTTGAATAGCACGTGAAAACTGCGGTTGTTTACCTCCCAACTCGATAGCATTTAAAAATATTCAAAACTGGGTTTTACACTCCCTGATCTGTTGTTTCCCTAAAATTACAACTTGTGTGGCACGTTGAAACTGAGGCTTTTTCCACTCTAACTACAGTAAACACATCTCAAAGGATTTCTAAAACTTGGATTTCGTCCAGGAAACTTTGGTGTATCAAGCCTTTTTGTTTCAGCCAATCACCTAAGGCTATCTTTCCACCACCCATGGCAAATCAAAACTCAAATCAAGAGAAATGTCTGATAGAGGCTTGAAGCTATGAAAAAAGTTCCAACCTTTTACCATAGAGCACTTGTCTGATGTGGGATAATTCAAGTAAGGTATTTCGGTTTCGAACTATACACTTATAGATGCTGATTAGTAATTAGTTTGTCATCTCACTACAGTTCAGCTGTAACACTGTGCCATTGAGTAAATTTAGGTTTTATTTCAGATCTACTACAAATTCTTGGGAGCAACAGCTTTCCATTCATTAATTATCGTTTCCCCCTTAAAAATATCAATCTTGTCACTTACCAATTAAACTATTTGAGATTTTGCTCGATATTTTAGCCCTTCACTGTCCATCAGCAGTTGAAAATATCGCACTCATTTCTTTGGGAAAGATCCCAATTAATGAATGGCAAGAAAAACCCATTGGAACTTCAAGGCTTCTAAATTGCAGTGGTAATCTCCTCCATTGCACCAACTGTCTAATGTAGCTTTTGATGCAAAAAAACAATCTTCAAGAAAGTAATCCAGAGTGGAAGTAATTAAAGTTGACTTTAACGAGTACAGTCTCAAGCAGGGCTTTAAAATTCGATGCTCCTTATGCTCATATGTTATGCCTTATTTTAGGCCCAAAACCAGTCTTTTATGTAAATAACAAAGTAGATCATTTATATTCTAGAAAGTTTAGCTGGTCAAAAAATATCAAAACTATAAGGATCAAGTTTCACGCTAAAGGCTATGTGCTTTAAATGTTAAGGTACAAGTTGATTTGGTTAACAATGTCACATGAGAATTGAAGAAGCATTTTCTTTGCAAATCCTTCTTTTAAGTTGAAGTATCACATATGCAAAATATCTTACAGTTCTAGTCTCAGTTTTCAGGATGATGGAAATTAAAATGCTTTAAAGTCTGTTTGGTTGTTCATGTAAGGTTTTCTCCTGCAGTAAAGAACAGTTATAAACTCTATATTGCAATCACTAAAGTTTTCTTTGTTTTCATTTCAGGCAATTGCAGAGGAAGGCAAAGTAAGATACAATGGCAAAGTGGTTTTCAAGGCAGTTGATCTGGTAAGCATGTTGCTTTCCAAAACCTGGCATACTGGATGTACTAGTGACTGATCATAGAACCTTGACACTACTTTTGATGCATGTTGCTATGAAATTTAATCTGACTTTCATTCTTATATGCTGCAGGAGAATTATGGTGACGACGATGACGAGTATGAAGAAAAACTAACAAAAGAAAAAATAGCCATTTTTACTCTTGCAACGTAAGAACGAAGGGCACACTCATGTTCTATTTGTTTACTTAGCTGCTAATTATTAAATATAATGGAGTCACTCCAATTTAAGTGTCAACAAAAAGAGTTCACCCATGCCATATGATTTCATTTTTAAATATACACTTCAAATGAGTTATATTTTCTTGAAACCTCTCCATTCTTAAGAGCAAATAAGTTGCCCTCTTTGACTTCACTAGCTGCTAATAATTAAAATATTACAGAGTCACTGCAATTCAAGTGTCGGCAAAAGGAGTTCACCCATGTAATGTGATTTCTTTTTAAAATATGCACTTCAAATGAATTATATTTCTTGAAGCCTCTGCTTTCTTAAGAGCAAATAAGTGGGCCTCTTTGACTTCACAGAATAGGGAGATCAAGCCTTTAGGAGAGCATTGATACAGTTGAACAGTAGGAGAGGAGGAAGGCATACTATTTGACAGTTAAACTATATAAGAGGAGGAAGGCATAAGATTTGATCCATATAATATGTCTCAACTCGGTCAAATAGAATATCTTGAAGATAAAGTGTAACGCTGATCTCATTACATTGTCTTGTTTTCAGATATGGAGATGGCGAGCCTACGGATAATGCAACAAAATTTTACAAGTGGATCACCATGGTAAATATATTCTGTTTGGTTTGAAGATTGGTACTTTCCAAAGAATATTTCAAACATCAAATCATCTCTTCTGATTAAATAATCTGACTGATTCTCCATTCTAGGAAGGCGAAAATGAAACCAGATTTTCAGAACTCAATTATGCAGTTTTTGGTCTTGGAAACAAACAGTATGAGCATTTTAACAAGGTAATCCAATATGACTTTTTGTAAGTAGAAGACATGATATGTAAATCTAGGCTGGCAGACTAATTTTATGTTTGTAACCCTCATTTATATTTGCCAAATTTTCTTTCTGTGAATGCAGGTGGGATTGGATGTTGATGAATCATTTGCAAATCAAGGTATGCATCATTGAGTCATGCCCTTTAGGACGATTGATTTAAATTTTGTGTTTATTTCTATAATTTTATGTTCAACTCATGGTTTTCAGGGGCCAAACGTTTGCTATCGTGTGGACTTGGAGATGATGACAAAATGATAGAGGATGATTTTACTGCCTGGTATGTCTTGAATAATTTGAAACATTTTGTGCCATGGGAAATGATTTTAGGTGAATTGCAGTATCATGCTGCCCTCAACCGACAAACACAGTATTGTTGACAGTTGAATTCAGAAAGCTATGACAATTTCAGATCATGCAATTGTTTCTTAATTCTAAAGATTTTTTACTTTTATTCTTTAGGAAGGAGCAATTATGGCCGGAATTGGATAGTTTGCTTCAAGATGAGGGTGATCAACCAGTCTGCACTACTCCATACTTGGCTGTAATTCCACAGTACCACCTTGTTATGCATGACAAAGATACAGCAGTTGAGGAATCATATAGTGCTGAAATCAATGGCGGAGCCATTCATGATGCTCATAACCCCTACAGGTATGCCTATTATACAAAATATCTCTTAAATTTGTTTCATATCAAAATAATTTGAGTAAATAGTATAGCTTGGTTGCTATATTTTTCTTGCAGAGCAACTGTTGTCTTACGGAAGGAACTTCACTTACCTCTATCAGACCGCTCATGCACTCATCTTGAATTTGATATTGCTGGATCAGGCTTAAAGTAAGCATAAATTAGTTTTGACCTTGTGAAGTGTCATTCATTTTCATTTATTGAAATAAACAGGGGTCATAGTTTAAGTGCTGGTCATAGTTTAAGTGCTGGTTAATGCGCAATATTTTGGTGAATGAGTATTGTAGCAAACTATTCAAGCACTATCTTTTTTAAGTCATTTACACAGTTCTTCTTTAAACTCTAATTGAAATCTCTGAATTTTGAAATGAGCGAAAACCTTACTAAATTACAAATATTTTATGTTTTTCATATTTTGGAAAAGGAAAGCATAATCAACAACTCTGTGCACCAAACCTTACATGGCTTCCAAATTTACTAGAGAATCAAATAGTGTAAGCTACAAGTATTGTATGATTATATCTTTTTCTTTTGTAGTTATGAGGCTGGAGATCATGTTGGAGTGCATGCTGAAAACAACCCAGAAACAGTTGAAACAGCAGCCAAGCTTCTTGGTTATCCTTCTGATATAATAATATCTCTACACAAAGAAACTGAAACTGGGGAGCCCGTACCTGGATGTAGTTCTCTTCCTGCCCCTTTCCCAGGTCCCTGCACTTTGTACACAGCATTAGCACGATATGCAGACCTTCTTAATCCACCTCGTAAAGTAAGTGGATTTAATTTTTCTTGTTGGACCTTTAATGAATCTATTTTTAGAATGCTCTTCAGAATTGGAACACTATTTTCTTTAATAATTGCAGATGCAAGGGTCTTCATTCTAAGCAGTTTATTTATATGCTTTGCTATAAAAACGCCATTGAATTTATATTGTAGCTGTTAATTTCAATTTTTTATTTATTTATATTTTTATCATTCATTTCAACTTGTGAAACTGAAAAACATTTGGGATTTGATTTTCATTAACAGGGGTCTCTTTCAGCATTAGCAGCATACGCATCCGATTCCAATGAAGCAGCGCGGTTAAAATTCCTATCTTCACCAGAAGGAAAGGTGTGTTTTTTTAATATCAATTTGGTTGCTTGCAAATTGTCGAAATTAACAGGGCCACTGGTGTTATGGCTACCTTTTGTGAATTGTCTTACCTTTCGGGAATTGTCTTAGATAAGAACAGAATAGGCTTTGCAAATTGAATTGTGAATCTTTGCTCTTCAAGTCATTGCTTCCAAAGAATTAGTTCATTTTTCTCTACTGTTGACATGTATTTTCTTCTGACTACCAGGATGGTTATTCTGAATGGATCTTATCATGCCAAAGGAGTCTTCTAGAAGTTCTTGCTGAGTTTCCATCAGTGAAGATTCCACTAGGAGTATTTTTTGGTGCCATTGCTCCACGTTTACAACCACGTTTCTATTCCATCTCATCAGCTTCAAGGTAATGGTTTGAAATTGAAGATTCATTCTTTTTCTTTCTTGTAAACCTACATACTCATAATAGGTTTCTGTTGTATGGTTTTGACAGTTTTGTACCAAACAGAGTCCATGTTACATGTGCTCTAGTCCATGGCCCTAGCCCTACAGGGCGTATACACCAGGGCGTGTGCTCTACATGGATGAAGGTAACATCACATGAAGTCTATAGTTAATCCTACTGAAGAATATTCTCCAGAATGATCATGCTGAGTAAGGTGCAAATGTAAGCTGATGATCATTTTTGGTGTTTGTCTGGCAGAATTCCATCCCATACACAGAATCTGCAGAGGATTGTAGCTGGGCACCAATTTTTATTAGGAAGTCAAATTTCAAGCTTCCTTCAGATCCTATGGTCCCAATCGTCATGGTAGGACCTGGGACAGGCATTGCACCATTCAGAGGATTCCTCCAGGAAAGAGCTTCTCTGCAAAAATCCGGTTTGCAACTTGGAACAGCTGTCCTCTATTTTGGATGCAGAAACAGGAAAATGGTAACGAAATATTGGATCACCTTAGAATCCTCATTTGATTCATGTTAGGAATGTGATAATTACTTTCTCAACAAGGATGGTGATTTTCTGACTAGTGTAACTATTAATGAACATGCAGGACTTTATCTATCAGGAGGAGCTAAATCAATTTGTTGAAGAAGGCATACTGTCTAGACTGGATGTAGCATTTTCTAGAGAAGGTGCCCAAAAGGAATATGTGCAGCACAAAATTCTAGAAGAGGTGACCACATTTGAAGATCTGCACTTTTCTCTTATAACTCATAGGAGTCCTGTTTGACATGCTTGGCTATTTCCAGAGTACATATTGCAAGTATTTTTCCAAACAGTAGCTCACATCTACTTCATGTGTCAAATACAGGCTAGCTATATATGGGAGCTAATTTCTCAAGGTGGCTATTTTTATGTGTGTGGTGATGCAAAGGGCATGGCAAAAGATGTTCATCAGGCTTTGTTGAACATCATTCAACAGCAGGTAAATCTTCTTATGAATAGATTAAGAGAAAGGGTTAAAGCGTTAGCAAAATTTAATACACAAATATCAGACAACAACTATTCCTGTTATTGTAAACTGATAAGTGATTTGTCTGCATGGCAGGAGTCTGTGGATGGCAGTGAAGCAGAGTCAGTTTTGAAGAAACTTCAGTCAGAAGGCAGATATCTGAGAGATGTCTGGTAAACAAACCCTAGAAGGGGTAAACACAAAGATAAAGTTGTATTCTTTTGCCTACTTCAATAACAGACCTCTTTGCAAGCAGCATATTTCATTTGAGAGTGGAAATCCTGCTCATTCATATAGGTAGAGGAAAGTGGATTGGAATGGCTCTCTTTGTTGAGTTGACTGAGTGGCTTTCAGCCTACCCTACTTGTACACTTTGCTTATTTTTATAATAATAAAATTTGATCCCATTTTTTTATTGCATGGAATTTCAGAGATTATAGGTATATCCAGTGTCCACAACCTATGGGCTACTAAAAATTGACTCTTTCAATTTAATGAATTAGTGTATTTTACTTTAAAAAAAACAATATCATCCATATTTACCAAAAAAAATGGGTAAGAAGAAGTCACATCCCAAAGTTCACATGGGGCCAAGCCCAAAGCATTAAAATACAAGACAAAACCACTAAGCAGCAAGAGCTATACCACTGGAGGGGGAGGGTGGTGGTCACAGTTACCTGGTTTGCCCCACATATTAGTGTGATAAGATTTATCTAAGAAAAGTTCTCCGCTAGTGATCATTCCCTCTTCATTTTCTTTCTTGGTGAAATTGCTAGAATCTAGCCAACTGAGGGAACTCAAGTGGCTGAGAGGAGACAAAATGTTGTGACAGATCAACTATGAGCAGACTAGGAACCATGAATCTAAAAATCACAAGTTTATCAAGCAATTGGATTGCATCCATGTCAATGTTCACATGGTAGAGAGTCACCCTTGCCAAAGGTTGGAGTTGTTTGAACTGGTAATTGTGCATCGGTCACTACCCCATTGATCTAAAAATTCCCGAAGGTACACCAGTTCAAGTGAAATTTTGTTAGCCTGCACTTGAATTTGCATGAGAACATTGGAGCAAATAACAGCTCTAGTACGAAGCAAGAAATGGATATTAATCAATCAATGAATAGTTTGTTTCTTTCCAAATGCCAAAAAGACTTTTCACTATGAAAGAATGCCTTATTTGGGGGGAATTAGCAAGAATCTTGGGTCAATCCCCTAGTATGATCATATGCCGTGAGAATTGCTTAAATCTAAATAGCTTGAAAAAGCCACGAAACTAATTCCAATCTAAAATGCTTGAAAAAGCCACCAATCTAATTCCAACCTAGCTGTGCTTTGGGATTTCAAAAAGGTTCTTGAGAGTGTTGGTAAAATGAGACGAATCACCACAAATGTTAGCACTTCAGAAGTACATAAATCTGATTTTTATTAGTGAAACATTGGACTAACTATTATGATTTATATGGAAGCAAATAGAAATCAACAAACCATGATAAAAAAACACACACCAACATCAAAAGAGAGACAAAAGTCTGTATTAATCTTCAACAAAAGAGTACATATGCAACCCACTTTCTTCCTTCAGCATTTTGGCAATCTTTTTGTACTCCTAATATCTCTATAAGACTCATTGCGCTTTCCCTCGTACAAGTGTTTCTATTAACAATTTAAAAAGGTTGTTTGCAATTCCATGAGCACTAATACTGTTGGCCAATTAAACAACTCAAAAGGTGCCCAAAAAAGCAAAGAACCCCTTTTTCTGGAGGGGGACCTTCTCCATCCTTCCTACCAAAACAACATATAATTGCATTGTGTAGACTCTGGCAATCTTATCAAAGCCTTTGATTCTAATTAATCTCTCAAGGGGTTGTAGGATCCTTTGGGCCCAATAATCACATTCATATGAATGCAATTAAATATCACACAATCCCAACATTTTTTGACTTCATATTATACATTACGATGACATCCATAGGAACCATCTGTTGGACTAACAAGCAATGAACACAAAATGCAAAGCTTCCACAAATAAATCAGGCACAATGCAATAATCAATAATTTCTTGTAAAAAATTATATATGTACAATGAACTTGTGTTCTTACACACCCCATACTTCAACAAAATGAGGACCCCCTCTTGAAAATGAGATCTTTTCAAGGTTCTATGGTTCTTGGACGCATAGAACCCACAATTTGGAGAAAAGTGGGGTGGTTATGATTCTTGTTCGATACATGAAATATATAGTTTCAAATAAAAGAATCCAGACTTTTCATGAGCTTCAAATATCTGAATCCTTCTAAAGGTTTTTAGAAGATTTTAGTTTGACTTTCAGTTTAGGCTGCCTTGGAAATGTGTTTGCAGGACTAAATAATTGGTTCCCAATAAAATAGAGGAACAAAGGTCATCTTGGAACCCTCAAAGAACATCTTGGATTCGGACAGATGTGTAAATGGTTTTTACATCAGCATATGATCGAGATATTATCTCTTTGAGGCAGCAGTATGATAAAGTTCTCAAACCAATGAGCCATAAATTTTTGCCCAAATGAAAACGGTGAATTGTCTACAAGATATTAAGACTCTATTGAATTAGTTTTGAGCTGAAGGTTTGTAAATTGATATGAGTTTTCTTGTAATGCAATGTTGTCCCGGTCGTGATCACATTATCTGTTTGAGGCAGCAGTATGGTGAATTTTTTATGCCTGAACACTATGAATGTTTGCTTAAATGGGTACTGGAAGTACTCTATATGAAGTCAAGACATAATCCAATGGATTATAGGATATGGGCTTGCTAATAATTTAAGTTTTTTATGAGCTTAGTGACACCTGCAACTAACGATCAGCTACAACATTTTTAGGATTTGTTTAAGTGTTGGAATGTGAAGTTGATGTTATACATTTGCTGTTGTTATTAATGATTTTTTTGTCATTGATGAAAATATATTCATATTTTAGTCTTTGGTGTATTGGTTGTTTTGTAAATGACTCATTGATATATTGGTCAATGTGTACTGATAGATAGTCTCTGCATCAATTAGTGTGTTTATCGACTGACTTTGTTATAATCTACATCGTAATAGATTGTATGTTTTTGGTTTAATTTTATTTGGATGTGTATATGATTTTGGTCCTAGCTATGTAAGTATAATATTCTACATATATCTACTGGAATAAGATGTTTTGGAGGTGGTGTCATGTATTGGCCTGAAACGTGGTGTGTTGTATTGGTTGAGGTGGTCCTCATTGTGTTCCTTTCTACCATAGGAATGTTTTAGTGTGACCTATTTCAAATGTTTTGGCCAACCTTGTGGATCTTTTTATGATGTATAAATTCAATTGTTCATAGTTAGTCTAAGTGTCCAAGTGTCATATGTGTGGCATTCATGGATTATATGTGTGGTGACTATGAATCTATGTGAAGGAGATCCATGTTCATGCAAAGAAGTCTATAGATCTTAGAGGTGGATTCTATCTTTTTTCATATCATTTGACAATTAGCCCTTGCGTATTGATAGTGAGCCTTCCATAGATGAACATTTATTTGGCAGTAAGCCTCTTGTATCAAATCATCTTTTGGTGCCATCTTAAGAGGTGTTTGCATATTTCATGAGAATTGGCCTCTCCTTAGGTTTTCCCAGTTTGGGTTTATTCTATGTGTTGGTGTTCATGTGTAGAGTGGTTAAATTTATTGTGGATGTTTGGCATGCTAAACAAATAAATATTAAGTAGTTATTGAAATTGTTGGAGTGTTGACCAACAAAGAAGAAGGTTATAATAGTTGTGTGGGAATGCCTAATTCACTCCCTTCCTACTTGTTCAATTTGTTCAAGAATTCGTATTAGAGCTTGGTTCCTTGGTAAAAAGCCTAACCTCTTGAGGTAGATCTAATGGAACATAAATTGACTATTCCTATGTTTGATGGATTAGACTATAATTAATGGAAAGCTCGGAGGAAAGGATAATTGACATCGATTGGTTGCAAGACCTAGAAGTGTGTGGAAACAAAGTATGCACTCCCTCAAAATATATCGACTGTTGATGAAATTGAGGAATATGTGTAAATAAAAGAATGAGGTATGCTATTACTAGTTCTTTATCAAAGATTGAATTGGTTGAAGACATATCTTCAAAAACTTATTATGAAGCTTGGGAGTCAATAAAAAAGATCTATGAATAAAATGATAAGAGTTAAGATACGTAAGAAATTGATAGCTAAGGGTACATGAGAATTTGAGAATGGGAGATGGAAAAATATATCAAAAGCTATTTGCAGAGAGTTGTGAATGCATTTAATTAAGTCAAGAATTAAGGAGACAATATTATTGATGAGAATTTTATGTAAAAGATCTTGATGACTTTGTTGGATAGTTACAATGAAAAGATTTTGGCAATTGAAGAGGTTTATGATTCAAGAAAGTTTACCAAAGAACAATTGTTTGGCTCCTTGACAAACATTTGAGCTTAGGAAGTTTGAAAGAGAGAATAATAGATCTGAAACAACATTCAAAGCGACAAAATTTGAAAATGAGCTTGATGTTGATGATGAGGAAGAGTTTGAGGCAAACTTTGCAAGAACACTAAGGGTACCAATAAATAAAAATGTCTCGAATATTTTAGATGTGATCACATTGGTCATTTTGCTACTAGATGTCAAGAGAAGGATCTTAGTTAGAAGTTCAAAAGATTCAATAAAAAAGCTTATTATGTGAATGGAGATGTTAATATCTTAAATGATCAAGTAGAACAAAAAATTGCTTGTTTTATGTTGACAAATGTTAAAACTCTGAAATTGATATCACTAACATCTTTGTTGAAGTTGATAATATTGTTGAAATTGCATTGTATGTTAGAAGAAATAAAAATGAATGGCTAATTGATAGTGGTTGCTCGCATCATATGGCTAGAGATAAAGTAAGTGTGTATCACTTAATGATGCATTTCAAGGCAAGTGTACCTCCAAAAGGAGATGATCAAGCCCCCAATAAATACAACACAAAAAAATATAACAAGATACAATTGTAAATAACACACTATAAACAAGAGATCTTCATATACAACCATGAACACTGAATGATTATAAAACTTGCATTACGAAATGATAAGCAACATGCTAGGCTGTAAGGCCCAATTACATTCCAGATTACAAACCAAACTTGCTATTCCAAGCTTCCTCAAGTATCTCCTTGATCACTACTTCCATACTACCCTCCCTAAGACTCAAGGACACTGCGTATATAGGCATCAAGACACATAGGTCGACTTTGAGTTCACAATCCCCAATAATAGGAAATGTGCATTACAATATATGACTAACCATCAAATAATTAATGACTAAATACATAATACAAGAGATGACATTATGTGGCCTCAAGTATCAATCCACATATTAACTAACTACCTAGATCCAAGAGAGTGCAAGATAACTCTTAAATATAGAACCTCGCCAAATTAAATACTAGGCATTGTATGAAGAACAACATAGGAAATCAACACTCGAGAAGATGAAGTGTAAATTTCACCAATTGTTATATTAAATTCTACTCAGTTAGGATAATGATCCATGATATGTCATCAATGTGAATCCAAGCTCACAGAATCTAGAAAAGACAAACAAGTGTTCGTCGAATCAAACTATTGGATAGGTAATTGAAAAATAGGAAATAATAAATATCTTTTGGGTGATGCAAGGTTGCCAACAACCCAAGGATGCTCATGCATTAGACACTCAAGATGATGAAAGATGTTCCATAAGGATTTATGAACATTTGAGTGAATTTAGAACATAAATCTCATGCTCATTCTTAATCCACAAATCCTCTTCATTAATCAACATAGAAGTCTATTCAAACTCACTACTATAACCATGTCATCAAATACCTTAGATCCACTATTGTTGACATAAATACCAAAACCAAATGAATCATACTTGTCGCTTGCCTTCATCTGATTAAAAGATTTCTTTATTTTACCTCTGCCTTTAATCACATGATCAATAGATAGCTTCATATCAGACTATCCTTTATCAGTTCTAACCTCAACCACATATTCTTGTTAGATTGGGGTTGTTGTTGCACCAAAAGGGTGATTTTTCAATGCTGCATACAACCACTTAACTTATAGTACATATGAGGTGGTTAAGCCCTTGTCACAAATCCTAAGAGGATAGCTAAACAAATTTACAACAATCTCCCCCTCAGCTTTACCCAAGCGTCCGAGGATCGAACCTATATCCAAGCTCTGATACCACTTGTTAGAGTGAGGTTGTCGTTGCACCAAAAGACTGGCTGGTCAATGCCCTATACAACCAATCAACTTATAGTACATAGGATGTGGTTAAGTCCTTACGAATCGTGGGGGGAGTGCTGCCAAAATTTCCAATAGTTCTACTGTCTTCAAATTGAAAGTCTTGAAAACACTTAGGTTTTTTGTTTTGACAACTTCCTCATCCTTTAAAGTAATCAAATTTTTTTTTCCATCTTCTTCAACTTTAAAAGTATTCTTTTTGCAATCATGTCTAGCTCCTCTATCAAATTGCCAAGGTCTACCAAGTGAAATATGACAAGCACCCATGTCTACTACATCACACAAAACTTCATCCTTAAAAGTCCCAATAATGAAATTAACTAAGCATTGTTCTCTAACTTGCACCCAATAATGATCTTGAAACAAACTGATACCATAAGGAGTAGGATGATCCAATCATTGTAAACCAAGTCTCTTAGCCATCTCTTCAGAAACAAGATTATCAATAGTACACCCATCCATAATAACTTTACAACATTTACATCTAGACTTAAAAATAGTTCGGAACAAGTTCCTTCTTTGCACTATTTCCACATCATGCTTAGCCAACATGATTATTCTCATCAAAAGAGACTCTCCAACTTTTGATGAAGCTAAATCAACATCAGAAGATTCTACTTTATGTTCTTCATATGCTACCAAGTTTTTCTTTTCAACTTTCACACACGCACATATCCAAAAGCTCAATATTCATCCTTACCGTATTTAAAAAAAATATCCGTGAATACAAACTTTTATAAAAAACAACTTGCTTATCCTTATCAACCTTAGTCACAAATTTATCTTGCTTTTTTCCTAACTTTTCTTTAGCCTTCAAATGCCTAGTGGTACACATTTTCGAATGTTGATAAGTATTTTCAATTGAACTAAGTTTCAACATACTCAATTCATCCTAAACATTAAATTTCAAACCATTAACATACCTAGCAACCTTTTCTTTAGAAGATTCACGATGTCCAGATCTAATTTGTATTTTGTAAAATTATTTAGTACAAGTCTTCACAAACATATATTTCTTCTTCATGTTCTGCAATTTCTTAAACAATTCAATTTCATAGTCTTCAGGGATGAATTTAGCATTCAATCTAGAAACCATGGGTTTCTATCTACTAATATTAGGTTCATCATTTTCTTCTTTATCCTTTTGTAATTCTTTCCAACACAAGGCATCACGACCTTTCAAGTTAGTTTTTGATAGGCTAACTCTCTGTGGATCTACAATATTTCCAAGCTCAAAATAATCCTCAAGTTCATTAATCTTATCTATCAATTCCTCACGATCTAAAGGATCTAAATAGTTTGGAACTTCCATTTTATGACTTACTAACTTTTATCATAGCCTTAAAAAATATTTCTTCCTCTGCAAGGATCTCTACTTCAGGTACTTCAAGATCTTCAACAACTTCAACATATTCATCTTCAATTTCAGGATTTCTTCTTAAAGTCATTCAAGATATTTCAAATCTCATTCCTCATCTCACCCTTGAATTCTTCAAACATGTTTTCCAATCTCCTAGGAGTCTTTCTTCTAAGTGGCATACTAACTTACAACAAGGTGCATTTACCTTTAAACTTTGGCAATCTATACACCAAAAAAGATTAACAATTTTATAACAAAATCCCAAGAAAAACTTGAAAAAGTCCTTTGCAATTGCGAGCCAGAAATTCAATCTACCACCTCACAATTAAGGATTGAAGTCTTCACAAGATCTCCAATCTTAAACAAGATCAAATAATCAACAATTAGATCCAACCACCTTTGATAGGTTATTGATAAGATTAAACATGTAGCTCAAAAAGATCAACCAAATCAAATAACCTTCGACTCTGATAAGTCCAATCAGATCAAAACTCACTTTGATAATGTCAGATGCAGTGCAAGGAAGGTGTACCTCCAAAGAAGATGACCAAGCCCCCAACAAATACAATACAACAGAATGTAACAAGATACAATTTCAAATAATACACTTATAAACAAGATATCTTTATATACAATATTGAATATTGATTGATAAGACATCTTACATTACAAAATGTTAAGCAAAATGTCGGGCTGTAAGGTCTTCTTGATTAGGGCCAATTACATTCTAGATTACATACTAAACTAACTATTTTAAGATTCCTCAAGTATCTTCTTGATCACTACTTCCATACTACCTCCCCCCCCTGAAAGACTCAAGGATACTACATAGCCATTAGGATACACATGCTAACTTTGAGTTCACAAACTCCAATAATAGGAAATGTGTATTATAATATAGATGATCATCAAATAATTAATTAATAAATACATAATTTATGAGATAACATCGCATGCCATACATAATTTATGAGATAACATCGCATGCCTCAGGTATAGTTCCACACATTAACCAAATACCTAGAACCTAGAGTGTGTAAGATAACTCTTAAATATAGAACCTCACCAAATTAAATATTAGGCATCGTATGAAGAAAAACATAAGAAATCAACACCTAAGAAGATGAAGCATAGCTTTTTCCAATTGTCATATTTAATTCTATACACTTAGGATAATGATCCATGATATGTCCACACAATGAAGCCAAGCTCACAAAATCTATAAAAGACAAACAAGTGTTCATTGAATTAAACTATTAGATAGGTAACTAGAAAATATAAAATAATAAACTTCTTTTGGGTGATGCAAGATTTCCAACAACCAAAGGATGCCCCTACATCACTTAATAAATATTATGGTGGTGCTATTAGATTTGGTGATGACAAAGGAGGTTAAATTATTGGCAAATGATCTATATTACATTTGGTGGAAAGAATAATACTAACAATGTGTCCTATGTAAACGGATTGCATCACAACCTGTTATGTTTCATAAACATGTGGGAATAGATATGATACCATCTTCAAGAATGGATGGGAGATTAGAAAGAGATATAGAGATTTTATTTCTATTGACAAAAATACTAGAAGGAATATGTACTAGCTTGAAAGAGCATTTGAAGAATTATTTTTACTATCTCAAACCGATGACGGTTGGCTCTTGCATCATAGGTTTTTCACATAAACTTTGATAATCTAGTGATAACATGTGTATCTATAGTAAGAGACTTGCATAAACTAAAAAAACATCATTTTTAAGGGTTGTCAAGAAGGGAAAGAAGATAATTATTATGATAGAGATTGTGCACACTGATCTTCTACTAGAACAAGGAGTTTCCAAGGTGAAATGTATTGTATATTATTTATTGATGATTATTCAAGGATGCCTTGGGTTTCATTTATTAGAGATAAATATGAGGCATTTGATAAATTCAAAATATTGAAGGCTAGAATCAATATAGTAATTAGTTATCCTCAGGTCTAGGTGCACCAATTCAACTTTTATCAACTTCAAACAACTTAAACAAACTCATAAAACCGCTTGTTATATATAGGATATCATCAATAACTTAACATTCTATTCATTACTTAACTCTTTTTTTAGTATATGCCAACTAATATTAAATAAAACACAATAAACAACATACATCACACATGTTTGACACCAAGATTTAATGTGGAAACCCAATTTGGAAAAAATGACCAAGTAACATGCTACCACTTTTTACTCTTCTAAAGTAAGCTCAGTTAAGAACCAACCCTATTAAAGTTTATAAAACACACTATTAGGTGTGACCCTATTAAAGGATTTGATCACCCTGGTCCGAATGGCCTAGTTATAGTACTTTGGATCATTCCATTAGAATGTCACCTAGATATAAGGATTTACAAAATGATTGTTTTTTAATAAGGAAAGAGGTTTTGAAGTGGCCCTGAAACCTTGTACAAAATATCTAGAGATTAAACATTAAAGCCCATTAAGAAAAACCACACTAATGATAGAGTCAACTTCAAATAAGCCAGCAACCAAAAGACATAGCAAAAAAGCCAGAAAACCAAAAAGACACAAAATGGTCGGGGGGGACAACTTGTCATTAACCCATTCTTTTAATCATCTCCACTCCTTGTTCTTGAAGCATTTCCATCTTCTCAACAACATCTTTGATTTGTTTGATTTCAGAGGAAGCCCCAACTGTCATTTTAACTAAATGATTTTCACTACCACAATGGTAGAAAGTAACAACAAGTTTAATCTGTTAAGATACAACTCACTTTGGTAATTCTAATCTCAATTTGGCTCATTTTCTAGTGCATTGACTAGACTTCATTAAGATCTCCATCACTAATATGCTTGGCAACCCTTCAAGCAATCACACTTCACTAATCTTCTCACTTTTCCTCTACAACTTTGTTCTTCACAAAATTGCCAATAAACAACAAATCAGCCTTAGAAAACATCTCTTATGCCTCGTTAAAAAAGTAGCTCTGATCTTTTTCCACTTAAATCATAGATCTTAGGATTTGGTCAGATTCAACGAATCTATCCAACATTTTTTCCTTGTACTCCTTAAATCATTTCCTTTGATCACATAACTAACTCAATTCCTACATTAAATAATCTAACTCATCAATCCTTATCATCCATGCATTTTGACTAATCCAAAAATTCAACTGTGTTGGCCTCAAACTTGATTCTTTCACAAATTGTTATTTGCTAACACTTGATCATTACTGTGTTTTTTTCTCATTCAATACTGTATAGCTCAATCTCTATTGTTTTGTCTTGCTCGACTTCCACTAGATTGCTTGGTCTCTACTATATTTTCTGTCAACTTTCTCGGCCAAAACTATCATACTAATTACTAGGATTACTCTTAAGTTCCTTTATCTTCTACTTCGACCCCTTCATTGACCTTTTGAAACTGTCACTCGGTCAAGCATAGTGAATTAATCAATTGTGTGTCTTCTCTTCTATACATCAACTCAATTATCTTCTACTCTTCATATTATGATTAAAAAATACATCTTGTCAAAGACTAACTAATCAAGTGCCCATTGTAATTCCATCATACTTGCTCCTCATTACTCAACAACTTCACTAGTTTATTTGGTTATCTCTCTTTTCAAATCCTCTTCATAAATCAACTAATATAGAACTCTACACCATTAGGAAATGTCTCTTCCATAAGTTTGACATCAATTACTACCTAACAATTGTTCCAATTGTAGTTTCCAACAATAGATATCAAGTCAACATTCCTAAATGGTGAATTAAATGAAGTGGACAATGAGTAAATGGAAGGATTCAGATAAAATAAAGACCTTGATGTTGTTTTCAAGAGAAATAAGGCACTATATGGGTTAAATCAAGCATTTAGAGACTAGTATGGTAAGTTAGACATAAATTCTATTAGTCAAGGATTCAAGAAAGGTTGGGATGACAATAACTTATACTTCAAGGTAGATTTGGAAATGATTTTCATTATTTTAATGTATGTTGATGAGATGATTTGTGTATGAAATTTACTGAAGAAATGGATACCGATTTGAAATGTCAGTGATAGGCGAGTCAAATTTCTTCCTTGGATTGCAAGTGAGTAAAAAAGAAGGTATTTTTATCTCTCAATCCAAGTATGGGAAGGAGTTTCTCAAAAAGTTTATCTTGGAAAATTCAAAACTTGTTTGTACTCCTATCATATTGTAAGTTGACTAAGGATGATGATTCATTAGTAGGTTTGGTCTGGAAACATAAGAATTAACAGTTATGGAGCTTACTTTCTTGGCTATTAATTAGTTTATTGGTCAAGAAAGATGCAAGATTATATAATGTTACATATTGTTGAAACAAAATATATTATTAGCATCATCATGTTGGACTAAGCTATTGTGGATGAAACAAACTTTGAATGATATAAGAATAATGTTTTGATAGATCAATTCCTACCATGTGTAATAATACAAGAACAATTAGTAAGTCTAATGCATTGCAAAATTAAACATATTGATATCAAATATTACATTATCAAAGAGAAGACTAAGGAAGGTGCAATGAAGTTGGAGTACGTACCCCTAAAGGAAAAAATTGCAAATATATTCACTAAAATTTTGTAAAAAGATAATTTTGAGTGTCTCGGAGGGAAGTTGGGCATTTTGCAGCTTAGTGCTTAATAAGTACACTAGTGTCTATATTGATCCAGTGCCTTTCATAACTACATTTTTCTGGATTAGTTCTTTGTGGCTTCCTCTTAGGGGGAGTAGAGTGTCTTAGCAAGGTGGACCTT